>OX370994.1:23219889-23587389 GCA_947308005.1 Yponomeuta malinellus
CAAAATTGAGCAAAATAAAACAACATAAATCATTTCTGTTCTTGCTGTGTGGTGTTCGACGTTTAAAATTAAGTAGTTGTGATCAATTTTAGACAGCATGTAGAAATATCTGGCAGAAATCAATCGTCCAAAATATCGATAAAAAAAGTACCACATGGGTACCGCACTACAACCGGCGTTAATTTAAATTTGTCAAAATCGTAAATTGTTCTAAATAATTCAATTGTTTTATCCAAGCGCATTAAATAAATATCAAAATTTGCGTACATTTATTATGATAAACTTGCTAATTTTACCTGTTTGGCTCCAGTGGATATCTGGTTAAGAATATGCCAGAATATTAATTTCTGACTCTTCTAATGCCACAAATTTCACATTTCCTCAATGCTTTTCCTCCCATATTTCTTGTTTAATCACTTTTCACGCACTACACCTATTGCTAAAGTTAAAATAAATAAAATAATGCCACACAAAAACGACAAACGAACAAAGTTACCGGCCATTTGCAAAATACGTAATACCAACATTAGATTTCACATATAACCCGACTTAATTTTAAATCATGATACATCTACGTGATTCACTGCGGAGTTAATGCCTTTTGTTTTAGCAGGATTATATTTTTTGTTTCAATGTTGGCACAAAGTACGTTCATAATATTTTTTGTATGGAGTGACGAGGGCCTGGCGTTATATTTAAAAAAATCCTAATCTGTGACTTCTGTGAATTCAACATGGACGTCGTATGAAATAATTTCATAATTTATTTGAATTGGAAAGCAAAGATGATCGTCGGTGCTGCTGCTTTGTTGTATTTTATGAGCTACTCCAATGTTGTATTAAATGTACTGTATTTAAAAAAAGACAACAGCGTCGTAAACGAAGATGGTGGTGTGATGATTTATTTTAAATCCTGATGTTGTTGAACCAAGCAGAGCGTCAATGGTGTCCGCCTTAGGACACAGGAGAATGATAATTCGATAATAATAACACTTTTTATTATAATAGCACTTTTATTTTCATATAGAGACACATGACATGACATAATACCTATCTGACATAATATTCTTTTTTTAATGAGATAGGTCACAGCACAAGTTAATAGTTCGAATACAAAACTCCTTTAACACTTTCAATGCTATTCCAAGGGCATGGCAAAGGAATGAGAATCTTGGCCGTGGTAGTCCTTTAGTTAAGATATCAGCTAACTGATCTGCAGTGCCAATTCTCTTGACTTCCATTGCTCCTTCAGCAATATGCTCTCGTACGTAGAAATGTCGAATTCGAATGTGCTTTGTTCGCTTGTGAAATTTTGGGTTATGCGCCAAGCGAACTGCTGCTTCGTTATCAACATATAGTGCAGGAATATGCTTGAGTTCAGTTAACTCCTGCATTACTCTGATTAGCCAAACCAACTCTCTAGCTGCTTCACTGGCTGCTACCAGCTCGGCTTCGGTAGTAGAGGTAGCAACGGACGCTTGCCGTTGACTGAGCCAAGATATCACACCTCCTGCATAGCGACAGGCTACGCCTGTGGTAGATCGGCTGGTCTCTCGATCACCTCCATGGTCAGCATCGCTGAATGCTTCGAGTATTGCTGGTTTATGCTGTTCATACCTAATTCCATAGGCAGATGTTCCTTTGATGTAACGCAAAATCCTTTTTACACCAAGCCAGTCTTCCTTGGAGGAAATTCTAATTTTCGGGAGGCAACACCCACTGCAAATGCAATGTCAGGACGTGTTCCGACCATTAAATATGCTAAAGCGCCGACGGCTTCTCTATATGGATAGGTACTTCACGGTTTCGGATTCGACTTTCCCTGATTGAATAGTCGTAGCTTCCTTCTCGATGGGTGTTGTGACAGGGTTGCAATCTGTCATTCCAAAACGCTCCAATATTTTCTTTGCATAGGCTTCTTGCTTAATGAAGAGGGAGCCGTCCTTCTCTCTTTCGATTTGTAGCCCTAGGTAATATGAAGCGGGCTTTGACGTTATCTTCAAACGTTTCCGTAAATCATTAAGAAACGATTGTGCTAAGTCTTCATCACTTGCGGCTACTAATCCGTCATCTACGTACAGCGTGATCAATAGCTTCTTTCCATCTGTTTCTTTAGTGTATAGACAACAGTCAGCCTCGCATTGCCCATATCAAGTAAAATGCTCTCAAAACACGAGTTCCAACATCTTGGAGCTTGCTTTAAGCCGTATAAGCTTCGATTAAGTTTCCAGACCTTAGGCGTTCCGTCGCTAAAGCCTTCGGGTTGTTGCATGTATATTTCCTCTTCAAGCTTTCCGTTGAGGAACGCAGTAGCAACATCAAATTGCACTAGATGCATGTTCTCTTGAGCACTGACACTCAACAATGCTCTGACAGTCGCTAGGCGTGTGACAGGACTGAAGGTCTGATCGTAATCGATTCCTTTTCTTTGTCTGAATCCCTTCACAACGAGTCGTGCCTTGTATTTTTCCCGCTTCATATTACCTAGGGCTACAAATCGAAAGAGAGAAGGACGGCTCCCTCTTCATTAAGCAAGAAGCCTATGCAAAGAAAATATTGGAGCGTTTTGGAATGACAGATTGCAACCCTGTCACAACACCCATCGAGAAGGAAGCTACGACTATTCAATTAGGGAAAGTCGAATCCGAAACCGTGAAGTATCCATATAGAGAAGCCGTCGGCGCTTTAGCATATTTAATGGTCGGAACACGTCCTGACATTGCATTTGCAGTGGGTGTTGCCTCCCGAAAATTAGAATCCCCCTCCAAGGAAGACTGGCTTGGTGTAAAAAGGATTTTGCGTTACATCAAAGGAACATCTGCCTATGGAATTAGGTATGAACAGCATAAACCAGCAATACTCGAAACATTCAGCGATGCTGACCATGGAGGTGATCGAGAGACCAGCCGATCTACCACAGGCGTAGCCTGTCGCTATGCAGGAGGTGTGATATCTTGGCTCAGTCAACGGCAAGCGTCCGTTGCTACCTCTACTACCGAAGCCGAGCTGGTAGCAGCCAGTGAAGCAGCTAGAGAGTTGGTTTGGCTAACCAGAGTAATGCAGGAGTTAACTGAACTCAAGCATATTCCTGCACTATATGTTGATAACGAAGCAGCAGTTCGCTTGGCGCATAACCCAGAATTTCACAAGCGAACAAAGCACATTCGAATTCGACATTTCTACGTACGAGAGCATATTGCTGAAGGAGCAATGGAAGTATTTATAATGGAAATATGTATTATATAAATATTTATGTGGGTACAACAAACGTGATTTTTTGCCGTTTTTTGCTCGATATTAATAACGGCAACAGGTAGACGCTTGAAATATAATTTGTATAGTTAATGGAGTCCGACTCACACTTGGCCGGTTTTTTTTTTTAATTTAGCAGTAATTCAAGAAATTGAAATTAAACACCACTACTTTTGTGATTTCGATACATAATAGAATTTAATTAATTCAAATGCATTTTGGTTCCAATTTATAATACATTATTTAACTATCTAGGCACACTTAAGCTGTTTAGCAAAATTAATTTATTGGCATACTCTGAATTAACAATGCCTTTACAACATTAACACATACAGAACAAATGGTAAACAATATAAACGGTGTTACAGGTGTTACAGGAAGGTCCTTTCATAGGCTTCAATGGTTTGATTATAAATAATAGGTTTTTTTCATTTTTTCCATGATGTAACATACCATCACAAATTAATGATAATGGATTTGTTTAGTAGATGTGCCCAGACATTTATGTACATACTTATAAATGCACTGCAACTCAAAAAGGAGTAGCATCTACATAATATCAAATCATATAATATAATTTATATATTAGGGGTTAAAGTATGAAATTGCCGTTTTATTGCAATAGGTTCTTTGAATTGACATAGAATCTTCATGGTTTGAGGTTTTCGAATGAAACTTTTTTCAAATGGTTTCTATGATGTTCTTTTTTTAAAAAAAGTGAAACATTTGAATATCGACTTTCAATTGTTTTTGTTATTCAATTTAGACAAGAAAGATGGATACTGCGAAAATTCGAGTGATTATGAGGCACCCATTTTTCGTATTTTTTTATTTTATTGATTTGACGCAAGTGAGTCAATATTGTGGGTAAGGTAACGTTAAACCATGCCGCTAATTCCTGGGTAGTTTGACTAGGGTCGGCTTCCACTATCTCTCTTAATTCATCGTTATTCACCTGTGTGGGCGGTCTTCCTCGTGGCTCATTCTTTAAGTCGAAATTTCCATCACGAAAGCGTTTAAACCAAAATCGCACGGTGCGTTCATTAGTAGACCCCTCTCCAAACGCAGCATTGATATTGCGGGCTGTTTCTGCCGCGTTAGTTCCGCGTCGGAACTCGTATTCAAAAATCACTCGAATTTTCGCAGTATCCATCTTTTTTGTCTAAATTGAATAACAAAAACAATTGAAAGTCGATATTCAAATGTTTCACATTTTTTAAAAAAAGAACATCATAGAAACCATTTGAATAAAAATTTCATTCGAAAACCTCAAACCATGAAGATTCTATGTCAATTAAAAGAACCTATTGCAATAAAACGGCAATTTCATACTTTAACCCCTATTATTAATATAGGATATGGATATTTCCATGCAAACCAGAGGAAAAGCTGATCAAAATTTACACCAAGCCAAGTTTGCTTGTCATTGCGTGTTGCGACTCAAATAAATACATAAATAACCCTCTATCATTAACATCGTGAGGAAACCTGAGAGTCTGAGCTATTCACATACCTCAGCGTTTGAAATCGCCAAACCGCGGTGGGCACGCGTGGTAACCCCATACTCTCCCTGAGAGAAGGCCTGCGCCCTACAGTGGGACGTATATAGGCTGCTTATGTATGTATACTGGCCATATTAGTGCAGTGGGTACATAAAAGATTTTAATTTGACTCTGATCAATAAGACCCATGAATCTGTATGATCATACATAAATAATAAATTAATAGCAACAGCACCACAACACAAACAGACGTCCGGATTTCAAACAAGAAACAGATAAATATTGACACCGAAATGGATAAATAGCTGCCTCGGGTATGACGGTAACTTTCTGTAACACCATCACCAGTAAAATCACAGCAGAATGCAGTATGCAATGCCGTATACCGCAGTTTATGCCGAGTTCATGATCAGCACAGACAGAAGCGCAGACGCAGACACAGACAACGGCTAGTAACTGGATAAGCACATACACTACCTAATACCACAGAGGAAAAAGGAATACTATACAGTGCTAATACTGCACTTTCATAAAAAATGGCATCAAATTCAAACTTTGTATCAATTAACTAATGTCTGTCGGCGTACGCAAGGTCTCGCGCAATGTATTATAATCTATTTATTGTGAATATACAACACATATTATATAATATTTACATTAAACATCTTTTATAAAAATAAAAGCCACATAACATCTACTGCAACAGCTCGCTGGTTTCTCAAAGACAATATGTTGAGTCAAATCTAACACATCATTTGAGTTTTACACCAAACTATGTATCTACTAGTTTATTTTGGAATCCAACACTTATTTTACGAAAGTTTAAATAAGCTGTTAATTTTGTAATAACACTACATTATATTTACATTGAATTGTAAAACATTGATATGAATATTGTTATCATTGAGGAAGCTTGTTGAGACCATACAGCATGGAATTTATACTAAATATCATTCTTAAACATGATTACAAAAGTTGGAAATGTATCCTGCACCTGGTACTTACAGTTCCCCAACCGAGTAGTCTGTGCACACATACACATACAATGCCTCTGGCCCTGCCTCTCATACACCCCGGAGTACCCAACACTCCATTACTTATAATGTATTAGAAACCTAAAAATTGTACTGACAAAATTCTAAGGCATCACAATCATATTGCCATGGTGCCTACAATAAAAATGTAGGTATTTATTGTTTTAAAATACGTTCAATATAGAAATGAGTTCACTACATTATAGTTGGTACTAATAAATATTTACAACACTCGCGAGCTGGCGCAGTGTGAAGAGTTTGTTCGACTGCAATGCAGGAGGTAGGTGAGAAGGTCAAGTAGGGAACGCGTTCATTATCAAGCTAGTACATGCAACTCCTATGATTGTAAACGGAGTAAACACTATAAAGGTATTATTATTTGGTAAAATGAGTATATTCAGACGACATACAAACATATTGTCCTATGTTAAGTGGACTGCCAGAAGAGTAGGTACTATTTGTCACAAAAGAAGCGAACCCAAACACACAATATTTACACACAAATACTAGCCAACACAATTAGGTTAACGCTAAAGAGAGTCGTCGAAATCTCGAAACCAGAGGGGAAATGTCAATTGGAAAAGGGTAGTTTCGCAATAGGTTAGTTCGCAAGGGAACTCCACAGTTTGTTGCGAGCTACTCCGAGGGCAACTGTGGTTACTCCGAGGGCAACTGTGGTTACTCCGAGGGCAACTGTGGTATAAGAATCGCACGCGACCTGTGAGGAGCGTCAAGATGCGAGTAGTCGATGCGCCACGGGGCGCCGCCGCCGCCGAGCTCGGTGGACGTTTGTGCAGAAAGCTACGTGAGCGGACATGAGTTGACAGTGACACGTGTCGATGACTAGCCGACGAACTGCGTATTTACGTATGACAATTGAGTAATAAATAAATGATTATATTCTTTTTGTTGCACTAACCCGTGCTGAGGACAATTTAAAAAAAACATATTTAGAGGCTAGGCCGATGCCCGCCCTTACCCATTAGCTCAGTTGGGAGAGCGCCGGCACGGTTAGCCAGAGGTCGCGGGTTCGAGTCCCGGCATGGGTGGAATTTTTTGCCTCTAAATAGGTTTTTGAAAATACATAAATGGTCATGAGCGCGCGACGTAAATGACACTATGTCCGTGACTAAAACTAAAATGTTGTAGATGAAGTCACGTATGTGTGATAATGAGATGGAATGAAATTAAGAACCCTATTAGTTCGTGATCGGCATCGCCGGATCGCTATGGTAATGACCATTTCCAAAAAAACTCGTCATGTATGTACTAACAAAACCGAGTCAGCGGTGCGGTGCGGGCGGTAGAGCGGGCGGGCGCGGCGGGCGCCAGACGGGCGTGCCCGGCGCTAGACGGGCGTGCCCGGCGCTAGACGGGCGTGCCCGGCCCGTGGCGCGGCGCGGCTCACACGAGCTGGTGCGGCAGCAGCGGCTCGCCGTCGAGCCCGTCGAGCCCGTCGAGGCCGGCGCGCGCCCAGTCGCGCGGGCGCGGCGGCAGCAGGCCACACAGCGAGCAGCCGAAGAAGTCGGCGCAGTTGTGCAGCGGGCCGCGCGAGAAGGGCGACTTGCCGCCGCGCGCCTGGAAGTGCCGGTAGCGGCCGCGGTTCAGCTGCTCGTTCGTCGTCATGCCGAGGCACACCACCTGAAAGGCGGAAACGCCACGTCAGACGGTTCCTTACCGACTTAAGTCCCGCATTCGTCGGGGAATACACATCTAAATACAAAATGAACACAAAAAAAATCATTCCTAACTAAAACTTTCGTAAGCACTACACATTAAACCTTTCGTGAGCACTACACATTATTAGCTCAACCCTTATATTCAGCAGCGTATTCGTGAATACGCGAGTCGTATGGCTTGACACTACTGCCAATGAATCTCAGAGTTTTTTCCAGTTTCACTTACTCGATTTTCTGTCAGAGACGAGCACCCGACGACGCGAACTCTGTCTCTACTCATCGGGAATCAGAGCGAAACCTGGTCGGACTCTTCAGACAAAAAATCAAGTAAGTGAATCCGGAATTATAAGCTAATAAAAATCTTTATTTCACCGCCACTTTAATAAAATTTTGTTTAACGTTTCTCATAATATGTACAAACAAAAGAAATTATAAACTAAACAAAAGGTGGGTAAGCAGCAAAACTCTGATTGGTGAATTTGCCGCGAAGCGTAAACTTAGATAATTTTATGCATACCGTATGTAGGAGGAATGAAACACAAATACTTAGACTTCACGTGAATGACCATCCAATGTCTCATCTTATCAACGGCCATAAGGAATAAAATTAACAATCAGGAACAATTTGAGAAAAACTCTAAAGTTCATTGATTAATATTCAACTACCATAATTATGGAAACCGGTGAGGCACCGAAATTAAAGCACGAAAGTGCACCACATAACCAAAGTAACTGACTCAATCTCTCTAGCTAGTTGGGCACAACGCGCAGCTGTCAATAAAGAAACTCACCAGGTACATTTGGCAGCAGGTGAGCACGGTGACCCAGAAGAGGTGGAAGGCCGCATTGAGCATGACCCACATGAGCCAGGCGTTGCACTGCGCCCAGGCCAGCAGCGCGGCCGGCGCCCCCGCGGTCGGCGCCCCCGCGGTCGGCGCCCCCGCGGCCGGCGCCCCCGCGGCCGGCGCCCCCGCGGCCGGCGCCGCGCACTCCGCTGCGAAGTACAGTGCGCCGCCCCAAAGCATCCACACGCACATCGCCAGCAGCGACACCAGGAAACCGATGAAGTACCGGTGGTTCTTGGCCCCTGAAACGCAAGCTGCTCTCAGTAAACAGAGTAGTACGTGAAAGCAGCCATAAATTACTGGTCGTATCTTAATCCTTAAACAGATACATAGCGATCAGTGTAATTTCCAACGCTGATTTTAAAGGAAGGTTCTGTTGCACGTGTATCTAACTAGCGGGGCCAGAGTTAGGATTAGGATGCAGCTATACTCGCTTGCTGTAAAAGAAAGAGCCAGGGACTCGGAGGCTTGAAACTCGGCACTTTAAATCGCCAATCACCGGTGGCATCCTCAGTTCCTGTTACCCCTCATCAAGACAAGGCTCCGAAAACAGTTTTTAATAGCGGTCGATTTTGCGCTTATTTGTCCTGATATTAGTTGCTTCTTGCTGTACTGAGCGTCTCCGGTGGTTTTAGGACGTTCTTTCTTTCTCGTTCCAGTGGGGCACCATTTCAGGGCAATTTTGGATGAGTGGTTATGGGTAGCGGCATGCAATTCGATTAAGCCCATACTAGTTAGTTAGTTAGACCTGAGATTTCCGCACTTAGCCTCACGGTTGGGCCATTAATTAATAATTGTACGTAGCAAAGCTGTGCGTTTACTCCAGCCAGCCTATCTCTTTCCAAAAAGCCAGCAGTGCACTGATGTCAACGGCAGGCCTCCCGCAGGATCCCAATGATGAAAAAATTACACAAAAAATTTTTACAACTTAAGGAACCATTTTTTCCAAAAAAATATTGTCATTACCTACGCTATTAATTTAATATTGCCTACGCTAGGGCGACCTTGTATTGTTTGATGACGATGGCAGTTCGGTGCTTTTCTACGCCTTCACAGTGAATGATCACGTGGGCGGGTGTTTCCTCTTCTTTGAGGCATCCCCGGCAAAGCGGGCTGTCGGTTAGTCCAATGTTGTAGAAATGTCTATTCAGTGAGCAGTGGCCTGTTAGGATTGCCACAGCTTTGCACAGATAAAAAATTTTTCGAGATTGTTGGTCGAGCCTCCCTGGCATGTCTTCATCTGGTTTCTGTTCTCCAAAGTTCAGAATGCTGGCTTTCTGATCGCGACCATTTCCTAAACTGGTTGTATGGTAGTGTAAGCAGGGATTCGGGTCCTTCCACTGTAGTTTCAGAGCCTCTTCTAGCGAGTTCTTCCGCAGCATCATTAAGCCGCTATGAGCCTTTATCCATTGTAAGGTGACTCGGTTGTTTGTTAACAGTTTTTCCAACTCATGGTGACACTCTAGTATCAGGCTGTTGTATGTGAGATTGCTGTTAAGTGCTTGTAGGACTGAGGCACTGTCCGAGACTATGCGTATCGTATATTCTTGAACATTTCTTGCATTTAACAGCGCGACTGCTCTTGTTATACCGATGCATTCTGCCTGAAAAATTGTGAATACAATATTGTGAATGTGCCAAGGGTTGTACATATTTTTAGGTTTAGTTAATTGAAGAACGCTCCTGCGCCCGTTCCTGTTTCGGTTTTGGAGCCGTCCGTATACACTCTGACTTTGTGTGTACCCAAGTAGTCGGCTGGCTCCTCTTATAGTTTTACCTTGTATTTCTTGTCGAAAGTATAGGTGTGAGGTATCCTGTCGCACACCGCTTCCATCATAGGCTGGTCCGAAACAGCCGCTGCCAAGATTTGTGTGTGTACAAGATAGCTGTTTTGTTTCCATAGTCCGGTTGCACGAAGCCGTAGGACAGCGCTGGCTGCTTCTCGTTGAACGTGTAAGTGTAGAGGTCTGAGGTTCAACAGGGCTTCGGGGGCGGCAGTCGGTGTTGTCTTCATGCACCCAGTTATTGCGAGGCATGCCAGTCGTTGTAACCGGAGTACTGCTGTTTTCCCGCACCCTTTCAGTAAGCCCATACTATTCCTCTCGCTGAGACTTTGTGTGCCCTGCAGTATATTTATTAAAACATATAAATAAATAAATGGCTACTTGCTATTGCGTTTGGGGAGTCGTGTCTTTATGGCTGTGTATAAATGAATTTTTGTAATCGACACTATTTATGTTATTATTGTTGTCTCGTTACAGCACATGGTAGTGTGTGTCGTTGCTGTAAGCTGTAAGTACAGACCGATGCAGTTGCCGACCCAGGGGCAGTGGTGGTCGAAGCGCGCGACGCAGCGGTTGCAGACGGCGCAGTGCTTGGAGCGCAGCGGACGACGCACCAGACACGCCGAGCAGAAGCGGCCCGGCTCGAAGCCGCTGCGCGCGCCCTCCGACAGCTCGATTATGGTCTGCCGACACACCACGGGTACCATTGTTATCTTACTCTTGAGACTCTGCGTTAGTAGTGCGTTGAGCCCGACGCAGTATCCAACCCATCAACCCATATTTTGTCCACTGCTGGACATCTGTCCAGTATGTATGGGCTGCCTTTTCAAGACACGCACTTCTTTCCGACCTCATCCAGCCGCTACAAACAATCTGCGTCTAATCATTAAAAATAGCATTACTTTTCTTTATTCCAAAAACAATTTAAGCAAGAGTAATTGGTGGATAATAATGATCAAACAGGGACATTTAATGTTTTTTCAGCTCTTAGTATCTAGCAATATTGGGTATTTTTATATAGATATTTCTTTGATATGTGACTGTAGAAACAGGGTGTACCGAAATTCCCATAAAAATAAAATATTCATCCTTTATACATCCTTTCGCGAAGGTGTGTATCGCAATGAACAGCGCCACCAAGATGTCACGACAAATGATGTGTTCCATTGTCAGACGCACCTGAAACTTGTCGCTCTTGGAGGCGGTGATGACGCCGGGGTCGGCGCGCCAGGACTTGAGGAAGGTGTACCAGAGCGCCGCCGAGCTCGCCAGGAAGGCCAGAGTGGCGCCCGCGCCCGCCACCGGCGCGATGAACACCAGCCACGTTATGTAGAACCACACCTGTAACCGGTGGCGCCAATGCCGCTCACTATTTATTTATGTAAGCATCTCACTAAGCCAGGATTAACTACACGGTTCCACCTGCAAAGACTACACACCTCAACTTGAAAGTGAAAAAAAAAAATTTGGAAATTTCTTTCCATTATACAGTACAGTACTTATTGATGTTTCATGCTTCATTTTACTATTATTATTACGATTGTGATACCTTCTCTGTATGTAAAAGCAAGGTGGCAAACTTAGTGTGAATATGAATACACTGCATTCTCTAAAGTATAACCACAAATAATAAAAACTGGTCAAGTGTCAGTTAGACTGCTTAGGGTCCCGAATATTTTTGTAAGACAAATAAATAGGGCACCCTCGCTGGCCAGTCTGTCTCTCGCTTGATCGGTTTTTGTTATCTTAGCATATGGTTTCCTTAGAGATATTGATAGAAACTTATTATGATATCAGAACATCCTGAACTTCTTTTAGAGCACTTTCAGTTTTAGATCTATTTTGTTTTTATAAACACAATTTTATTGTGTCGTCACCACTGACTCCAAGCCATATTAAATATTCTTTATTGCTAAATCACTTACATAGTTAGTACCTGTGGTATTATTATTATTTTTTTTGTTAATCGTGTTTTTTTGGAATTTATTTTTAGATACCATGAAAAAAAAAGTGGAAAAAATGGAAAAAAAATATAAGACTGGAGACAGACTCGAAACGGCGTCTTCTGATTTCGAGACCGCCCGATTTGGCGTTTAACTTCCTATTCTAATGACATTTTAGCAGTTTTTCATTGTATAAAAAGACGTATAATATGACGTTTTCTAAAAATAAAACCTAGCTAGATCGATTTATCGTCCCCGAAACCCTCTGCATACTAAATTTCATGAAAATCTTTGGAGCCGTTTCCGAGATTCGGATTGTATATTACATATATATACAAGAATTGCTCGTTTAAAAGTATTAGATAGATAGATAAGTGGTACAGCTACAAATACCAATACCGTACCGTTGTAAGTAAGTACATGATACCCAATAAGGGCACTGCCATACAGTTAGGCAGTTTTCACACGACACCGCGGCGTGGCGTTGCATTTATCACCCTAGGATTTATACGGAGCCTTACACATGGCGCGACATGGTGTCGTGGCGGCGGCGGCGAGCGGTGCCGTAGTTCTCTCAACTACGTACGAGTTTACTTGGTCGTTTACACACGGAGAGGGAAGAGGTCGCCGCGGCACCGTGTCAAAGGTATTGACAGGTAATGACAGAATGGGCATACCTGAATTTATTAAGAACAAAGATATGTATACCTATTAATCTTCTTAATGACCAGTCTTGTGGGACAAATCTTTAGAGGAGTTAAAATATAAGAACATTACCGATGCAGCTTAGAAAGATATTTGTTTAATATTATATTCCGATTTAGACGCGCTCAGTGACAAAGACAAGGATATTTTTGGTAACATTTATTTATTTCTTGTTTGTACAAAAGACAGCTCATCAAATGAAACCGTTGCATTGTAAAACAGCTGATATTGCGTACGGCATAAATACTCTATAGTTGTTGATGTTCTGTCACAAAGAAACATCGCAATAACCTCGGTGCTGACCATTCTGTCATTCTGTCCGACTAATCGAGCGAGACTCGTCTATAATTGTGCCGCGTAGGCCGCGGTGTCGCTGGCTCTGCGGTGAAACGCCGCAGCTTCTGACGACGCGGTGTCGTGTGAAAACTGCCTTAGTTATATGAGAGATAATGATAAAATTTTCCCTAGTTTTCTCTAAAAGTTCCAGATTTCTTACCTTGGTGGCCAGATATACAGTGAGAGGAAATATGTTCTTGAGTTCCTCATCAAACAGTGTGTAACTCAGCAAATGTGCGATTCCATAGACACATGCCAGCAGACACAGCTTCACCACATACAGGGCGTCCAGCTCCAGTACCAGACCAGTCAAATAGAAAGCCAGGAAAGGCATGACCACCACGGTCCACCAGCGGAACTTCTGCAACCACCAACAAATCATTTTATAAGTACTTTGCTTGTTAATTTTCAAGAATTCTAAAAGTATAAGAAATGTATTACTGTACCTTATCATACATAAGGCGTCTAACAATATTTCTTCTACTGGAAGCTAAGCTATGCTCTCGAATCTTTTCCAACACCTTGGATGTAACCCACAGTGAGTCAGCATTAGACTGCAGCATTGTCAGTGGAGTCACTCCACGCAGGTTAGGTACATCTAGACTTGCATTGCCCTGGAAACAACAACCAGTTTTTTTTTATGTAGCCCTAATTGTGTCCTTCTGCTAGGCAAAGGCCTCCTATTTAGCTCTCCACTCCTCCCTGTTCAAGGCCACCTCATGCCAACCTGGTAGAAAGTTTGTGAGGTCATCCCGCAATCTCCGTGATGACCAAAGTAAATCGTAAATATATATAACAATCCAATTACATTTGGAGTAGAACTTACATAAAGAATTAAGGTAGATATGGCAGTAGTGTTGCGCGCGAGTATGGCCCAGTGCAGGGCAGTGTTGCCATGCGAGCGGTCCACCGGAGAGGTGGAGGCGCCCAGTGTGAGCAGCAGCCGTGTCGGGTCCACGGCCGACACCTTCCAGCACGCCCACATGAGGGGCGTCATGCCCCCTGCGTCGGGGGCGTCCGGCGGCGTCCCGCGCGCCACTAGGTAGGCCACGACGGCCGTGTGCCCGAACTGCGCGGCCAGATGCAGGCAGGCGCAGCCCTCGGCGTCCTGCCGCGCGGCGTCGGCGCCCGCGCGCAGCAGCAGCACGCACGCCTCCAGATGGCCCTGGCGCGCCGCCCACTGCAGCGGCGTGGACTGCAGCTCGCCGCCCACCGCATCAACCGCCGCGCCCTTGCTCAGCAGGTACGCGATGATCTCGCGCCGGTTGTTGATCGCGGCCCAGTGTAGCAGCGTCACCGTCTCGTGGTCGGGCTGGTTCACGTCCCAGCCCGCCTCCACCAGCTCCTTGACGCGGCCGAAGGCGCCGTACTGCGTCGCCTTGACAATGTCGAAGCCGCTGTAGTCGCGCTCCAGCGGTGCCGGCGGCGGCTCGCGCGGCGGTGGCCCGTCGCCCTCGGCCTGCGCCGCGCCGCACTGCCCGCTGGCCGCGGCGCCGCACGTGCTGTCGTACATGCTGCTGCCGGTGCCGGTGCCTCACCACCTCATTTGAGTGATACCGATACGACCACCAAAGCACTGATTAATAAAAAAATCTTCTTCAAGTAGAATCACGACGAACATTCATTATTGACATTTCCCTCTGTTATGTTTTTTTTTTTTGCTGATGTTGAATATGTTGATTGCCAGCTCTAAAAATAGTTTTAGCTGTCAAACAAGGGTGCGTTCAGAAAAGTTTTGCAAAAGTATGACAAGTTTACCTGTCAATAAAATGACTTTATCTCCGAAGAAATACGTTTCGACCTTTACTAGTTCAACTAATAATCGAGGAGTGGAGGCTAAAGAAATCGAAATAGTTAACACACAACTAGGTTGTACCTACTTATCCAGTATTTTTTTTCGTTCCTATTCTGTATCTAGTGAAGCTTTACAGGATACTCATAACCATCGCGTTTTGTTAGATGCTATGAAAGCTACCAACTCTACTGGAGCAAATTATCAGATGGAGAGCAGCTCTGGTTCTCTAGTAGAGCAGCTGCAACGGAGCCTGGAGATGGAGAACGCCTCGCAGATTACGTCCCTCCCCGCCACTGACGAAGCGTCTTTTATCCAGGTTTGATGATACTGTAGTGCTTATTCGAGAACATACATGCTGCGCAATAGTATAAGTACCTACATGCTTTTTAGCACTAAGTTGCGCTACGAGTACCTAGGTACTTGTTTACCACATGTGTCCTATAAACACGTGTGCAATTGCCAATGAACCTGCTTGTTGCTTTTATTTTTAAGTTTCGTTTTAAGTCGTTCAGTCCGTTTAAGAAAATCTACCTAGGTATACTGATGTTTTGTTTCTTAGAAAAGAAAGGTAGATTGTATTTGTTGCAACTGCAGGTGATAGTGCAGAAACACCGCAAACGCTCGGTGGAGGCGCCGCGCCTGCCGCACGCCTCCAGCCCGCTCGCCAAGGCCGACGCAGATGGCAAAGGGAAGGTAGGGCCTGAGGAATTGTCCAACTGTCTTCCCCACCTACATGTGGTATTCCAAATACCACATGTAGGTGGGGAAGACAATTGGACACAACTAATTAAGGTGTTCTTAGGTTACTTACGAAACGATAAATAATAGGCTCTACTGTGAGTCTAATTTCCGCCCTCCCTCTGTATTTGGGCTGAACACAGATTTAGATACCACTGAAATTTCCCGACGGAGTACCTTCATCTCTATTTGGAAAAATAAGTTTCATTGGCGTACTTACCTATGTAGGATTATTTTCAGAGGGCCCGAATCATGTGTACCTACTGTAGCAGATATGCAACAACCCGAGGTGGGCACGGACCACCCAGCTCCCCCCCTCGTCTACCACAAAGCATCCGCCCCTTGACCAATATTGAGTAGGTACCTAACAGTAACTGTAAGAAAAATAAACTAGGTAATGCCTATCCTTGTCTCCTAGCTAGGTAGGTATACGTAAACACCGATAGTTCGATCTTGGTACATTCAGTGTAGTTTGCATGATGTCTGTACCAGCAGCAGCCGCGCGTGAGCGGCGACGCCGGTCCCCGCGAGCTGTACGTGCTGCCACACCCTATGCTGCTCTCGTACCCCGCGCCGCGCGCGCAGCGGCCGCGCTACTCGTGAGTAGCTCACTTCCTGTATCAACTTACAGGTTCTCGGTTCTCTCCTCTATAATGAGTACCTACCTAAGTAGATTATTTTTTACTATCACTGAGGCAAACCAAATAGGTACGAGGAATGAGAGGGCGACGCATTTCGCGAGACCGGTTGGTTGGTTGACTTTGTATCGTGGTTGTGTTCTGTGGTATCGTGTTATGTTAGTGTTGCCGCTCGATAGGCCAATATCGATTGTCTATCGATAGCCTATCGGTAGTTAAAGAAAACACGATAATATCGATAGTCAATCGATTCCATCGATAGTATCGACGTCTCTTCTACTGCAATACTATCGGTAAACAGCAATACTATCGATAGTTTCGTCGCTGCCAACCAATGAACTATCGATAGTATCGATACTGTCGATAGTTTTGTGGTAGCGATAGTGATATTTATTTCAATATTATTGCATTCAGTATGCGGGCTTCATGAGTGGTAGAAAAACTAATGTGGTACGTTTACGATGTCTTTCGAAACAAGTCAGTACTGAGGACCATGGGCTCCCAGAAGCGAGCCAACCCTGACAGCACTGAGGAGAATATTATGATGAGAGTGCTCAAGTAAGTCCTATTCTAAAAACCTATTTAGAGGCTTAAAGTATGGGCACCAAATTCTGTTCTACGCCTTCATCTTTCAGCCACAAGAAGTCCACTGCTGGACATAGGCCTCCTCCATGGATTTCCAAAAAGACCGGTTGGAAGCGGCCTGTATCAAGCGTCTTCCTGCCACTTGGATGAGGTCATCTGTCCATCTTGTGGCTGGTCGTCCTACGCTGCGCTTGCCGATATGTGGTCTCCATTCGAGAACTTTTCGGCCCCATCGGCCATCAGTTCTGCGTGCTATGTGCCCCGCCCACTGCCACTTCAACTTACTAATCCGCTGGGCTATGAGGACGACTTTCGTTCGTCTACGGATCTCATCATTTCTGATTCGATCTCGTAGAGAAATTCCGAGCATAGCCCTTTCCATAGCTCGTTGCGTGACCTTGAGCTTTCTTATGAGGCCCATAGTGAGAGACCACGTTTATACATAGGTTGTATAATTTTGTCTTAAGCGATTGAAAAGACTTTTCTAAGTTTCCCGGATGCTGCCCAGCCGAGTTGGATTCGACGATTAACCTCTTTCACGAAGTTGGACCGGCCTAGTTGGAGAGTGTGTCCTAAGTAGACGTATTCGTCTACAACTTCGAGAGTCGAGTTCCCCAATATTATTGGGGTGGGCACAACACGGGCGTTCGACATGACCTTCGTTTTATCCATGTTCATTTTAAGGCCCACACGTTGGGAAACTCGACTGAGGTCTTCGAGCATTATGCCGAGGTCTTTTATCGTTTCTGCCATGACTACTATATCGTCGGCAAATCGAAGGTGAGTTCTACGCCTTACCTTACCTGCATGCATCATCATCATCATCAGCCACTTAACGCCCAGTGCAGGACACAGGCCTCCCTCATGGTTTTCCTAACCATGAAGGGTTTTGCCATAATCGCCACGCTTGGCAGGCGGGTTGGCGATCGCAGTATGCGGTTGGAATCTCAGGAAGACGCTGCTGCCCGTCTGCTGGCAATGTATTTTCTTAGTCGCCTTCTACGACATCCACGGAAGGAAATAGAGTGACGCTATTCTTAATCCGGCGCCACACGGATACTTCATGCATACTTCATCCAATACAATTGAATTAAAGATCTCTATCGATAGTACAAAACTATCGATACTATCGATAGTCTATTCGATATTAAAGAGCAATACTGACGATAGTATCGAAAGTTCATTGGTTGGCAGCGACGAAACTATCGATACTATCAATAGTATTGCTGTTTACCGACAGTATTGCAGTAGAAGAGACATCAATACTATCGATTGTCCTATCGATCGTGTAGATGATTTTAGCGTTCGACAATCGATTGCAAAACTATCGATTTTTCGGCAACACTAGATTACGTTGCGTCAGTTGCGTCAAATAAAGACTGCAGTGTACATAATTCATCATAATTCGCCCATCTGGAAAAATAACTAGGTATTTACACTTTTGTAAAAATTAGGTATGGTATGACACAATACCCAGGGTAGTTACACACGGGGAAAGAGAAGTCGTGGATGTCCCGAATGATGCCTTGAAACTGCAATACTGGATTAACCGGACGAATGCCGATGACACTCCTTAGGACGTAACTCAAAAAAAAATTCTTTACATGGTTCACATCTACAGGGTGGATCTTTGAGACGGGTCAGTAAGGGACCTGCCCTTAATCGTTATAGTTACATGAAAACGTTCCTAGGAGACCATCCCCAACTTTTTAAGATATTATGAACTGCATTCACAGATTTTGGAGAAAATGTAGTCAGCGAAAAAAATGCTGAAATAAAAAATAGCGGCGTTTTACCTGAAATAAAACGCTTATTAAATACTTACCTTATTTGAAGCTTTGAGTTTGAGATAGGTAATCTCCTTTTCCGTGCCAGTCGACGCCGCTTGAACCCTAATCGTCGCACTTTGCTAGTCTGTGACACTCTACCAACCAGGATGCCTTCCGCGTAGTAATGATTTCAGAACGCGCGACGGCGATCTTGTTTGTCATTGTGTCGAAAACCACAGGCAGGAATTAAATATAAGCTTCAAATAAGGTAAGTATTTAATAAGCGTTTTATTTCAGGTAAAACGCCGCTATTAAATCCTGTACGTTATTTGAAGCTTTGAGTTTGAGACGTGTTTGTTATCGCCTGGTGGTAGAGTATGCCAATGTGAGATGATTCACAGTTAGCTGTGTGTGTGTAATACAAAATAGTACAAAGCTGGGTTACCTACCCTGTACTAATGTAAAATATTCCAATAGATATCCACAGACCCAATAGTGCGAGTAATTAAATTTTACCCCAATTCTCTGAAATCAGGACAATAACACAATTTGCAGGTACGTACAAATATACAAAGGATAGATAGGTAGGTGTACACACATCAATCCATAAAATATATGGGATAGTAGGATTTGGAGCTTATTCGATCGATCTACTATGATAGAACTGTTAAAAAGTCAACAGGGTTTCTCCACTGATATAAGCATCCTTATCATCCTTAGAGTTTTCTAATAAAATTGAATAATAATTATATCACTTGTGACCAGAGTGACATAACTTAATGAACTTAATAACAAGTAAACATTTATTCTTTGACAGACTATTTTGGAAGTTACAGTTGATCCAGACCCTGCAATATTATGCCAGCTGCTGATAAAATAGTAGGCCTTCAACCTGCGTTGTAATAATAATATGATAGGTAGCTTTTGATGGGCTTTCTATACTTACAAACATGTTTAGGTAGAGCCTATATAACAGGTTTGTCTTTGAACCTGCAAAGGACCTGAATAAATTGACATGATTCAGATTTTGGCTTTGGCAATAACATTCAACTCGATTACTTATGGGCTGTGGCTTTTGAGTCAAACATAACACAGTAGCACAGGAAACCGTAGTGTCGTCTATGTCTGCCATAACAGATTTAGAGAAAGGCAGCTGTGTCTGGCGAATTATTTAGATAGCTAATTAACTAATTATGTACTTCAACAACTATATTGTTTGTGGAAGAAACTTAATCACTTATTGCAGACGGGATTTTTGTTCCCGGGTAGAGTTTGCTTCAGCAACCGATAGCAAAAGAAGTGTAGATTGACGTCCACGAATGTGTTAAATACATATTGCTGGCAAAGGTATGCGACCCTAACATTTACCAACTCCCGACAAGTCTCTCAGGCGTTTATTAAAGGTTCATGTAAACCTGTTTAGGAATTGTATAACTAAAGTGGAAAAAGAGCCACTCGTTCTTGTTTTTAGCTCTGCTCAACAAAATACAAAAAACTCAATATGGTCTGCGTCCTCAAGGGCGGTGGTTCATAGTTTGCCACTACGGTCGCATTGCGGTAGTTATTGGGACTAGGTACCCACTCTTCGTATATATACAGCTTGCCTCACAGTGACGACGCTAGATTCCATTTTTATGGCCGAGGATGTGTATTTGCTAAGACATACAGAGCCAGCTTCATGGCGGGTCGGATGCGCCGCACCATGGTGCCGAGTCCAGGAGGGCAGCGCAGGACTATTGACCAAACTGTTTGAGTAGACTTAGATTTAACTTAAGTATCATTACCTGTATAGTGCGGATATAACATAATACCTTTATTTTATCTAAGTACTACTAACGTTAGAAGTCAGAAGTCGATCAGAAAGAATATTGTTCAATTTAACGTGAAGCAAAGGGGAACTTTTGCCTGGGAACTGGAACTTTTAGTAAGGGTGCCTTGGAAAGAGTATATAAACCGACTTGCTGACAAACTGCATTAAATAGCCCTTTATGACAAGGAACAAGCCACTTCTTTGAAAATCTTCGCCCAAGTGAAAACTTGATAAGGCAAAAATATCAAATTATTTGCTAGACAGTTCAAGACAACCATTTTCAAAACTGTTGCCATTCATCATATTATTATCTACTCGAGGTTAGTCATGTCGATGACCACTTGAGATATATCTTTGCTTATATCTTACTCGGGTAGGACATATTCGCGGTACACCTCACTGGATTGGGGCATACCTCCAATACTGCTGCCACTTGGGACCTTATGGCCCAAGGCTGGTGCTGGTGATGTAGGATCATCCTTCTCAAGGTATACGTAGTACTGACTGAGCTTGTCCAGCAAATCCATCAAAGGCTTCATCTTTGTCCCATTTTGTTCGCTAAGTAAGATAAAACCATCCTTGCGTCTCATAGCCTAAGAAAGCAGATAACATAAATACTGACAGTTCCTCTGTTATGCAGTACAGCTTATACTCCAGGCAGGTTCACTTTTCTGATAGAAGTTATTTACATAGTTATAGACCACAGCCATACCTATAGGTTACATTCTCCCCCAGGGGATATAAATAGGATCCAAATTCAAAAAGAGTTGAGCCAGTTAGGGTAACTTGAAACTTCTTCCTTTTAAGCACCAGTCGAATATAGTACCTGAGGTACTGGACAAATCAAGAAATGAATTGTAAAACAAATGATAAATACTTTTCCCAGGCGGTCTCCCATCCAAGTACTGAACACGCCCGATGTTGCTTAACTTTGGTGATCGGACGAAAACCGTGTATTCAACATGGTATGGATGTTCGCTGGTTTATTATTCGGAACCATTAAGTATTTAGAAGATAACCATACAGTAATGGTACCGTTGAGAGGACATTGACCCTTAAATAGGTAAGCTTAACCCAGTAATGCTGCGGATTACTTTGCAACAAAAGGTTGATCTTCAACTTGTATTTGCTGCTACTTTTGGTCACAAGGAACATAAGATAGGAAACATTGTTTAACAGTACTTTTACAGCACGCCATCTTCCTTTAGCCTTGGTAGGTAGAAGTTTTCTCACAAATAAAATGGAACTACATAATTAGCTTGTACTCTAAAGTTTCCATCGTTATGATATGTTGATAATTGTTGCCGCCCCCCCCCCGCTTTTTGAGGGTTACATGTTATTGCTTATCCATGTATCTGTGTCTACGTCTTCGAACAGCTATGAACCGCTACTTATATAACCTGCGAGGCATGATAATAGAAGTAATAACTACACATCAGTGTGTTGTGTATAATAATAGTGCTCTGCGAGAGTATGTGATTGCCAACTAAGTTATGCTAATAACCCCGTGAGGGTTTATTCATGTGTTGGCCAGGATACTGTAATTTTATCATTAAAATTAAATTAATAAACATTTTACATATTCCCCAAAATTGTTTTGCACTCAGGCTTAGGCGACACACGCAGACCCCGCGAGGGTGTACTTAATTGTTTAGCAAGTCTGACTTTTTATAATCTTGCGAGGGTTGATATTAGGTACCATGCATAGCTGTTGATAGTACCCTACGAGGGTATGTGAATATTTGTCAACTATAAAACTGTAACAGTGGATAGGTATTTACCATATCTGAGTATTATTCTACACTGTACCCTGCGAGGGCGCGTGATTGTTTGCTACTTACTACGTACCTATAGGTGTATTGTACAAAGGTAGCGGGGATATTGATTGATATACAATTGATTGCCAACTCTGTTCACCTTATAACCCTAAGAGGTCTGCTGCTTAACACATATATGCATGTTTGTACATGATATCCTGCGAGGATACTTGATTGTTTGCCAACTCTGATCAGGGTTCTGTGAGGGTTGATGTAGAGCCTGGCACATTACACATAGTAGGTACCATGCGAGGGTATGTGATTTTCTTGTTTTGATATCATGCTAGGCTATGTGATTGTTTGCCATCTTGGCTTAACTTAAAATCCTTCATAGGTAGTACCCTGCAAGGGTATGTGATTTGCTTGGGTTGATATTCCGCAAGGCTATGTGATTGTTTGCCAACTTAGCTTAATGTTCTTCATAATAGGTACCCTGCGAGGGTATGTGTAGCTCCATGGTAACTCAGTTGTAATCAATAACCTGCAAGGGATGATAAAAAGCAAGCATAGATGCATCCATTATAGTAGGCACCCTGCGAGGGTAGGCAGCTCTGTGGCAAGTCAGTATTTAATAACGCTGTGAGGGTTGATGTCGATTGCACATATTTTTGTATACAGTATGTAACTCCATGTACCTTGCGAGGGTAGGCAGCTCTATGGCAACTCAGTTGTATTTAATAACCCTGCGGGGGTTGATATTGACTGCACATAATATTGTTCTTAAACAGTATGTAGCTCTATATACCCTGCGAGGGTGGGCAGCTCTATGGCAACTCAGTTGTATTTAATAACCCTGCGGGGGTTGATATTGACTGCACATAATATTGTTCTTAAACAGTATGTAGCTCTATATACCCTGCGAGGGTGGGCAGCTCTATGGCAACTCAGTTGTATTTAATTTAATTAATAACCCTGCGAGGGTTGATATTGACTGTAAACAATATTGTTGTATACAGTATGTAGCTCCATGTACCCTGCGTGGGTGTGTAATTGTTTGCCAGAGACCTGCGAGGTCTGGCGTACAACCTTGCCAGTTCAGATTATCAAAACTGATGTCTTTCAGATAACTTCTCGTCTTCCAGCCATCGGTCATAGACTAGTTCTTTTAGTACCGCCTCAATCATCTTTGGAATTATGATTAGTAGGTGTCATTAACCTCAAGTCTCACGAACTTCTCTTGTAACGCAACATGACTGCGTGGGAAGCTAAAGAATCAAAATCGAACTGAAAATTGCAAATATTTTATTCAACGCTGCTTGCCAACATTGACAGTAGATTAAAATATCTTCATTTACACGCCTTTGACCGATAATCGAATGGGTACTGAAAATCGGCGAGGGCACCGACACCACACCATAACTTTCGTTTCAACAAAATGAAAGATATTCATTGTCGGAATTATAACCTCAAAATCTACAAGAGTAGGATATATTATGTAAGATACTCACTGTTGACGTGGTCTTAAAACACCAATTGACATTATCAGTAATGCAATACTTACGTGTTAGATATTAACCACTCAATAACTATTATTTTACCTGAAAATTTTTTTAGGGGTTCAAGCATTTTTGTAAACTGCGTTCGTAGAAGCAGAATATTTATAACACAAACGGTAACACCGTTATATACTAATTGTCGTGTTGTTTATACACAATAGCACGAAAATATCACACTTTTTAGAATATTTGTATTTTTTGTCGACTGTCATTAGCGGAAAATTCGATGCCAATGACAAACAAGATCGCCGTCGCGCGTTCTGAAATCATTACTACGCGGAAGGCATCCTGGTTGGTAGAGTGTCACAGACTAGCAAAGTGCGACGATTAGGGTTCAAGCGGCGTCGACTGGCACGGAAAAGGAGATTACCTATCTCAAACTCAAAGCTTCAAATAACGTACAGGATTTAATATATATATTTATATGCCAATCGATCCTATTTCGTGTGCGGATCAAAAGACTCTACGGGACCATTTAAGGTTTGATAAAAACCAGACAGTTGTTTTTTTACATTTAAAGGCGCTGGCGTCGCATATACATCGACGATATTCCCATTTACCTTATTTTATTGCTACGTCACCTGGATCGTAACTTGTGGAGTGCACGGATGTAAAGGTTGATTTGCTATCGACTGTCAATTAAATACCACAGTAAATACTGTAGTGGGCCCTCAGGTGGGCGCGGCGCGCGCTGCTGACGGCGCCCCCCGCGCGCGCTCCCGCCTCCTTTCGGCGCTTAGTACGCGCCGCGCGCCCCCCTCGCGCCGCGCCGCGCCCCAAGGCCGCGCCCGCACCCGCGCCTCCGTCTCTGCCAGAGGTACCTACCTATTGTACTAGCTTATATTCTTGAATGGTTTTCTATGGTTCAGTCATAAAAAATAAATAAAATCTAAGGGTTCAGTGGGGTACAAGGCATAATGGGTTCTAACGTCACTTGTTCTTCGCGTGATTTTTCTAAAAAAACTATAGTAGGCAGATCTGTGATTATCAAAAGTTATTGTCGTACCTATCTAAGGTTATTTTCCAGGGTAGCTTAGCACTGAAAAACGATGACCTGCCTGATTCACGAATTGGCGTGAATTGAACGCACATACGTGTTGTGACGCCATTTAACACTAACACTGCGTTTCGTGAAATGACCGGGCGTGCGGGACAGCGCTGCAAAGAGGTCACCGTTGAGATCGTTTGAATCTGCTTATTGGTTTACAATTCTTAGGTATATCGACCTTAACTCAGGTTTTTAGAATAAATATTCAGTGGAAGTGCACCTACTGATGCATCAGAAGTTTTTTAGAACAATCGAGCGTAGAACATCTGACGGTACCTCCGTCATCCGCGTCCCGCGTGTGAGAAAATCATGTACGTCCATCGTCCATCGCTTGGGTCATCAGCTAGCGCCAGGGTTAGCATCTTTCTGTATAGGTAGCATGACGACAGGGGTCGCACGTTTTAACGCACTCAAATGTCAAAAGTTGCGACTTTTCAGTACTTTGTCATATTCTGACTTCTTAGAAATTTTTTAGGGCCATAAAACGCGCGACTAGCGTTGTGCTACCATAAAAAGTACTCTGTGGTGCTACCTGTGCTAGTGTTCTCGTTTATATCCTAACCTACGTATAAAAAAACCATAGAAGCAGTGATATTTTATTTATTTATTTCTTACTATACTAGCTTACTAATTATCAAAAACAGATGTAGTGATAGTTAAATGTGTGGGTTTTTTCCATTGAGATAAAGTAATACGTATAGACAGGACATCCCTCAGGGACATTCCGAACAAGTGTCGCATAATAAATAAATACAATAATCAGTGTTGCCAACAGTGATATTTAAGCGCAGCCCGGTAAAACGGTTTAACAGATTTTATATCGCTTTCGTGGATTCAAAAAATATATTCACAATATTATTGTATCCGAGCCAAAGTAGTCTTTCAAATTACGTAATTGGCCTCGACAGAAATCGTCAGATTTTTTATTTTCATTGTTACCTGTACCGGTCAACTAAACTCTATATGGTAACATTGAACAACGTGAACGTCACTGTCAACGGACAACAGTTTATAGACTATGGACCTTTTAGACGAGGCCAATAGACGAGACAATCGAGTAAGCCAGGCGAATATTGGCTTCGTGTGAATGGAACCAGGCGAATGCATTGGATTGTCCCAAGCTAATAGCTTATGCCAGTCGAGTGAATTAGAACGATTTCGAATTTGCTGGCGCTAGTGCTTCCCCCACTACTTTCCCATTGGATTGGCTTGTGTATTGGCTTCATGTGAAACGTGTTTCCGTCCCGGGCGAGTAAGCATCTCTTCATGCATTAGCTTAATAACATTTTTGAACGTAGCTCTTAAAGCAATTTTACGTCTGTCCATCGTTAATAGAAATGAATTTTATTTACTTTACTTATTTATATCGGTATCGACTGGCTTGTGTGTGAACGAACAGTATTTAATTTTCTTTTCACTACCTATTTATTTTCATTTCAACTTAATCAACCAGTACATAATAGTTCACTAAAAACCCCCTAGATGGCATTGTGTCGTTAGGTACTTTCTCGCGGAACGCATGAGTTTTAACTGAAGAATGACATCTTCGCTGAAGATGTGTGTATTTCGTTTAGTGACGTTAAGGAAATTAAAGTGCGGTATGTCTTTTATAATCGCTCGTAGCCCCGGCTGCCTGAGTGATCTTAAACGATCACGAAGGTTAAGCAACACAGGGCGCGTTCAGTGCATGGATGGGTCGCCGTCTATGCCTAACGCTAGTGGCATTTTTCCGAGCGGTTCCGTGCTCCGCAAGGCACGTTAAGCTGTTGGTGCCGGCTGCCGTCGATAGATGGCAGTCGTTAAGCCAAGTCAGAGGCCTTAGGGCGGCTTGACAACTTCTGACAGTGGACGAGCCACTAGTCTACAAGCCTCCACCAATCCGGACTTGGCCCCCGTGGTGGAGTATGGCCTATACCTTCCTCAGGGAAGAGACCCGTGCCCCTCGGTGGGGACATAATGGGTTGATGATGATGAACCAGTACATTAACCAGTATATTGGGGTGAATTATATGAGTAATATTATTATTCTCTTAATACTCTCTCTGAAAGGTTTGTGCCCAGCAGTGGTACGTACACAGACTAGGTACATAAAAAAACCCGACTGTTACAAGTCACAGAACCTAAACTAGTGCATTGAATTGAAAACCTCCGCAAATGGGTTCTCATCTTAAGATATTTAATTCAAAAAGAAGGAAAGTTTTCTCTAAGCCTTGTTAAGATTTTTTGTCAATCAAAATTCGTCCTGTTTTGCTCCTGATTTATCCTTTTCTTTAAAATGCGCGGAACATACCATATGTATGTATGGTTCGAAGACAGCCATGTTTCTTCTTTTCGGTTGGTTTGGACATTTTTGATTCATGACTCTCTTCTGTCATCGCTCAAGCGAAGAAACCTACAAAAAATATGGTTGTGAACAATCTAAACTATATTTTAGTGTCAACACTGGTATGTTGTAGAGGAGCTTGTAACTTCTGTATTTTTTATTCTATGAAATTTATTTTATTTAGAACACAAAATAGGTTACAGTACAGATACAGTTACCAAAACATACATTACAGATCAGACCCTAAACTTGTATACCTAGCATGTATTTAGACTACTTACTTATAATTTTTACCTTAACTTAATTATACAAACACTTTTTTTTCTCTCATCTCAACTTATAAAATTATATTAATGACCGCCATATTTGCCGCCGATGTGACAGGGCATAAAAATTAAAAACTGTAAAGTGATTCCATCAGTTTTTTTTTTACCTTTCGTGAGTAGTTGTTACAATATCTAGGAACACATGAAGGCATTCTCGTAACGTGTATAATCGTGTTCTCGCGGCAAGTACTCGTCATGGACCACAGAACACTATACTCATCGACTAAATGAGGTGCTGTCACAATGACCGCACAGCTTGCGCCGCCGCCGCAAAGGTTGATCGCGATGTCCTCTCTATACGTAGTACCTACATACTTTATACGCTAAGGTTTTTTATTCATTTCTAACTAGCAATTGTGTTACCAATCGGAGCGAGTTTAGTATTACCCGGCAAAATATCTATGTACCTGCGAGTGTTGCCAGATGCTGGCCGGCCAATGTCGCCCTTGAATCGCCTAAGTTCTCGTAGCCCAAATCGCCTAATTTTTCAACTTTGTAGCCCAAAATCGCCTCACTAAAATGTTTTTTTTTTAATTGTAGCGCTCATAGCTAATTTTGTACGCAGGTTTTTTGTAAAATTATCTCAATTAATCTGTCAATGTAAAAATACTTTTTTAAGTATAAATACTGGTCCATCTTGGCAATTAATATTCATTGCACCCTTATACCGCTAAAAATAATAAAAAAAAACGCAAAGATCATTAAACAAAGGTACAATTGCCCAATAAATACATATAATTTCTTTTGATTTCCCAAGTAGCCCAAAAGTCGCCGAAAATAAAATTGAGATAGCCCAATTGTCTCCCGGTCGCCAATTGCAATTTTTGGTCGCCAATTCACCCTCGGAGATAGCCCAAATGGCGATAAATCACCTCATCTGGCATCCCTGGTACCTGCCACCGTCAGACAGACAGACCGCCCGTCTACAGTGTCGACGGGTCACGCTGTCATTTACTATCGCCCAATCAACATTCACTTCGTCACGCATGGCGCTCAGCATGAACCAATCGCAGAGTGATTTGCTCTATAGCACGTCTTGCTACGGATAAAAATTAAATCCTGATCCTAATGCTCGCCGAGTCTTGGCGAGTCAAGAGTAGGTAGGTACTACTAATATATTATGTCATATTTGTGGCCAAGAGGCAACGCTCGACTCGAGCGCGCTCGGCTCGCCTCGTCGCTCGCTATTTTGGCGTAGAGTCGATCAAAGTGGCGCCGCGAGCGGGGCCTCTACACGCTCGCGTGCTTCAGTTCATTTCTTTCTGTCTTTCTACATAAGATAAAATTTTTGCATTAAATACTTATATAGTTCTATTTTTGTGTGCGGTAAGCATCCACCTTTTCATCCACGGTTTTAAATTTTTTTTTCTACAATAGTACTTACGCACATAATTATAGCAAGCAAGCGCGCACAAATCCAAAGTTCGGCGGCAACTGACTGAGCTAGCTAACCGAGCGTGAAGAGGGTTACCACTCGCCTCGGCATCACTCGCAGAGCGCCTCGTCCGAGCGTGAGTGCTACCATAACGCAACTTTACAGGTGCGAAAAGAGTCATTTTGGAAGAGGATAACCAAGATATCTGAAGATGATTTGGACCCCCTCGACGATGGTATGTACATGCAACGTCAGTGAAGATAATTTTTTATTGGGACGGTTGATACCTACTTGCATGACCCCAGTGCAGTCACGCCTGGTGGTAAACGAAGACAGGGTCTAAGATGTAACGTGTTTACCTGTTAAATGCTGATTGACTCTAGTTTTAAAGACACCCAGGTTAAATGTATCTGGAAAAACAGACTACGGCAACGCGTTCCATATTTTTTCCGTCAAATAATGTTAGTTTATTTGGCGGGATTTGTCATGATCGTCTCGTTTTTAAAACGGTGTGCTATTCGCAAAAGAAAGATCTCTTTAGGTAGTAAAAATCAAATAACCTTTTTTATATCCCATAGCGTCACTCCATTTCATTCCGTGCATATCGTAGAAAGCGACTAAGGAAATAAATTACCAAGAGACGGGCAGCAGTCTTCCTGAGATTCCAATCGCATACTGCGATCGCCAACACGCCTGCCAAGCGTGGCGATTATGGCAAAACCCTTCAACGTTATATATAACCATGAGGGAAGCCTGCAGTGGGCGTCAAATGGCTGATGTGATGTGATATCCCCTAAAATTTTCCTTTAATATTATTTTGTTAATATTATACGTCTTGAGGTATACTGTGCGAGGAACATTGAGTTAAGTGGTGAAGCCATTCCGAACAAAATTTCGCACACTGGTTATTAGTGTTACCAACAGTGATATTTAAGCGCAGCCCGCTAAAAAGGATCCAAAGATTTTATATAGCTTTCCTGGATTCAAAAAATGTGTTTACAGTATTAATGTATCCACGCCAAAGTAGTCTTTCGAATTATGTAATTGGACTCGACAGAAATCGTCAGATTTTTTTATTCTCATTATTTTTGTACCGGTCAACTAAACTCTAAATGGTAACATTGAACAACGTGAACGTCACTATCAACGGACAGCAGTTTATAGACTATAAGCCAATGTTACAGAAGCCTCAGTCTTCAATTCTTTATATAGGTACCTACGTTGATAAGCTCTGACAAATCTTGCCGATAAAGACGGAAAATGAAAAGCACAATTTTTTTTTAAATAACTTATATACAGGTGTAACACAATAGCTAACTACCTAAAAAAGTGTAGTTTTCATAAGATGACGAACGCTTTTTTAGGGACCACTTTGAAATACCAGTACGTAATGGCATTACGTTGTAGGCTCCCAAAGGAAATAGGACAAAAGACTAACTAACCTTAAACAGTACCACCTATTTAATTTTCCTTTCACTATTTATTTTCATTTCAACGTAATAAAAGGTAATGACCAGTATATTGAGATGATTATTGATAGTAAGTGACCAAGAGATGGCGCTAGGAGTATTTTACTTCTCCATTTTCGACACTTGGTCATCCATAGATTCGAATTTAAATGTTCCATCGACAAATGGCAGATTGAAGTAATCAATTTCGGGGTAGGCGAAGATTTAGGTTTTCACAAGTGACAAAAAAGATTAAGAGAATCCTTTGTTAGTGATTCGCGTGCCGTACGGTCAGAGACGGTATATAATGTGCCATGTGTGTAGCGTTATGATAAGATAACGTGGACGAAACAATGAAATAATTCTTCGGTTTTGTGCCTCGTCACGGGGTAAGTGATTTGTTACAGTGACACTGCTTAGTTTTTGGTCATCAGAGTAGGATGTGAAGGGTTTTATTTCCTTTGTCCAAAGCGTCAGGAAACGCCCTTTACCATTAGGAGTTCCGTGTTTATTCGGCATACCTGAAGGCTACGTCAGTGAAATCTGAACATACGGGTTATATAAGCTGATTTCGTTTCACTTTCAACAAGCGACGGTGGTTCAAGCGTTAGTAAAGTCGCCTAACGTACGGACGGTCTCGGGATCAAACTTCGCTTGGCAATTAGTGAACTTTTGCGGTCATTTTAGTTTCTTCGGTTGATTGTCATTTGTCAATATTTCGCTACCGTATTTATAATAGAAATATTATGCTTAGTGTCAATAGTTAGTAAGTACCGTAGATAATGTTAAGTGTAGTTTGGTGGTGGGTAGTATTTATAGGTCTACCTCGGTGTTGGTATTCGATAAATAAGTGTTATTTTATTTAACTTCAGTGTTACTTTATCACCTTCCTGTAAGAACCCCAACCATGACAATATTAGGGTGAATTATATTACAATCAGTAATATATAATATTACTATACTCTTAATACTTTCTCCGAAAGAAGGTTAGTGCCCATCAGTGGTACATAATTATAAGGGCTACGTAAAAAAAAACAAAGATCTGACTGTTAATAAGTCTTAAACAGAACCTAAACGAGTCCATTAAATTGAAAACCTCCGCAGATAGGATATTGTGGCGAGCTTATGTCAACTCTGCGCGCGCACTATAAACTCCAACATTCCTGCATCGCGCAAGCAAAATGTTTCCTAGTTCATCATGTTCATGTTGAAATGACTGTTTCAAAATGACATGCCCTAAATATAACGTCCTACGAACATCAGTCGGACCGGCCGTCCCCAGGCATACGATCTGCCTGGCGGGACCCTTTATAGTGGAAGAGCACGATCACCCGCTCTTCCCTATAATATCATGTTAAGAATTTTTTGCAATAAGTAGGAAAGTTTACTCGAAGCCTTGTTAAGATTTTTTGTCAACCGGTTTGGCAATCAAAATTCGTCCTGTCCTGCTCCTGTATTTGTCCTTTCCTTTGAAATGCGCGGAACATATCGCACCCTTAATCCAATACTGGCACTAAGCGAAAAATGTAAATTGTGCAGGAGAAGCTATTAAAGATTTTCAATGAAATGTATTATGTATTATGCTTCGTTTTCCATCTACAGTTTTAAATAGGAATTTAAGTGAACTAGTCAGCGCGCACAGTAACACACTTTGTAATATTTGCAATAGATGGCATTAAAATCAGAAATTCAGAGATTTTTGTTTAGTGAAGGGTGCGATATGTACTCGTATGTATGGTTCAAAGTTATTCATGTTTCTTCTTTTCGGTTGTCTTGGACATATTTGATCCATGACTCTCTTCTGTCATCGCCCAAGCGAAGAAACCTACAAAAATATAATTATGAAAAATCTAAACAATATTCTAGTGTCGTCACTGGTATGATGTAGGTAAGTGAGCTTATAACTTCTGTACTTTTAAATCTATGAAATTATCGCCGTATTACCCGCCGATGTGAGAGGGCATACAAAAGTAAAATTCACAGAAGAATCATAGTGTTATCAAGAGTTTTGCAGAACTTTTCGATAAAAAGTGAAAGTTTTTTTTTTGCTTTTCGTGAGTAGTTGTTACATTATCTAGGAAAACATGAAGGCATTTTCATAACGTCTACAATCAATCGTGTTCTCGCGGCGAGCACTCGTCATGGACTAAATCACGACTAACCGAGGAGCGGTTAAATGGCCGCAAAGCTTGCGGCAGAAATTTTGTTAGGGATGGCGTCTCTATACGTAGTACTGGAACTCAACGGCGAGGAATCGTTTCGCGGCAGGGCCGGAGCGCGTGGAGGTGTACAGGTTCGAGCGCTCGGGCTGGGCGCGCCTGCGCACCACGGACGCCGCGCCGGCCGCCGCCGCCGAGCGGCTCGCTCGCCGCGTCGGTCGCCGCGCCGCGCGCGCCTGCGCCGAGCTGCTGGCGCTGCCGCACTGTCTGCTGGCGCTGCCCGTCGCGCTGGCGCTCCTGCTGCTCAGGTGCCCGCCCGCCCCGCCAATCAAACGCTCGCCGATTCATAAGGCTTTTATTTTTATTAGTTAAACGAATATCACTTTTATTTACAACCGAAGCGATCACAAATAATAGTTCATAAACTAATCGTAATCACCTAAAACTACTCAACAGATTGAAATATTTACAATAGAGTTAACGGTTCTCTTTTATTAAATTACAGAAGGCGCGTCGCGGCGAAGGCGCGTCCGTTCGTTAGTCGGTTCGCTACACGTTAAGTACTGCGCAGGGCGGCGTGCGTGGCGCTGCGCGACGCGGCCGTGGGCGCCGTGGCGGTGCTGGCCGACTACCTGCTCAAACCGGCGCTGGCGGCCGTCTACAACGCGCTGCTGCGGCCGCCGCTGGTGCTGCTGCACAACGCGGCGCGTGCGCTGCGCTCGGCGCTCGGCCCGCTGGCCGGACTGCTGGCCGACGCGCTGGCGCCCGCCGCGGGCCTGCTGGCCGCCGCGCGCCTCGTGGACGTGCACGTGCAGCCCGCCCCCGCCCCCGCGTCCGCGTCCGCCCCCGCGCCCGCCTAGCGCTCACTCGCCCGGCGGCGCGGCGGGTCACGCGCTGGCCAACGGCTGCGTCACCACGGGCGCGCGCTCCTCGCCCTCCCCGCCCGGCCCCGCCCCCGCCCCCGCCCCCGCCCCCGCGCCGCCCTCCGTCAGCCGCAGCGCCACTTCCAGATCGCGGAGAACCTGCAACGCGACGTTCGCCATTTACGTTTCGCTTTACGTTACTTAAATCTAATATAGGTAACATATTACATCGTAAGTTGAGGCCCTGATGCGTTTTACTGGTATCGTCAGTTGGCACGGGCGTAAGTACGGGCACGGTCGGAGTGCCCGAGACAGGCCCGAGTCTAGCTATGATGCAGAGGTTGCGACAGAGCGGATGCCGAGTGTTAGGGAGCACCACAGGCCGGGAGACCTGACTGAGTAACCAGAATTTTGAGTTTTTGAGCAGCTTCGACCAACAACCCTAATTCCGTCAAATCTTACTTTCATGAAAATTACAAAATCTCAATAGCCTATAAGATTACGCTTATACACGAAGCATCGGAGATTGCAACTTTACAAGGACTGGGCTGCTCTTAAACTCAACGAAACAACTCGTTCCAATGCAATGCTGCTTGCTAATGCTGCTACACTCAATGAAACAGCTCCAGAAACTTATCGCCCCTTAGCTCCAATAGCTCCGATTCCAATGCAATGCTTGCTAATGCTACTTGCTTTGCTGCTTTTCTATTCTATTTCAAACCCAAATTGGCGGTCCTCTCTTATCTTCAAAGCACATTCTTAGAGATACGTTGACTATAATACGAGTAGTAATAATGGTGTAATTGCAATATGCAACTGGAATCAACAAAACATGGAACAACACAATTCTTCTAATTTTTTTCACAAAAATCTCTGTGCATTTCGATTTTATCGGCTTAAACATTGGTGTTAAGCTATATATTCTAAAAAAAATCTATCTGAGAAAAAACCCAGAACATAGTTATTAAATACTATAAAATGTTTTTCTTGGTTGAATACTGTTTTGCAGTTTATGTAAAAACACACATAGAAATACACCCGGACTGACGTCATCTCAACAAATCTAGTACACAACATAACGCAGCCTATATACGTCCCACTGTAGGGTACAGGCCTTCTCTCAGGTAGAGAGTATGGGCTTAATAACCATGCGTGCCCACGCGGCTTGGCGATTTCAAGCGCTGAGGTATGTGAATAGCTCACTCAGGTTTCCTTACGGTGTTTTCCTTTACCGTTAGCGAGTCGTAACTTCACAAATGTACATAACTTAGAAAATAAAGTCATAGGTACTTACATGCCGAACCTGGGTCTCTCGCTTCCGAGTCTAATGTTCTACCCACCGCTGTCGACCAAATCAAATCTAGTACAGCAACCTCCAGTGGGAATCGAACCCACGACCTCTGTTTTGGTAGTCAAGCATGTCAACCGCTAGACCAACGAGACAGTCCAGGTGAACAGCTCTGAGGTGGCTACAATATCGGGTCCTGCGCTCGATCGATAAGATCCACACATTGGCATGCAGGGAGCGTGAAACAATGAAACTTTGCCACTACGTTAAGAAGACACAAATCGAGGTCGTGTTTAAGAATACAACAGAAATTCCAGCGTAATTACACAGAAATAAGCTATAATTTCTGTTTGATAACATTATTTCCAATTATAAGCACGACCAACCCTCGATTTGTGTCGTCTAAGTTTCATTGCAATCCGGCGTGTCGTTTGAACTCGTTTGTAAATAAAAAACCGGACAAGTGCGAGTCGGACTCGCCCACCGAGAGTTCAGTACAAATTAGTAGGTACTTACATATTATAAATAGTTCAGGAATCGAGTATCGCAGTTTTTTCCAACCTGTTCCCGAACTTGTATAGTTTTTAAGATTCTTTCCCTGTATTTCTAGTATAGGTACCTACGACGATATTACTTCCCGAGATAAAGGGACAGACGGACGGACAAGGTGATCCTATAAGGGTTCCGATTTTTCCTTTTGAGATAGGTACGAAACCCTAAAAACGTATGGGAATCGCTCTTTACGCAGTACCATGATCGTTTGTATGATTAAAAGCGTGAGTGTGAGGGTATGAGGTGTGCGGGTATGAGGTGTGCAGGTACCTCGGTCTCCTTGTGGTCGAGCAGCGCGAAGCGGCGGTCGAGCGCGGTGAGGTGCGCGAAGGTGAGGTGCAGGTGCGCGTGCAGCCGCAGCAGCGCCAGCTGGCGGAAGTGCGCCGCGTACAGGTGCGCCACCACGTGGAACAGCAGCCGCGTCACGCGCCGCACCGTCGCCTCGAACTGCGCCGGGAACGAGTTCGCTGCGGGGCCGCCACAAACGATCATCGATACTCGCTTTCAGGGCCTCGATTCTGTTAGTGCATTGTAGTATAATGACAGGTACACTGTCGGGTCACGTGACGTGTTTTTTCGTACCATTGACGCCTAGAAGGTTTGATAGGAGTGCCCGCGTAGACTTAAAGCAGCCATGAAATGAAAACCGCCATGTTCATGCAGTTGTCATGTTACTACAATGCATTAACAGAATCTAGGCCCTGGTGTGCCGTTCGGTTTCCTATTAATCGATCCGTAGTTTCAGCTCCGCCTTTGAACGAGCGCGTCTTTAGAACGCGGAAGAAGTTTCGGAAAACTCGTCCTAAGCCCTGCCATTATATTATGTATGTATTGTGGCAGCTCTGACCACGGGTTTAAAGAGCAAATTGTGGTTTACATCACACGACATCCTAGCGCATGTTTGAGTCTGAAATGAGCCCTTGTCAGGGAGTCCCCGTCGATGAAATCTTTGCGGAGGACATGATTTGATGTCAGCTATGAGGCAGAGCTGTTTTAAAAAATCTGTAGGCAAAATCCTCTTTTCGTCCTTTTAGGCAATAATACACGGCTTCAAATTTCAAGCCGAGCTTAATATTTTATCTAGTAAACGGATGTATATGGGATCTTTTAAATATGTTAACTGTGGATGGTTTCATATAAATGTAACCATGTCACCGTCGTTAGATCCTTCCTTAAAAGTACATTAAATTAAGGCTTATTTTGTCTTATGTGGGGTCGAGGGAATTAGATGTAGTTGAAATTGTCTTAAGTAACAAATAAACGAGCCATAGATACAGATAAACCTATTGTAAGAAAAACTTTACGATTCATCTGATATCAAATATTAACTTAATAGATAAGACAATCGACAGATCGATAAAGACAGGTGAAGTGACCACTCAGACGATGTAGACTAGTTCATTTATGGATAACGCATGCACAGCAAATACAAATCACGCACTTTATCATCGGACCTATCCGCTGACGTAGGGAGTGTAATGTGTCGGCCGCCCGCTGCAAGTAATATACAGTGCCACCATCTTAACTGTTCAGTTGATAGCGGCGCTAGTAGAGAATTTAGTATTGCCATTTAAGAAATTTACCTAGAAAAAAGGGAATTTAATGTCAAATCTTTAAATTGAAATAAAGTTAATCTAGAAATCTTAGCAAGTAATGTGATGTCGTTGTTTCTGGTTCCCACGACACAGGGTATCCTAGTGTGGGGCCAGAAGCAATGTATGTGCCTGTATGTAAATGTTTATTGTTTAAATAAATAATACAAAAAGTGCGGAGCAATAGGATTTTATTTATATTTTTTTAAAATAATTGTGGTCGTGGTCTCTGAGTTCGAGCGGCCACACTCCAGGAATCCCAGTCGCAATTGGTGTTCCCGAGCCATCTGCTGATTCCCACAGTTCATCTTCTGAGTCACTAGAATCGCTTTCACTATCACTCTGTAGTTGAATTATAAAAGGTTCACCTAAGTACGCATCTTTCTGTCTGTATTCGTTCTCAATTTTTGTGACATGATCGCAATGATTTTTCCACTCCGCCCGTGTGATTTCGCGGAATGCATCTTCAATCAATTGAGGCATTTCTGCACTCGATTTTCCAACATTTTTTTCTGCTACTTTCTTCTTCATCGAGCTCCATATCGTTTCAATTGCATTTAAATCGCAATGATAAGGAGGCAATCGAACAATGTCATGACCATGACTTTTTAATAAATTGTCAATTTCATATTCAGGAGTAGGCTTATTTCTTTTTATTAACTCGTAAAGCTGAGGCTTTGTTATTTGTTCGTGAAAGTCCACCCTGTTTTCTAAAAGCCACTTTTGCATATCAGCCTTAGTGTGGTTTGAGTTAGGACACCTATTTAGGCGTATGCTATGATAGGGTGCATTATCCATCACAATAAGCGTGGGTTCACGCAGATTTGGCAGTAATTTTTCAAGAACCCATTTTTTGAAATTACTATTGTTCATTTCGTCGTGGTAGTCCCCACTTTTTGTGTTTGATTTAAAAACGAGAAGTGCGTTCTCCACAAAACCTTCTTGTCCACCTGCATGAACAATAATCCACCTGTTCCCTTTCGAAATGGGTTCGAAATCACCGTCAACTCCAGGACCTTGCCAACATTTGCCAGTTGAGTGAGATGAGTGTATGTAGGTTTCATCTAAATAAACAACTGGCTTTTTGTCTCCACGCTCATTTTTCTTAATTTTATGTAGATAGGCCGCCCTTAACGCCACTACATCGTTACGTTCACACAGCAATTTCCTATTTGATTTAGTTTTTTTAAAACGAAATCCTATTTTGTGGAGCAATTTTCGAAGAGTTTCACGTTTTGCTTGGAAATTTATGTCTTCCCTAAGAACATTCAGTAACTTCGATAAGGTCGGAATTTCTTTTCTTACTGAATAAAATTCATGTATCTTTCTTCTTATAACACCAATGTCAAAATCATCAATTTCCAGTTTCCCTGATTTCCTTTCCCTTTTCTTGCCAGGGGTAGAGATTTTGGAATTAGTTTCCTCAGCATGTTTCTCTTCATTGATTAGTTTGTAGAAAAATCGTTCGGAAACACCTGTAATAAAACATAAAATAGGTACCTCAATCACTTAGAAATTTATCACGACAACAACATACTTCTAGATTTTAAACACACAAAAAATATTTGGGTGGCAATCTTACTAAGTCAGAATATACATGTTGTGACGTCTGCATATAAAATCTCCAGAAAGAAAATAGTGAAATTAAATATGTACCAAAAATTTATATCTATTTTTATAATTTTAAGCTCATGTCGTGTCAAGGCGTGACTCTGGCAGAATATAGTCGACAACGGCTGGTTGCCATTACATCCAAAATTTAATTTAATTAAGACATATGTTTATAAGCTTATTTTAAATTTCAAATAAAATCAACAACAACAGGCGACTTAATTTTTTCCATATCTGGCAACACTGACCTGTCGCAGCAGCAACGCGTTCATTCAGCTTTTCGAATGGTATTATTGGAGCTTGGAGGCGTTTCTCTTCTCTCATAAAAGATAAAACTTTTAAAATAATTAGCCGTGCATCACTTTTAAGAGGTTTCGGCATTTTATTTGCACTTTTTACAATGAAATCGAACAAAAACAACGGGAGCACTCACACTAGACAGAAACTGACAGCGGAATGTTTTTTTCACAATGGCGGATGACGAGGCTGTAGTTACAATTTTGCCCACCTGAACAGATAACTTGGTGGCGCTGTACTAGATTTGCCCGCACTTGACAAAAGTAGTAAACAAACATCACTCGATCACAAAACACGATATTTCAGGAGCATCACTTTGTTCAGGCTACCACAATAAATCCTAAATTAGTTTATACACAAACGCATCATACTGAAAACTGGTCTAAATTATGATTACAAATAAGATTTTTTGCCGAAATTGTAATTCAATTAATTCTAATCGTAAATCAGGTTAACAAAAGTACACAGATTTAGAATATTATTATCGTATTAGTTTGACATTTGGTTGTCAAGACGGGATAAAGTAAATACACAACAGACAAAACGAATAAATAAAACAGGACCATAGATGTAGCCTGTGGTGTATCTAAGTTGCCACAAAAGGTAGCTGACTCAGCGTTGTGCTGATTCAAACAGCCTGTGAAATTTAAAACTTTACCACCCACCATTTCATTCATTCATCAATGAATTCCATCAAACTTGTGCAGTTCACTCAGTGATACCCAACACTATGAAATGTCACATTTTATTAATACGCCATGTTGGTTTACTACTTTTGCCAAGTAAGAAAAATACACTACACACACTTGAATGGTGTGGGATACCGCCGTTTAGCCAAAGTATTTTTCGCCAAATTTTACTTCCCAATAAACTTATGGCATCAGTTTCATTTCCCAAATGAAACTTTAGCAAGTTTTCATTTCGCATTTTATTCATTTGGTCAAATTATCATTTCGCATAATTTTACTGCGTCAAGTTTTATTAAGACAAACGTTTATTATGCTAACGTTTTATTTTGGCAAGTGTTATATAGCAAATAATTGTTTGATTAAATTTATATTTCGCATTTTGTTTGTTAGGTCAGTACACATAAGCAAAAATAGGTTCGAAGTTCCGAAGTTCGACGCTCCATCCTGAAACTTCGGGTGTTAGTTCTTTTTTTTTACATAAAAGCGAAAAAAAATATTTCACTAAAAAACTTAGTTTTGTGTCAAACTTAAACAATGCATGTCAAATCAAACTTAAACAGGTGCATGGAAAAGTCATAGGTACCCTACATTATGATATGGCAAAACGTGGGATACCGCCGTTTTTGCCAAACGATACTTTTGACTGAATAATGCTTGGCAAAATGAATTTTGACCAAGTATTTATTTGGTAAACAATAACTTGCCATAATAACTTTTGCTAACTGTTTATTTGCTTTAAGTTGTTTTGAGAAATGTTTTTTGCCAAGTGATAATTTGCGGAACATAGTTTGGGAAGTAATACTTTGGGAAACGATTTTTGGCAATACATTAGTAAACCGAATGGTGTATCTACCCTCACTACAATAATTGACAATACTTACCACTTCAGTCTACACTCTACAACGTTGTCGGAATTAAGGTAATTAACTTTACCTAAAACAAACGCGATTAGACCCGTCAAATGTAACCATGACCATCGCGAGTCATTAAAAACACTGCTTGCCTTGCCCAGTAATTACACAATCTGCTCAATTTATCACGCACAAGCATTGTAAAATGCTGCACATGTGATGCGTTTTGGACTTTCGATTCCTTAGTAACTTGTAAAAACAAAGATTTAGATAAGTACCTTTATCTAGTATCATCATCAGCCATTTGACGCCCACTGCAGGACATAGGCCTCCTTCGTGGTTTTCATAACCATGGGGGGTTTTGCCATAATCGCCACGTTTGGCAGGCGGGTTGGCGATCGCAGTATGCGGTTGGAATCTCAGGAAGACGCTGCTGCCCGTCTCCTAGTAATTGATTTCCTTAGTCGCCTTCTACGACATCCACGGAAGGAAATGGAGTGACGCTATTCTTAATCCGGCGGCGCCACACGGAACTTATGTAGTATAATAACAATATTTACAATACTTGAGGCTGATACATGTTCCATCTTTTAAATAGACTAACCTACAAAATAGAAATATGTTTTTTTTTGCTGGGAATCATAGGCCTTATATTTGGTATTTAAAAGTAATTGCTTGGCAACAAACAATGGAAGCAAGCTTAGCTTTTTTTACAGTGATGTAGGTAGTTTTACCTTGTATATTTTGAGAGTAGGTTTAATGATCACTTGTTCTTTTCCTGTTATTCATGTAAATATCAGAAGCAGGAGACTAACGAAGCAGAGGCCCATTAATGCAGAAATCCTGGCTAGAAAGCGGGGGTCGCTCGGACACACGTTCCGTAGGTCAGACCAACATCCAACCAGACAGAGCCTCTTTTGGAAACCTCCGGAAAGAAGAAAGAGGGGGCGTCCAAAAACCACCTAGCGCCCAGTTATGTCAAAGGCGACACACTTGGGTTGGGATGGGAGAACTCGAAGTCACAGAAAATGGACATCTTTTATAAACGCCCCATGGCCCTGATGAGGGACACCAAATAAGTGTAAATGTGTTTAGGTACCTACTTAAGGGATCTGAAGGTAAATGATCTATTATGTATAGGTAACTACTAATTAAACGCTTGACTGATGGCTATCCACAAAAATTGTCTGTAAATCCAGGTTTTATGCCGTTAAAAAACAGACTACGGCATTGAAAAGCTTGACACTTGAAATAAATGTATGGGGCGGGGCGGGCACTCACCGTACTTGGTGGGGAAGATGGCTTCGTCGCTGACGGTCTTCTGCGTGTAGGTCATGACGTAGTCGACGTACTGCGGCGCGGCGAGGCGCGTCTTCTTGCCGCGCTCGTCCAGCCAGGCGTAGCTGCGGCCGCCCGGGCCCGCCATGTCACCGCAGCCCGCCGCCGTGCAGAACTCCGACACCGCGCCGTACAGCAGGTTCACGTGGTCAAACAGCGCCAGCGCTGCGGACGTGCAGGACGTTTAGTTAGTCTTGGCGTCCGTTGCAGAGTCACGTTTGCGTTTCATAAGACTACAATTTATTGTTTATTATGACAATTCGACGTACACGGCGCAACCGATTGGTACCATAGTCAGTCTTCCTACTTGATAATTTATGATAAAATGCATGTATGAATTTGTCATAGTACGAGTAATCCATGAATTGTAGTTTTATGAAATAGGGCCCAGATCTAAACACAATATACACCAGCAGGTTTATTTGAGGGCATGCCACAAAGGAGGACTCCCAAGGTAAAAATATATTTTATTTCCAGGACAGTCTACGGGTCCACGAATTACTCGCTCATGATTCCCAGACAACAGATTTGACAGAGTTTTGTTAAGTTCAAAAAGTGGAGCATCACAGCTGCAGCCGCTGCAGCCCAGAGCGACCGTAGGAGGAGAAGGCAGCCGGCAGTTGGCGGCCAGCCAGAAACCCTTGAAAATTCAAACCAGGAAAAGGGTCAACCTTCTTTCATCTGTGACTGTGAACTCGTTTCAGCTTTGTTTAGGACTTTTTACAACACTGAAAGAGCCTTATGAAAGGTTTCCGCATTGTAAATAAAATGTTGCTGATTGTTAAAAACAATATTATGGTATACTTAATTGAATTACACTATATCAAGATGCTCTGCTATTTTTAACCAACTTTAAAAAAAGGAGGAGGTTATCAATTCGACGCGTATTTTTTTTTTGCTATGTTCCTCCATAACTCCGTCAAATCTTATAAAGGACAATAATTCAGATGTTTTAGGTTATAGCTACATGAACGTTAATTAGTTGATAAAAGTAATTGGTATCTGACGGCCTCAATCCGCGGTAATCCGCGATTATTTCCGCAGTGATCCTTCGCCCATCATAAAGAAAAGAAAAACTACGAAACTACTAGATAGCTTTAATCCGAAGCCGGTGACGTGACTTCACCTACGAGTACCTACAACCGCTCAATTTATTTCTGGTCATTTCGCGATCACATCATCGCTAGTTGTGTTTACCTCGTCGAGTAGATACTGTTGGTACCCGGTGGGCTCATGTTTGTGCTTCTAATTCGATGAAAACCGTTGCCTTAACCTGTCAGGTTTTGAATGTTAACTGAATACTAAGTATCTGACTTCTTCTATTTTGAGAAATTTGAAAAGACAAACAAGTAAGTACCTACAAATCCCATGCTTTCCTACTACGGCTAGGTGGTCGATTCACCCGTTTGTTTGTTTCGTTTGTTTGGTCAGTACACCGCAGGTAACACAACGTGCTGAATGTTGCGCCGCACTGGCGGCTCTGGCGATCGCGACGTACAAGTAGTAGAACCGGTCGCAAAGGTTAAGGGTGCCCCCGCCCCCGCCCGCGGTTACATCATCTACGATCCGCGGCCTTCGCCCTTCGTATACAAAAATAGGTAATACTACATTATTATGCATGGTCCTCGGGGTGAAGTCATTGGAATCATTGAGAAAGTGTGAGTTAAATGTGTCATACGCTATCTCATGTTGGCGAAGTGGACTCGGAAGTGACGAACAACTAATTAGCAAATCTCAACTTCAGCCGAGGTCGCCACGTAACGGCACTGGGCGGACTCGATACATTATGTATCAAAGTTGGATCGATCCGTGTCAGGAGAACCGGCTTGCACTTTCGCTTGGATGGTGCGACGCGACACGACGCGCTCTCGACGAGCCGGCTGGCGGCCCAACGGCGCGGGCGGGCAATGAACCAGCAGGACAACAAAGCCCTCATCGCGTCAGGTTCGATTATTAGCATTAGCATCACGCTCCGCGCGACTAATACCTAACGGACTTCAGCGACCACTCATCAGTCGACACAATACAACATACTACTACCTACGTACTTAAGGCAAAACATTTTGAAAGAACCTTTGCAATCCAGGACGGTATTTACGACACGCGGAATAGGTACGGGCGAGATCGTTAACGGTTTGCGCAACATATTGCAACACCCGAGCTGCGGCACTACGGTACCGCGACTAACGGCACGCTATATGCGGGCGCCGGGCGGCCCGCGAACACCGTCATCTGTATCACTTGGAAAATTGCTGACACACATGAGACACTGATGCCTTGCCCGACAAACCAGCGCGTCTAGCTGCTGATCAGAGCTCAAGGCTACACGCGTCGCTAACCTGCGCGCGGACGGAACCAGAGGTTCATCCATCATCAGACGCCCAAGGTTCACGCAATGGCCGACGTGATATAAACCTAGTCCATTAGCGATAAAACGGAACGGAAGCTAGTGGCCCTGAACCATTCGGTTGTCAAGGTTCACGAAAAGCAGGTCGATGCGAAGTCATCGTAGCCGATAGTGAGCTACGTTCAGGTCGGGTTGATCGGATTTGAATAGAAAGCGCTGCACGGTCCCGTTAGCGCTCCGGGCCGACCGGCGGCCGCGGAGCCCGGGCCACAACACATTGCACACAGAGCGCGCTTCAAGTGAAATCACGTGTGACACACTTCCGCGTCACAAAGACCTCATATTGGAATTAGGTAAATTGTATTTATGAATTATCTTGAAAACGTTAAAATCATGGCCAACGACAACGTTCACTTTCAAAACCAAAACGGCGAGCTTGTTTATAACAATAAAAGTAACAGATATGTTTAGCTTACGGGTGAAAGTGATTTAGATGACGGCAACCATTATGCTACGTCATCCCAGGACAATGCGTAGACGACCGTTTAGATGGCAAATCGTTAGCAGGAAACGAGGAACGTTTGTTTAGTGGAAACACCGTGACAACTATTACATGAATGTTAATGTAGCATGCAGCAATTAAGGAAATTAGTTGAGTAAGTAGAAAAACAAGTCGAGCGGGTCTGTGACGAGCGACCGCGGCTGCAGACTATAGCGCTGCGTTTCTATAAATTGACCAGTTATACAGCAGACCAGCTGCTCTACTTGTAAAAATATTGTATTGGAGCTGTCGTGTCGACAGGCTCTTCTTGCTGGGTTGGAAAACCAGTCACGGTCGTTGAAGCAACAACTGAATACCTCCTTACAAGATATCGTATAAGAAACCTAATTCTGAAACCGATAGAAGTAGCATTATTACATCTACTAGGTAACCTAAGACGGCTAAAAGTTGCTGGTGTAGTAGATGCATGTCATTGTCTTGCGTCAGTGTTTACGTCCATTTTAAATCACTAGCTAGATCACCCACACCTGCCCAAGGCCCTCACACAAGCGCGGTGACCTGAATGTGACGATAACTTCAATGTATGCGTGTACCAAAACTAGGTGCCATTAAAAACATAAGTTGTAAAAAAACCAAGTCTCGCAACTCAGTTCTTCTACCGTAGAAAGCTGTGAGATCCGCGTAATACCAAGTCGGTTAATTTATTCAATAAAAAGAGTGACTTGGCAATTGCACTAAACAATCTAATTAAATATAATATGTATTACTTGTGAGATACATTAGTGTTTTCATGCGATGGCCAAATTGAAGATGGCCAAGTTGAATTTGAAGCTTCTACGTCTGCTAGAAGTGCCCTAGAGTTTTGATGATCGGTCAGTCAGTGAGTGACAAAATTAAAAACGGTGACTAGTTATAATATTGTTAAACTCAAATTGAATAAAGTTTGAAATATACCGTGTTTGTGCAATTGGTTACAGAAAATTCAGGCTTCTAGTTTTATCCACAACGAAGTTATAGGGGGTCGAAAATGGCCTGAACTGCTTCGAGAAAATTATGGTAGGGCCGTGCCGCTTTATTGCTCGACTTGGCGGGGGCACTGCCGTGCGCCCAGATCTAGCTCATGCAATAGTTGTCTACGTAGGCTCCTTAGATTATCGTTCAAAGGTCAAGTTTACCTACTGTTATCGTTGACGTGTTGGTGGGATTTACTTCAGGTTCCGGAGTAGGTAAACTTGTATCTCTAGGTCAATCGAAACCACTGGGCTCGGCTGACTCCTCACTTAATACTGGCGAGCGCCGAGCGCCTTGCGCCGTACCGAGCAAGTGTGGGCGAGATGGGTCGGCCGGGTCGGACACTCACTGTGCGAGGCGAGCCACTCGTTGTAGTCGAGGCCGTGCGGCAAGTCCACGAGCTGCCGCATGTCCAGCTCGGGCAGCTTGCGCTCCAGCAGCGCCTCCTGCAGGTACAGCTTCGGGTCGCCGGCCGGCTCGCCGTCGCGCTCCTTGCGCCGCGCCTTCCTGCAACAACCATACACCACCTCAGCAATGAGCGTTGCGTGTAGCGGCCTGTGGGCCCGATCAACGGTGGGGCAAACACCATTCAAGTTTAAGATGCATTCATTGGGCCTGCAGGTAGTAGTTCTCTAAAGTGACATTTCCTTATTTTAGCTTAATAATTACAAACGTGCCTGTTTCAGGAATATGCCTGTTGCGGTTGCAGTCAAACATGTAGTTAATTTTCTGATTTCCTAAAACCGCATCCTGTTTCCGTGGCTTTCACAGGAAATGTGACTAACACAATCATAACTTTTAATAACACCGTTTTAAAATAAATGCAACAAAATAAATGACTATAAATAATAGCTTTGTGTTTATATAAACCACCGATCGATTAGATACGCGAAGTATTCCGACACGCATGGCGCGATTCTTGATAAGTCGAAGGAAAACAAGATGTGACATTTCAAGATAAACAAGATGTGACATTTCAAGATAAACATGGATTGGGTAATTTTTAGATTGTTAAATCGTAGATTGGTGTCGCATGCATAATAGCATGCAGTGTTCTTGTTACGGACGCAGCCAACAATATCAGCGGCCACAACAAAACGAGCTCGAAAGAGAACGGCGCGCGCGAGGTCAGCGCACAGCACAACCTGAGAGCCGCGCGAGGACGAGCGCCGGCAGCCGCCAGCCGGCCGCCCAGCGCGCAGCCTCCGCTGCATGCAGCCGAGTCGGAATACAATCAAACGAGAATAAAAAGTCAAAGGGCCAGTATCTGAATTGAAAATTTCGCTAAGTAAATAGTTAACTGTACATAGTGCTGTCTCTTAGAATTTCTCACAAAAGAGCGTGATAGTACGTTACTTAAGTATTTGCTTAGTGAAATTTTCAATTCAAAAAGCGGCCCAAAGACTTGCTTTGACGAAAAGAGTAAATGGACCATTATTTTAACAAACACATAATGAGTGGCGAGATGTAGGTGGGTGTTCTCAGCGGTGCGTACTGACTTGCGCAGCAGCGTGTCGGCCAGCAGCGACAGCCACAGCAGCAGCAGCTCCAGGCAGCCGGCGGGGCGGCGGCGCGCGCGGGGGGCCGGCATCAGCCCATCACTCGCGCACCGGTCAGCTCATCGTCCCAACAACACAACACACCTCGGTTCGTGCGCAACGAACAAACAAAATACTCAAGGTTTCGTAGTTTGACGCGTGCGACACAGGTACGGGGCTGCGTTCGCAGCGCACACGAGAAGCGCAGGGGCTCACCTGAAGGGCACGGCCGAGTACAGGTAGGAAGGCAGCGAGAACAGCACGCCGAGCACCACCGCGTACCACATCGCGCCGCAGACTGCCGCGCGCGCCGCCCGTCGCCCGCGCCGCCCCCCCGCGCCGCGCCGGCCCCCGTCCCGCGCCCAGCACTCTACAGCACTCCATCTCACTCGCACCACCTCCGACCGCTAATGCATCCAGTTTTGTACTGGACTACAGTGGTTTTTTTAATAATTTGTCTTATTAGGTAGGTTTTGCTTTCTCGGACTTAATATTTAACTCACATCCTGATATAGATTGATTTGACTTGTTTTTTTATTTGTGATTGATTAAATACTTTCTCAGCTGTTAGGCATCTTCAGTTTGCAATAACCATTTAAACAATGTATTTCGGTAGGTCACAGTAAGGAACGTCCCCGACCATCTGTCAGCTACAGTCATTGTCTAAACGGATCGCGATAATCTTATAAGTATTTTTTAAACGGACCCGAATGAAACTACATATTTGATAAATCCCTGACCTAGAGACTGTTGACTCCTTGGAAAAATACTACTCCTGTTTTCCTTAACCCGACTACCGAACTAATCAACGACCATACCAGCAAAAATGTAACAAATTCACCTCGTCGGTATTAAGGCAAATCTTAGAATAAAGAATATATCAAAGATTTACCTGTTCGTAATATAAATAACTTAAGAACGTGTCTCCTCGCGGTCGGTTACACGAGTGTTATTCAACCTGTGGGTCGCGCCCCCCTCGTCTTTCTCGGGGGGTCGCGGTCGCCAGCCAGATAAAAGTAAAATGCAAGATTTGTAGTTAGTGTTGCCAGTGGCAAAATTGACGATGACGAGCGGTGGTAGAATAAAAGAAACGGTCAGGAACGGTCGGGATTTGAGGGCCTTTAAAATTCATTTTTTATTCTTTTATTTTCGTGGGCGCTGAGTTTTAAGATATCGAAGTGAAAATATCATTCCTATGTCCAATGTCAAAATGTCAGTCTACAAAATTCGGCACCATTATGATTTCTGTTTTTACGGAACTAATGAATTTCCCGCTGTCAATTTATAAAATTTTCTAGACAGATCTTTAATTTCTTGGAGAGTTCTTACAAAAATTCCACCATCAATTTAATTTTTGGGCATCATTATAAGGCAGAGTTCTGTTTTTTTTTAGGGTGCTGGGTTTTCACAGAACTGAATGAAAACGGCACCATCAATTTAGTAAATTTTAAATCAATCTTTTATAATAGAAGGTGCTGAGTTTTTAAGAAAGTACCACCGTAAATTTAGTAAATTCTCTGTCTAGCTTTCAAGACAGATCTTTTGTTTTTGAGGGCGCAGAGTTTTTATGGAAGTAACTGAAAAAGTAACTTTAGATTTATTTTTGTGTAGAAAGTCTACAAGACAAATCTTTAATTTTCGAATTTTCATCTTTAAAATTACTGAGTTTACTGACACTTTCAATATTTTCTTTGGAGGCCTTGGGGGTCGCTAGAATTTTTTAGTTGTAAAGGGGGTCGTGTCTTCAAAAAGATTGGAAAACACTGAATTATACAACCGAAGCGACGTGAAGCAAGCAAGCAAGCAAGCGAACGAACGAACAAAGAAACCAACCACAGCAGCACGGTTCAAGGGCAAGGCATCACACACAGCTAACCCCACGTCTTTGCATGAAAGCGAAATCAACGAGGTCCATGAGGCAATGGATATTTCAAAAAGAAGAGGTAACTGAAGGATACGATTATCTTCTTCAAAGCAAGTGAAGTATTATTTTTTTGGGATCCACGCAAGTACACGTGTCGTGTTTGTCAATAAGTGTAGGTTGTGTTGTGCCTAGCGTAAAAAAATGCAGTTCAACAAGATGACGTGTGATGTGATACTTGTATTAAGTTTGTATTGGTAATCCCCTAAATAAGTACGCAATTTGGCACGCGGCACGCGTGGTCCATGAAGAAGAAGTAAAAGTGACGGGATCGTTGAGCCGGCGCGCGCTGCCATATGCCAGCGCAGCGCCTCCTCCCGCCGCGCTGTCACAATCACAACACGGATCGAAAATAAACTCACCCGTAACAGAATATTCTCAGCTGGGTTCATTAATCAAGACAAACTGTAGGTATTCATTTTGCAGAAAAGTCCTTGCTAAACGTTTTTTCTCTTTACGTCAGTTACGTACCACAATAAATTGTGTCAGGCACGTGATGGGTTTATGGAACGATTTCACTAGCTTAGGAAAGAGATATGGTAGTGAAGATTCAGCACGCGGCGCTATCTTATCGCTCGCCATTGTCTTACAGGATGGCACAAAACGTTGCCGAATCTGTCACAAACACCTCACGATGCAAAAGTTGCTTACCAGAACCAATGATTTGCCATTCTTTATGACAATGTGATTGCTGACACTGCGTTAGTATCGCGAGGATCGAACATGCTCATTTGTATCGAAACGTTTTGGGTTTAAGGTTAAAGGTTCTTGCCATCCTTAAACTTTATTTTAAGAAAAGAAAAAATAGCTGTTCTAGATACTACTTCGCTGCTCAACAGATCAGCAGTTTGTGAACTGACTGACAATCACACGCTTTGTTACGCAGCGCTCATTAAAACTGGGATGCCGGTCATGCCGAGTGATACAATCAGCTCAGATCCAATAAATCAGAAAGATAATCGCGCTATCAGCCCGCCCACTTTTGCGCAACATTTGCTACTCGACACAATCACGCTAAACAAGCACTTCTGTATGCTTTAGCTACCTATGAGTTCACTTGCTACCAAACGTACCAACCTAGTCCGACAGTGGCGAACTGTGACTTGCAATGAACGCAATAAGGTGGGAGATAGACGAAGGTTTGATACAGCACAACCTAGTATACCCGTGCTATGGTGAATTGGTGACCAAGCAAGGACAATAATAACGTGGAAATTGCCTACACTGAAGCAATTTATTTGTAGAAATTGACATAGAGGGCTGCCCCTAGCGAGAAAATAACCCACGACCTCTATGTTGTTTTGTAAAACAAACACTAACCTTCTATCACAAACAAACATCACCATCTATATCGCAGTCAACGTGTTCGAATCGGAGAGAATGAGATGACCAGCCTTTTTATTACACGCACCCAATCCTGAACAATTCCAATGGTGTACACTAATTGCTATCGCAAACCTCAGGATGCCAACAGTATTTGGTGCGCAAAATTAGGCCCCTGACTGCTGGGAGCGTGATCGACGGCGCGTCATCAACGACACGTGTCAGCAGACAGCACCGTTTTCAAAAACAAAGAGCTTCTTATTGATCTCTATTGACGCTTTAAATATTTTAACAAACTGAACTACTTATGGGCCATACAATATCAGTACCTCAGAACAAAAAAAAGGAAATCAGTACACTGAGCATGATCGTAGCTATCGAGCTCAATAAAGCCATGAGTTGCACTATCTCACTCGAATCCATCTATCAAAAGCAAGATGTCACTCACTATTATCCTGTCACTGCCCACCGCTTTGCGAATGTCGTCGCTCCACCTGGTCACAGGGCGTCCTACGTTACGTTTGCCAATTCGCGGTCTCCACTCTAGAACCAGTCTACCCCAACGGTTATTGGTCCTGCGGCAGATATGACCACTATGACCAGCCCACTGCCACTTCAGTTTGCTTATCCGTTCAGCTATGTCGATACTTTAGTTCTCTGGCGAATGACTTCGTTTCGGATGGCGTGTCTTAGGAGGCCTGTGTCCAGCAGTGGACTGACACCTGCTGATTATGATGATGATGAATCACTATTATATCTACATTATTATTATATCGCTTCATTGCCTTCGGTACAAAAATGTAATACAGAGCCTGCGGGTTAGAGTGCTGAAACTACCCGGACATCTTAGCTGGCCCAGTGACGTAACAGTACAGGTAGCCTTGGATGGATTTACTATGTGGTAAAAAGCAATCTCGTCACGCTCTGGGGATGGCGTTAAAAAAAAAGAATTACTCTCAGTTCACATAGTTCTGAATAGCGCACAACACCAACTATCGGCCTTCGGCTTACGGCCGCGTCGGCCTCGGCTTCGCGTGAAGGCTGGTTTACATTGATCCAACCTTGTTGGACTGGACTTAAGACTACTGGATCAACTACCAGTTTGATACTTTAACAATAATTATAAAAAAGAAATAGCACTATTGTTAATCTCATTTAATTGAGTAAAACTTTGAGCTTCTACGCATAGGCTATTTTTGTGAAACTAACAGATTTGACGTTCATTAAGTAACATTTTGTTTTTTTTTTAATTTTTACTTTGACTTTAGTTTAAGCACTTTTTTCATTAGTTGAATGATCAAGTGTGTTGGGGTTTTGATGGGAGATGGGAGTTGCAGGAAGTGATCGATGCAACTGAAATAATGGCTCTCGAACAAACGAACCCACGGATTGGTACTGGACCGCACCGCCCGCGCCCCGCGGCGTGGCCGTGGGCTGGACGCTCACGTCAAACAATGACAACGAACTTACAAACTGGACCATCTTTACATTTTGGATCCCGATTGTGCTGTCGTATGTATAATAGTGCGCTTAGTCTTTTGTAAAAAATGGATGGATCGTTCCAATAAATAATACGAGCGTAGCATTGTGTTGATATAGTGCAGTGCAGCGTGCCCAGAATACTATCACCGGGACAACGATTTACTGTGAAAGATCAATGCTACTGTCGATCAACAAAGCCATCCATGAATGAAGCCGAGGCAATGTACTACTTCAATAGTGAATCATTAGAATACCGACCATCAGTTTCCCTTACCTATTGGTCCGCGCAGACAAATAATATCCCCAACAAAGGAAATCGAGTAAAATTGTACAATTAAACAAAATGGACACGTGATTTATTTAGAAAGTTGCAGGATCTTGTCAATTGCACAAACATTTCAAATGCCCAGTTTTTATTTAAAAAGAAAATGTTTAGAAAGTGTAATAAATTTTAGCGATTTTATTAGCAATAAACTCATCTACCATACATTTTATGTGCCGCTAATAAACCGTCGGAAGATTCGTGAGGCACTAAGGCACCTGGTAACAGCAGTAGAGCTGTCATGTCATGTACGCGTAACGAGGTGTATACAGAAATAATTCTAGCTGAGGCGTATGGGTAAAGAATCAAGACAAAATGAAGATCCGATCAATAAATAAAGAAAGTCATATAATTATAATGTCTAAGGCTTCGGCCACACACAGCGACTAGTCACTGCGAGTGTACTCGCCGCGAATACGAGTCGCAGCGAGCGACAATTCGCTGCCTGCCTGTCACACACAACGAGTTCTACACGAAAATTTCGACTGTCAGTGAGCGTTCGCAGCGAGTAAAATTGTACATGCTCAATTCTAGTCGCGGCGAATTCAACTCGCGAATACTCGCGTGTGTGACCGAAGCATAACCGATTGTGCGGCGCCCCGCCGGCGACTGACGTCGGCAGAGGGTAGTTGACAACTGGTCAACTACCCTCTGCTATTTTCAGTCACATAAAAAAACATAAAACACAATGTTCCATAAAAATGGGGAGCTTGCAAAAAAAAAAAAAAAAGTTTTAATATAATCGGCGAGGCCATGTTAAAAGATAAATAAACGGTTTTTTTTCTCTACGACTACTACTTTTTGTAATGTAACCCGTCGAAAAGTCATTTATAGGTGTTAGGATAAATAAAATGTCCACAACAATAATGGTAAACAGAAATCTTGTTCTCTCTATTTTGGTAGACGCCACTTATTGTAGTTTGGTGGTGGCTGGCACCATCTTCTGTAGTTGATTAGTTTAGGCGCGCGTCCGCCACTTGTTTGTTTGCTATTTTGACCCTGCCCTCTCGCTAACACGTTTTCAACGCGTATGAAGACGACGCGTTGACTTCCAATAAACAATCATCAACGGTGTCAGTGCGATACTTATACAAGATTTCATGTCTGGAGCCTGGAGGTAAAGATTATTTCTAGGAGCACGGTACGTTAGGGAAACTGATTCTTCCAACAAGGAACTAGATAAGAGCGGTATCTGTAGCGCTATGCTAGGAGCGAGTGCCGCAGAGACGACGCCGTGCAGCAGGCAGGTGTCGACTCCTGGCGAGCCTTTTGTTTCTCATCACACACAAACCGGTTTAGCTTCATTCAATAAAAGCGACTGGTCAGTTTTCTCTTTAAAATTCAAACAAGAATTTTCATAACTAGATGAAGCAAGCAAGACCACCACAGGTAGGCTAAGTTATGATGCATTCTTTGCCATAGGCTCCTTGTTGTCGGCAAACTTGACTAATTGAGTCAAATATATGATTAGGTAGACTGTCATTAACTTCAAACAGATTAGAGTGTAACCAACCTATTCTCGCGACATTAGCCGCATGCGTGGACTGGTCAAATAAACACAACGGCACATTGGCACGTTGGCACAACGCCAACGTTTCTTAATCTAGAAATTTTCTTTTGATAGACGCTACGATGGAGACGGACGGTCACTTCACATCATTAGAGGATAGGCTGCGACACCGCGACAGACCAGTTACAATCAGATTGCAGCTTCGGACTAAACAGGTTAGCTACGATTTTGGCTCGGCAAAATCTCAGACTTTTTTTTTAATTCACTGGGTCTTGCGTGCATTACATAAAATGCACAAATAACAACTAAAGTGATGTTAGCATTGTGTGTCAAACACGGTATGAAGATACATTAAAGTATTTTCGAATGCTCTTTCCGTTCGATGTGGTACCTAGTGCAACTGTTTAAAAAGTGTATGAAAACAGCACCAAAAGCCTGACTTACTGTACGCGAATAAACTGACACACATTTGTAAATGTTTGACATAAATAAGGTGCTTTTGATTTCATTTTGACATGTTTTACGCAACCCTTTCTAGCAATTTTCTAAAACCTGCGGTCTTCCACAAATATGCACAAAGCGACGTGAGTGGTTGAACAATTTAATCAAACCCTGAACCAAAGATAATGATTAAATTGATCTTACCTTGGCTATTTGGGGTGGAAGAGTCAGATTATGTCAATTTGTGAGGGAGATTTTGAGTGGTCCGCAATTTTCAGGAGAAATTTCACCTTAAAGAAGTTCCTCAAACGAAGCGGACTGGATTAAGGTCAACGGGTGTTGCAATGAGAGTTCTGAATTAGAAACTGTTGGCTGTGTGTATGATACATAAAGCAACGTACGGATTATTTAGCGGTCACCATGTGATGTGATGGCTGTGCAGTGCGTAGCGATGGAAACCGACTAGAGTGCGGCTCGCAGCCAAGCGGCGCCGCCGCGCGTTGCATAAAGGGTCAATTAGCCCGCTCCAGATTGAGCAACGAAACTAATAAAACATTTATCCAATTGAGATTTCCCTGTTTGCTGAGCGTTGGAACGCCTATTTTGCAGTAGTGGCTAGATAGTTTCAGTTTGATTTACTTTACGCGAAAACTACTCATTGTGCGCTACTCGACACACGAAGCGAACAAAGGAGAGGAACTATCTAAGCGCAAGGCATATGACCTCGTACATTTTAAACTCAACTCTCAAAAACAACTCAACAGACAAGGCGGTTCGGGGAAAGATCTGGCTTGCTTGTGTAGTCGAATAAAGCCGATTTGATTGTTTCGCATGAATAAAACAGAGGTGGCAGTGGCAGGCGGAGGCGGTATCAAGGAGCCGTAGCTGGCGATATGGCGCGAGGTCGTGCTTTGTGTCGATTCTCGCTGGTAATACAAACAACGTGACATCAAAAGGTCCTGAGCTGAGCGGCGCGCCATTGTGTCGTGGAACTTGCTCCAGCCGCATCCGTTGATAGTGGAAGATATCTAACTAATTTATTTACCAGACATTTACACTCTTAAAAAAGCTCATTAGAAGCTCTTATAACCAACAGGTTGTAAAAAAGAGTTGTGTTTACCGGCGTACAAAACGGAATACTTTATTCAAACCACAGGTAAAAGGCGCATGAAACTGGAATCAGTCACAAAGTGTAGTGTAGTGATATCGCCAACTCCTATTACATACATCGGGCAAGTGCGAGTGTACGGCCGCGTTGCGCTGCCCGGCGACCGACGACCGACGACGGCGACCGACGACCGACGACCGACGACGGCGGCTGTGCGTGGAGCTGTTGGACGCTTGCACAACGCGCACAAACAATGGCAATGAGCGCGCTCGGCCTCGACACACTGCCCATTCGCTAAACTCACCGTGTTGGTTTACAGATTAAAACAGTCTACGCGCAAGGGAAAGTATGCGTTAGAATTTATTGTTCTATCTAGAGAATTATTATTGGGTGTATGTGAGCTTGCTAAGTAACTCTAACCAGTGACTCTCAGTAATAATGGCATTGTGGCGAGCTCATAAGAACGGCTACGAGGAAAATTGCAATACAAGTCTGAGACTGACACCGTGCAGTGCACCGTGATAAAAGGAGGTTCTCTATAAGTAGTTTTCATCCTACAGCCAGTCTCACGTCAGAGATCTTCTTTATTAATATTGGTTTTGGCTACTCTGAAAACGGTACAGTAATCTGGAGCTATCTTTGACCGATATAAATAGAGACTATTATTTTCAACGTCGAATTTATCGGTTGTTTGTTTATTCACGTTGAAGACGCCCATCATGCTCGCGATGAAAATTATGATAAACTATCTGTGCCTGCGGCTTTGCCCGCGTAAAATTCAGTTTGTGATTAATATACTTAACAGTATTGAGAAACGAATGTTGCGCTGGTTTGGACATGTGGAGAGGATGAAGGAAGAAAGATTGACGAAACAAATATATCGAGCCAATGTGGGCGGAAGGGCCGGTAAGGGACGACCCAGACGGACATACTTCGACCAAATAGGGGATATATTAGCAAAGGCAAGATAAAAAGTACCCGAAACCGGCGTGCGTGCATGCACTAATGAATGTTGAGGAAGCGAAAGTGATCTGTCAGGATCGTAGCAAGTGGCAGTCCCTGGTCTCTGTCTACCCCTCTGGGTTACAGGCGTGAGTTTATGTTATGTTATTAGGAAAAAACCAATATAAGTACAAAGTACCTGTTTTTGTCTTTTTACAATAAGTTGTTTGTTAATCTATCTACTTTTTTCAACATTCTAAACTATTCTATTAAAAGTTTAAAAGTAACGTAAAAATTAAGATTCATGCTTCTAGCAAAAAAAAAATTACTGACTGAGAAAATGACATCCCCTAAATGCTATCAGCAATAGGCCGCTAATTGTACCTCTTCTTTTGTAACTGTTGTCTCTGTAATTGTTTTCTGGTGTGTACAATTAAATAATAGTATATTTCATTACGAGTGCGGAAAGCCTGTCATTGCAAAGAGTTCCGACAAATGTCTACCCGAGCCGAGGCGCAGCCGAAGCCGAAAACTTGTATGAATCCCGAACGCTATACGTCCCTGCAATACGCCACTTTTTGAGCAACTGTATTAAAAAGAATATTATTATTATTATTATTAAATCCTTTATTGCATTTAAAACAGGCAGTTTTGCACATAGGCGAGCTTAATGCTTAATATTCTTATCTTATCTTTCACACCCTTTGGAAATTTAAAAAAACACGTATTTCAGCATTTTTTTAAATGCGACCAGAATTTCGAAAAACATTAACAAAGTGAACAAGTGTTTTTTTTTTCCTTTCCCAACCATCCTTCCTTATTGGATGCTCCTTATTGGATAATCATTCCGCACGGAGATGACAAGTCTGTGAGTCAGTCAGTCGTTCGGTCAGTCAGGCAGGCAGGATACGTTATTTTACAAGTACATAATTCATACTATTGAAGAGAAGTGTACGTGGCTTAGCAACTAACGCACGTTACAGACCGGATTCAGTGGCTCGCGGAAACCGGTCCGAGCCCCCTCAACAGCCCCGACACTGCTACTGTACCTGTAGCATCAGTCTCGCTGATTCCAGTCTACTACACTACTACACTTACCTGAAGACAAACAGACAGAACACAATTATGTAACATTACAGCATAGGTAAACAAATTGATCCGTTTGCCTACTAGATGCTAGCAGGAAGTGCATCGAGCACCACTGGACTGTATCGGCGCGGGGCTCAGCAGATATAATATGTAACAAGTGTTACAGTAGCCGTAATATATACGTGTTGTAGCTAACCTAACCAGTCTAATAACATGACAAGACAGGACTGACTGAACGATGGGGCGGCGGTGAAATGGATAGTAGGTACAAGTAGCGTTATATCACTCTCTGCCTCCATTTTTATGCTCAAGGGTAAGAGATCTTCAAAAATCGAAACTCATATTCACATAATTAATTACTTAGAATAAAAAATATTATCTGTTAACTGTCACGCCCATATCGTCATGTGTTAAAAACTTTCACACAACATAATCATTTGTCCCAAATTGTTTTTTTCTGTATGTTCGTTATGTGCACAATAAAGTATAGAGAAGTCACTGGTCCTGTGGTAACAAGACGAAGATATCACAAACATGAAAAAACACAGACTGAGACCATTTGTACAAATCAAAGTACGGCGGTCCCAGTGGGAATCGAACGCACAACCTCTTCGTAGTGTTTGTAATCAAGTGTAGGTAGTTATCACTACGTGGTACGGTGGTAGTCGTACGGCTCGGCTGCATAGAGCATTGCACTACATTAATACTGCAAGCGAGCCAAGTATTTCCAAGTATACCGCAGTAGGTTTGACTGCGGCATCGGCAGGGGGATGCGGGCGAGCACCGCTGTAGGCTGTAGCTCGCTTGCGACATCGAGGCCCGTTGTTATTGCTGTGGGCACGAAGCTTGCGCAGCGACGTGACCGTGCCGTGCCGTATCGGCACGACCGGCCGCGGCCTGACAATGCCAACTACGTACGTGATACCGCTATGTACTTCCCAAATGGTTCGAGGAAAAAAGATAATGCGAAGCGACTAACCATAATGCGAGGGACGCGGACGAACCTCCGTGGATCAGAGATCATCTGCGGGCGCTGACGACACATCGCGCGATGCGCATTGGCCTCGCCCCCCGTATTCCCTCACTAGCCTATTCAATGACCGTGATGATAGTGAAAATCCAAAACGCGTGACATAATATGTCACACGATACCGTATCAAGTTTGTGTCCAGAAAATGAAAAGCATTATTTCCACAAAAATTAGATTAAAACGTTGAGACCGTGCAGACACATTCATGTTATCACAACAACGGTACAGTGTGGTGCAGCATGCCCTCGAGAAGCGCCGACAGGGCTGCGGATGGCGCGACGCTGCCACTTTCCCACGTGGGGTCGGCCCGATTCAGCGATCGATGCAACTGTTACCACGAGCCACCAAATCACCTCCTCATGTTCACTAACAAAGCCCTGTTGTAACCCAGACAATACTTAATATATTCCACTAACCGAATATATTAAGTAATTCCGTGCTTCGCAAGGCACGTTAAGCTGTTGGTGCCGGCTGCCGTCGACAGACGGCAGTCGTTAAGCCAAGTCAGAGGCCTTAGGGCGGCTTGACAACTTCTGACAGTAGACGAGCCACTAGTCTACAAGCCTCCACCAATCCGGACTTGGCCCCCGTGGTGGAGTATGGCCTATACCTTCCTCAGGGAAGAGACCCGTGCCCCTCGGTGGGGACATAATGAGTTGATGATGATGAACCGAATGATACACAAGTCGCCCCAGTAAGGATGATGTAAATGATAGCTCCGTCGTTTTCCGATGGGCGACCTTCAATCGATGTGTTTATTCAGGTGCTTGTATAACAAAGCATCAGCTTTGTCGGACGTCGATCTCGACGCCCTAGATATCCGCGCCGCGGATGCCGGGCTCGATGAATGCAACTCGCATTGTTGCAGCGCGGCGCGGGGCGCGGCGCCAGCGCCGTGCTTCGACAGCGACAGTATGGAAGCCGGATGCGATCGCGGTGTTCATCGAAACGCAACAAGGCAGGTCGAGTAACTGCGCGCGCCGCTTTCCACGCGCACCGCAGCGCAGCAGCCGCGCTGTATGTAGCGAACCGGGCGGCCGCGGACGGCCACGGGGTAGCTAGCGCGAGCAACGGTGTTCGCGAGCACAACTCAATTTTACCAGGTCGAGTTAACGGACCGGTCTCTGCCTTCAACCCAGAATAAGAAACAATAAAAACGGCAAGTTCTTGGGAATTTTAAATGTATGTAGGCAAGGCAAAAGTAATGACCAGGTAAGATCATTGTCACGATGCGGTGTGCGTGCGGTGCGTGAGCGCCCGGGTCCTACTTTCTATCCCCACGTGACACGTGCCTGTGCCGCCGCGACTCATTCTTATAGCACAGTCTACATAAACTACCACTCTCTTGTTAACCGCCGACCTAACCGAACCTTAATTATTAAACGAGCTCCCACCATAACTTAGTTGGGGAACATGACACACGGTTGTGACAATGTCGTGCTAGTGAATGGATGGTGAACTGGTGACCGACCACCGACGATCGACCTTCCTTATGACGATCTTATAACATCATAAAAATAGGCACATGCAGAGTGATTGATTAGACAGTGCATTTCAATGCAGTGAACAAACACGTAGCAACAAGGCGGGACTGATAGAGATAATGGGAGCAGGCAGCTGATAACTGGTAAATGGGGCAGCGATAGCGCGCGCGATTGCCGTCAGTTGGCCCGTTAGATAATGCAATGTGATCGTCGACAGCTTCTGGCCCTCGTTGACAACACAGCGTCACGGCCGCGTTGCCGGTGACCTGTGCAGGATTGTTACCGTTCCGCGCTCAGCTAACTTTCACCGCAGTTAAGTTCCGTCAGCGCCGCGAAATACTACTTAGTATCGATGCTTGACCAACCTAGATTGCCTTGGCTGACTTCATCTAAGGATATGCTAGGAAGCCTAATGATATATCCACATATACAATTTTTCAACAGAAGAACCTATGTACTTAATAGAGCAATCAACGATGTCGCTGAACCGGAGCAAATCGAAATGGACCAATAGCAATCATGAAGAGTCGCTCGCTCAAGGGAATCGTTAAAACGAGCAGTGTATCGAATGGTTGCAACGCTCTATACCCATTGCGACGGCGTCGTCACGACGACGCGCTTGGAGTGAAACTCATAGAGCCTTCAAGGAAAACTGTTGAAACAGGTGTGAGAAAAACCAATTCGAAAATAGTTTACTTTATTATCATGGTAAGACCTTTCTAAATGAAAAATGAATCGGAAATTTACAATGTTAGCAACTGCCTTCGGGTTTGCTTTGGAGAAAAATGCAGCGAACAAACTCCACTCTGACCATCTTTTCTCAAATTATATTAAGTATACAATAGTCGGTACATATCTAACATGATACCTACCGAATATTCGCAGCTAACAGACTACAAGAGTAAGTCCAATGTGTGCCAACAGTTGATCCATCCAGTTCCATGCAGCACGCATGGTACCTACTGGAATGCGCTCTCCCTCGCGTGCGCCACGCGCCGCCGCCGCCCAGGCCATATCATCCAATCCATCTACCAAGATGTGTGGATATGCCCTCTTTTCATTGTATGATGAAATTTGCGATAATATAATCTTCGAGCAATAAGTACTTGACAACATGACAACACACTACGGCAGCATTAAAGAATATTGTTGACAAGTCCAAGTGTCACTATTGAAGTGAAGGTTTACATTATCACTGCAAACGAGACCTTGACACTCAGTTTTGACAATCAGTTTTGCTAGTGTTATTGCCAGTAAACTATGGTGAGTGAGTGGGAGCCCCTTTTTTGTTGTCACGGACGGAAGCACCTGAGGCGTTTGGAGTCGAGCTTGGCTGGGTGCCATACATTACTGTATGGTACCAGGCTGCCTTCGACTATATATGCCTCACATGTTCTCTTCACGATTGTTTTGTTTTTATTTTGTTGACTTTCGTGTATTCCGTATGTTTCCGTGTGTTTTATATTTACTTTGTGTTTCTGTGACAATTTGAATAAATGCCTTCTTTCAATTGTATCTCTTGTACCTCATTGCAACGAGTAATATACCGTTACCGAATTAACCTATCTATCCTTTAATTCCATAACTGGAGCATGGCATAGATGGTTTCGCGCCTGTTGAGAGAAAGAGAGGTATATAGAGAGCATTGTTTTCGTTGAAAGGAAAAAAAAAAATTTTATACCTAGTCACATAGCGTTTCTCCAAGTAATAATCGGTTGCATGTTTAGCACACGTGATGCTTTCTGTGGCGTGTAGCGAGCAGCTACATACAGCTACACACAATCCAGATCATTGTAGTACAGTACACCCGCACACAACCACACGAGCCCATTTGTGTTTGATTGTGCAGCCAGACAGCATTCATACGACTTCCAATTTAGAAACAAGCTCAATCAAACTGAATTGTACACTGGTTAATGACGAACTTTGACACTGCATCCAATGATTTGGTTTCAAAATGCCTAATAGTGTTGGACCATGAATCGTGTTGTAGATCGTCTCTACTGAGCTCCTCCTCTAGTCCGAATTAAAATTGTTTTATGGACCCACAAGCTAAAAGGAAATTCGAGCTTTAGTGTAGCATTACGTTGCCTGCTTGCTGCAGGTACGACAACAAGTGGCATTAGTATAATGTAGCCTCGAGTATCCTAACATATCAACATCAAGGCAGATACCATACAACTGATATCCGGCTTGACAACAGGAACTACATTAAAGGCATAACGGTTTTGAAATATTTGTAATGCTGTATAAAGTGACTCGACGGACGGTTTATTTATTTGTTGATGCTTTTATTGCACTTAAATAAACTGTACAATTTTATTGTATTTACTTATTCTTTGGAGTTCACGGGGCATTGATAGCATTTAAATCAGTAATAGTTACTATTGCTTAACAAAATAACAGCCTTTATGCAGGTCTATACATATGACATAAATACAAACCGAGATCATTAACACGGCCGAGTAGTTTTTTCACTATTTCGATGAGTACACAACATAGAATGACGAGACGTTTCTGTAGCATCTCAAAGTTTAAAAACTAAGTAGCGTCAGGTGTTTGTTTATTTTTGTGCCTTGTATGGGTATAGTACACCGGCATCTTCGGCGGCGCACACAAGGCTGCGGCTGCAGCCAAAGCTGGAACCCGGCTTTTGCCATCGGCGCATAAAACGCTGTATTACTATTATGTCAGAAAATACATTTATTAATGGCTAGAATACAGAAACTGCAGCTCAGACTACAAAATAATATGTGGCTAACCAACTTGAACGCGCACGCAGGTTCATAAATAAACAAAAAGATAACGTCAAGTTGCTGGGTCCTACTTTTCATCCAATAAATAGGATCCTATAAAGTTTAGTAAGATCACTGAACGGGTATCTGAAACACCACAGTCAACTCGGAATAATTATTTTTCTAGAGTCATTCATTTAGCGCAAAATAACAGTGAACAGAACGAAGCCAATCGCAATCACTTAGTACTCATGTCATTTTATTATTTATATATCGTGTAATGGTTGTGATCTGTTTTGTACACCAAATAAAATAAAATAAATAAAATAAATCGCACGGGAAACCGCAAACGGTACCAGGTACTGTCGCGCAGCTCTGCTGTTTATCTTCCTAATGGGCACAATGAGAATACATCGCAACAAAACGACTAGTGGTTTCGAGTGCGGGATATGCAAGGTGCACTTACGCGACGAGTCCTCCAAGGAAAGCGACAGGCCCACCTCCGATGAGCCGAATCTTGCGGTGACAGGAGTCGAAGAGCGAGAGCCTCGCGTGCGGCGGCGGCGGGAGCGGCGCAGCCGAGCGGAGCATTGCGGCACATGGGCGGGCGGCGCTAGCTAGGGGGGCGCGGGAGGCGGCGAGGCGGGCATGGCGCGCGGCATGCGACTCCGCCGACAGCGCGAGCGAGACTGCTGCCTGCCCCTCCCGACCCGCCCGCCGCCCGCCGTCCGCTCCCGCCTCGCCCCGTGCCCCCACTGCGTTGCTCCAGCTGACTTTCAACTTGAAGACATCCTATCGATTGCCCGGTTATTAATAATGTTTGTTTGGTACAATCTCTCAACATGTCCATTTCAGGAATATCACACTAATTGCACTCTGAAGACATGTTGAATGACTAACACCAAACTTTCAAATTCCATTCCAGGAAGACGAATATAAGGATGCACCTTATATTACAATCATACTGAAACCTAAATATTATGTATGCAAGTTTACTATACATCCTTACATTGACAGACTTGCATAGCAACTATAGCAGCTAACAGGTCTTAACAAAACCATTCCGGTTGTGACCCAAAAATTCTGAACGGTAAAGTTCTCCCGACAACAACACAGACGCGGGACGCGGGGAGAGGGACCTCAGCTGATCGTGGGGAGCAGGAAGGAGTGGGGGGCATATTCAGGATTCAACTCGACACCTGCTCCCGAACCGAGTAAATTTATTTCCAGCTAAAACGGCGATTCGTAACACTGCTACAGCTTGTGTAAGTACAGTACAGGCAGCGGACGGTCTCAGACACTCGCTGCCGCTACTCCAGATATGTCGGCAGAGTGTGTCGCAGGCGCAGGTCGTCGCTCGTCGCGAGCCAGCTGCCACCGTCTTATCTCCACGCTCTCGTGCGCTTCCGCGGCTGATGTCATGGCATAGTGCAACCGACCTGTTCCAACTAAATTGTTGAGCAATCCGTTATGTTATGCCCCCCTTGACGTGAGACTGTAACCATTTAAGCACGTACTAAATATGTTTTTCGTAAAAATTGGGTTCTCTAAAGGCCCGATGGCGCTTGATCAGGATGACCACAAACGCGAAAACGACGGTGCACCTATTCGAGTAACAATCAGACGAATTCACCCAAGTAGTAGACTCTAGCACGACCGTTAGTGGTTCCAGACTCAATAACGCGAGTAAGTTACATACGGTCAACAGGACGACAGCACATCAACCTTTGCATGTGCGTGCACTCTACTCATTTACGTTACGAGAGACTGCACCAAAAATGTAAAGGTTGATGTGCTTTCAACTGTACTAGGTATCGGTCAAGGTCGCCTGAGTGCGCTTGGACGTGGCGTTCGTTTCCGAACTAGAGAGCTGGGAATATGAAAGTGGTCTGCAAGAAAGAAACAATATTGGCTTATTGAGTCGGGGCGGAAGGGGCCGCTGAGCAGCGCGGGGGCGGCCGGTATTGAGGTCGCCGCTGTTTTCCTGTGGAGGGATGACGTCACACAATGCGTCACCCATCGGGAAAAGTTTATGGTTCCAAGTTAAATACATTTACTTAGTAAGTAATAAAACTGAAGTAAGCCCGTAAATGGCATAAACAGTGTCGATCTCGAGGCGAGACTTCTTGAAGTTTGTAAAAGTAGCAGAGATCTGGCACTTGCGACCACTGCAGCAGTCGCTGATTATTGAATCGCCGGTGATTATTGCGCACATCAATCCTGTCGCGGTACCTACCAGACCTTCGGGTCTGACCAGACTTATTCGTTAAGTGAGAGGTAAGAGAGAATCAGAACTCGTCGCTCTTAATGAACTACGAGTACAATATTCTTTTATGCTAGTCAGTATATCTATGAAAATATTAGGGGTTAAAGTATGAAATTGCCGTTTTATTGCAATAGGTTCTTTGAATTGACATAGAATCTTCATGGTTTGAGGTTTTCGAATGAAACTTTTTTCAAATGGTTTCTATGATGTTCTTTTTTTAAAAAATGTGAAACATTTGAATATCGACTTTCAATTGTTTTTGTTATTCAATTTAGACAAGAAAGATGGATACTGCGAAAATTCGAGTGATTATGAGGCACCCATTTTTCGTATTTTTTTATTTTATTGATTTGACGCAAGTGAGTCAATATTGTGGGTAAGGTAACGTTAAACCATGCCGCTAATTCCTGGGTAGTTTGACTAGGGTCGGCTTCCACTATCTCTCTTAATTCATCGTTATTCACCTGTGTGGGCGGTCTTCCGCGTGGCTCGTTCTTTAAGTCGAAATTTCCATCACGAAAGCGTTTAAACCAAAATCGCACGGTGCGTTCATTAGTAGACCCCTCTCCAAACGCAGCATTGATATTGCGGGCTGTTTCTGCCGCGTTAGTTCCGCGTCGGAACTCGTATTCAAAAATCACTCGATTTTTCGCAGTATCCATCTTTCTTGTCCAAATTGAATAACAAAAACAATTGAAAGTCGATATTCGAATGTTTCACAATTTTTAAAAAAAGAACATCATAGAAACCATTTGAAAAAAGTTTCATTCGAAAACCACAAACCATGAAGATACTATGTCAATTCAAAAAACCTATTGCAATAAAACGGCAATTTCATACTTTAACCCCTATTATTATGTATGTTAGGAAAAATATCAGTGACTTTAAAACTGTAGGTAGCCAACACAATGTAAATACTAGAAATAGACATAAACTTTCGTTCCCAAAATTTAGGCTGGCAAAGGTTAATACATCCTTTATGGGGCATTGTATACGTTTCTACAATAAGATCCCTGAGGATATAATAAGCTTGCCAGAAACGCGGTTCAAAAAATGTGTGAAGCGCACTTTGTGCCAAAAAAGCTACTATAACATTAAAGATTATTTAGATGACAATGATGTCTGGAATTAAAGCCAGTTCAATGCATGAGTTTTAGAACATTTATATAAATCCTGTAAATTAAGGACTTGAAAAGACTAAGTTTGGAGTTTTTTTGTCCATTTTTTCTCCAAAATGATCTAGATTTTGAAATGGACACCTAGTTTAACTTGTAACGTTCATTAAGTCGCAGTTTCTGTGCTACTTTGAATAAAAAAATTTGATTTTGATTTTATGTCCATCTTTTCTCCAAAATGATCTAGATTTTGAAATGGACACCTAGTTTAACGTTTGTAGTACGGACTCTGTGTCGTATCAGGAATTTAGAGCATAGCTCCACCTGGTAGGGTTCATCGGAATGGAATGCGTAGTTTAACGTTACAAACGTTCATTTAATAGCAGTTTCTGTGTTACTTTGAATAAAAACATTTTGATTTTATTGGTTGTCCAGTTCTTTGGGCCTAAGATAATTTCACTGTCTCTGTCAAGATTTTGTTGCTGTGGCACTTGAAGTTTTTTATGCGCGTCGCAATGCCCGTACAGCTTTATGCCAGCGCTGGAGAGCTGCTTCGTGGGTGTCCCGACACTGGTTTATTTGTAGACTTACTGCCCTCATAAGTCTTCCAGTTCAGCAAGATCATTTCTAAATTTTTTTCTTGTTGTTTTTTAGGGTTCCGTAGCCAAAGGGACCCTATTACCACCTAATACTAAGACTCCGCTGTCCGTCCGTCCGTCTGTCACCAGGCTGTATCTCATGAACCGTGATAGTTAGACAGTTGAAATGTTTACAGATGATTTATTTCTGATGCCGCTATAACAACAAATACTAAAAACGGAATAAAATAAATATTTAAGAGGACTCCCATACAACAAAAGTGATTTTTCGCCGTTTTTTGCTCGATATTAATAACAGGTATAGGTAGACGCTTGAAATATTCAAATGTTGTATAGATAATAGTACGGAACCCTTCGTGCGCGAGTCCGACTCGCACTTGGCCGGTTTTTTATTGACTGAGCCTCCCAAAATGTAAATTAAAAAATTAGTATTCTGTTTGGTTAATTATTAAGACCCACTTTGTCGATCACGCATAATATAGAGTTGATAGGATCTAACAGGAATATGGAACACAAAATATAACTAGATTAATCTATGTATAGGACATTTTTGGAATCTGACGAGTCATAGGCACAGCTACTAAGACAACTAATCTGATGTGGGCGGGGCAAGCGTATTAGTGACAAATAAAATCCAGAAGAACAAAGACCCAATAGCATGGAAATCTAGCACGTAGAGATACAAAATAGATAGATAATCACTCACAGATTCGCGGTTTGTGTACGTAAACGCACACAGGCACACTGCGTACAATAACAATGCCAGTTTAAAGTTTCCACAGAGACGTGTCGGATTTCTATTGTTCTGGAACTGAACAAAAAAACTTTTTGTTGCGACGCCGTCGTTCATGATTGTTTGAATTTCTAATATGAAATGACAACCTTGGCAAGAGGAAAATGTATGTATCCTTTACTCATGTACGTCAGGCCATACAAACAAAATTCAATAGATGCATTAACGTAAACTCACGTCTGTATATCGAAGGGTCTGCCAATTGCCACGATATTAACAGATCTCTTTCGCTTCATCAACATTCATAAGTCGTTGCATGCACGCATGCCGATTTCGCGTACTTTTTATCTCGCTCTTTGCCAATGGATAAAATTTGCTATCAATTTGGTCGAAGTATATCCGCCCGGGACGTGTTTTACCGGCCTTTCCAGTCACATTCGCTCGATATATTTCTATTGTCAATCTTTCAAATAAATGCAAATCATGACAAAATTACCTCACACTAATAATAAAATCAAAGAATCGGAGGGAATAGGCGCACCGATTGAAAGTCAGTGTTTAGTAACTGTTTGCTTGTGTCTTTGTATGGTATCAATAAATAAATAAAATAAATCGATTTTATTCATCAAGTTGCAGTACAAATATAAAAGTTGTTATATAAGTAGATACACTGATATATAGTCCCTACACTTAAAATAGACGTATTTTGAAAATATGACGTTAAGAATAACTGAAAAGTAACTTTTCAGTTCTTAAGTGGTCATAACTTTTGTTAAGATTAAATGCTACTTGGCTTGATAAAATACGTTGTTATAACTTTATGGGCGTTTTTGCTTAAATTTGTATTGTGGTAAAAATTGTTTAATTGGAAAATGAACTTTACATGTTTAATTTTACGAATGTCCCATGATAAATGTATACTTTTATGATGTTTATTCTAATTGCGGTAATATAGGGGAAGGCGCGGCGCGCGGCTGCATCGCATCCGCTGTGCTACTATTTTCAAAAAGATTCATTCACGCAGTAAAATTAAAACTAATCAATCAAAATGAGTACAATAGCCGCAGACCGATCGCGACGGAGGCATACATCCGACAGTGGATAAACAAACAAACAAAATATATATTAAGTTTTCATAAAAATGTACTTAAGTTCAGTTGTGACAATGACATGAAGCCATAATCATGTATCTTTTTTAGTTCAAGTGATATTGGTTTAGAAAACTTAAATTACTGAATCAACTCAGATCAGTACGGTCCCCTTGGTGCATTTTAATTTCTATGAAAACTGCCACCTACGAAAACGCTTGAATATCTCCTACATTCGATATTTTACATAGAAGCAATGAAGTAATCGTGTAAAGATGACGCCACCTGCGAGGCTCGGCCGAGGTCGAGATAAAGAAACAGCAAGTAGCTGCGTACCTATATGCCTGCTTTGTTCGCCGCGCTTGTAGTTGTGTGTGCAACCGAGCGCTCCACACCACACACCACACACCACACCACACACCACACACCACACTCGAGATAGATGACTCGGTACAAAATTTGTGATGAACGTGCACTCATTCATGCACACCGGCACACATACTATACTATACAATACAACAAGAACAGGTGCTTCCTTGGAACAGTCCACCTTTACATTTTTGTTGCTAAGTCGCCCGTAATCTAACTGAGTAGTGTGCACGCGTGGTAAAGTTGATGTCTTGTCGACTTTTGCTAACAATACTCTACTTTCTGCTCGGCTTTGAATACCTATCAGTCAGCGATTCTAGACATGAGTCGCGTGGGTATAAATTGATACCTACAACATAAAACATCCTGTGTTAGTTCAGGATAACGGTCTGCAAGCAACATTTCATCAAACTACGTTGTACTGAACATAATACTTACTTACATCAGACTTAAATACCTACCCTTATTTATTTGATTTGTGTACCTAACTACGTTAAATAATGTCTCTGATTAAAAAAATGTATACTTACATTATAAAATTGGTTTAAGGTGCTCCACGGAGTGACACTAGCGCCCCACCGAGGAAAAAAATCATATCTTTTTTTACAGATCGAGTTTGCAAAAAGTGTCAGTACACCTCTGTCGTGTTAATAGTGTTTTGTAGGAGCCATGGCCGTGAAGCTAAGCTAAAAAATAAAGGACTAGCATTAACGCAAAAAACGGCCTTTTTTGGCATAAATGCTATCTATCTAGTCCCAGGATCGTGATCCTAGGTCTTGGTCGTGGGTCAAAAATCAATGTTAACATGATTGATATCACAGAACAAAACTTGTTCTGTGATTGATATATTGTTTTGTTTGGCACTTTTTGCAAATACGATATGATATTTTTCATTGGTGGCGCTAGTTAGCTCACTGGATCCAGTTAATAAATGATATAGGTATTACACACGCATACTCGCTGGGTGGGAGCGAAGTCCACTTACCTGCAACAAACAAAATTATTTTGTCAACGTTGTCCAATACAAGACAAAGAGGGGACCCTGTGTTTGTATCACGCACGACGGCTACAGTCTAACACCAACATTACCGTCAGCAAAAGTTGCTTAACAAAATATGAATATATTGTATGTATGACAGCTGCAATGGAATAAATAGCCCCTAAAGACGCATAATAATAGGTAATGATCAGCGCACAAGCGGCGCAAGTGGCACAATTAGATGCGGAGTCAAGTGGTTGGTACTGCAGGGGGGAGCGCCAGAGAGACACCTCCAGCTCTGATGGCTGTCGGTAAGACCCCTCTCAGCCTAAGCTCGCGGCCGACGACTAGGGGACGTGAATCATTGTCGTGTCCCGGCGCGCCGCACAGTGTGGCGGCGAATGGAAAAAACAATGCGAGCGTGACGTCACAAGGTGTAAATTTCCCCGCACCTCGCCGCGTCTCGTGGATAGCGCGCGATAACGCGATAAGCAGTCTGAGCGAATGGCCTACATCCGTAGCGGCCGCTTCCTCATACCGTGTTTCAGCGTGATGGGACAAGAGACACGAGCAAAAGGTGCCGGGAAGCCCACCTGCAGAAGCACGAGACGGTGTCGTCGAGGTCGAGCGGCAGCACGCGCTGCGGGGTCGGGGGCGGCGGCGGCGGCGGGGGCGCGGCCAGGCTGCGGTAGAGCGCGTGCCGCGCGCGCGCCCCGCTGCGCCGCAGCACGCCGCCCGCCCAGCGCCGCGCGCCCTCCTCCATAAGCTGCGGAACTTGTGCTGCGGCGGTGCGCGGGAGCGTGCGCGATGCGACGTGCGCGAGTGCGCGTCGCGGCCGACTGGCGCGCAGCGGGCGCCGCCGCGAGCGAGCGTCCGCGTTATCACCGCCCGCGCCGCCGTTCTCTACCCCCGCGACAGGTCACTTTCTCACTTCACATTTACCCCCCAATTTCAAGTTCAATAACATTATTACTAAATTTCACTCAGGTTTTAATATTTTTTTATTAATCTTTTATTGGACTACATACAAACATGGAATGGAATACTAGGTAAGTACATAGTAAACCTTAGTGAACCAAAGAGCACATTTTAGGATATACAAGGTTATTTCTCGTTTACATTTGTTTTATACTGGCCTAATTTATTTAAAACTAATGGTAAACATATAAAGTAACGAAAATAAACTATTTATTATTTGGGACTTTTTGGCCACATTTTGTCCTATGAGTTTTTTATCTCAGATTTTAATTTTTCGAAATAAAAATCTGAGACAGATACAGCCTTTTTGACTTGCTGTGGTACACATATGGCCAAGTAGTTTCACTTATTTTAATTTTATGTATTTCAATGGAATGTAATTTGAGTATTTCAAATAACAATACAGGTAATTTGAGTGTCTGAGGTGTTTAGTTATTTAATGTGGTCACATACCTGTTGTGTTTTCCTGGTACAATAAAGAATATTCTTATTTTATCTTATCTTTTTTTTTCACGTAGCCTCGTTTGTGCCCCACTGCTGGGCAAAGGCCTCCCCCAACTCAGACCAGGAGTTTCTGTCTTGTGCCACTGACATAGGAATAAGTCCTGATTACTCAAATCGTTCCTACTATGTGTCCTGATACATCTGTGAGAAGGAAATAAATAAATAACTGAGTTACTTACTAATTACTCATGATTTATGTTTATACTAGCTGTGCCACAGTATCTGTTTATATGATTCTTGCTACCATGGCAATGCAATAAATATCTTAGAGTTTGGCTTGAATGAGGTTCCAGTAACAATAAAATATTATCCCACAGGAATGCATTACCGGCATATCAAGTATTCTATGTCTCAATTCAGCTCTTTGTCTATCTGTATGCCAAGTTTCATGTAACTCTGTTCAGCTGTTATTGCGTGATTGAGTTACAAACATCCAAACATCTTCACAAACTGGCAAGTGGCAGTCCCTGGTCTCTGTACCCCTCTGGGATACAGGCGTGAGGCTATGTTATGTTATCTTCACAAACTTTGACATTTCTAATATTATAGTAGGATTACAGGCCCACTATACTACCCGAAACTGTGTGGTGTCTAAGTTGACACATGTTCAATTTTTTCTATATTTTGTGAAGTGCAGTCTTCACAAAAGAATTGCGAGCACAAAAAGTTTTTGCCTGTTTTGTGTTAAGATGAGATTTTGGCAGAATTTGTCGACATCTGCTGATTGCCATTACAACAAGAAAAAAGAAAGAAGTAGACACTGATGCTTGGACTAATTTAGTTGCTCAAAGTGCTCATTCAGGTTATGCTAGGAGTCACATTGATAGATCACATAAAAAATTTGACATTTCAGATGTAAGGATGGCCTTGTCAATAAACAACTGTCTTTTATTTTGTGATAATTTTGACTATTTTCCCAGCAGCCATTAAAAAATACTGAAATTTATTGTTCAGTTCATCTTATTTCTTTAAAATACATACTTTCCATGTTTGTATTCTGTCCAGATGAAATACCAGTCTTGTGAGGGAGAATGTCATTACCAAGTTTAACCACTAGGCACTTGAGTGTTAAGTGTAAATGATTGGATATGGCATCACTGTCTTTAATTCACTGTTTTGCCATTTGAGTTGAGTCAGATGGGTCTGTTTTGCTATCTGAGTCAGGTGGGTATGTAGATAGAAACGGATTTTTTGGGCAGTTGTCTGAGCTGTCAAATGTGGCAATCATCTCTGATTCTGGCACAGCCGCTGTATATTATACAGGGGACCCCAACAACCGAACCTGTGGGCGTGGCAACCCTGCTCTAATATCTCAGAGCTCGGCTCTAATATCTCAGAGCTCGGAGGTCCTCTGGAAGCCTTTCATGACGAACTTCATTTGCTATGCTAAAAGTGAGCGCAAGTAACTATAGTACGTACCCCATGAACCAGTCGACGGTGTCCCGCAGGTACTCCGGTAGCCGCTCCAGCTTGCCGCCTGCGCCGCCGCCGCCGCCGATGAGACTCGCGCCCCGACCGGGCCGGGATCGCTCGCTTTGTTCGCTCTAGCCGAGCCACTGTGGGCTCTGTCCCATCTCACTATCCGAAACAGAATACACTTCAGATTCAGACGCAGGTATCTTTGTTCGACAATATTTTCCAACAGAACGTGTTCCAATCCCAGACACAAGTTTGATAGTTTGAAGTTTCACTGCAGCAGCTGAGCTGAATTCGCCATGTTGCGCAACCAGAGCGTTTATTTTTAGAGAAATGAGCTTTGAATTGAATCGCTTCTAACTTAGGTATTCTTAGCTACTGACAAGAAAAGTTAAATAAAAAACTGCTTCAACTAGGTATTTATAATTAAATTTCAAATTATCCTACTGTTGTTTTTAAGGAAAACTAACGAAACCAAAGCAGGCATTTTTTTTTTCGATCTATGTTTTTATTTTGATGGCAACATTGTATAGGATTCTGTCATTAACCACAGTTTACCACAGAGTTATTGATTAATGTCCCACCGGAGCCGGATCCGGGGGATACCGCCGTTTAGCCAAAGTATTTTTCGCCAAATTTTACTTCCCAATAAACTTATGGCATCAGTTTCATTTCCCAAATGAAACTTTAGCAAGTTTTCATTTCGCATTTTATTCATTTGGTCAAATTATCATTTCGCATAAATTTACTGCGTCAACTTTTATTAAGACAAATTTGAGAAAAGTGGGTTAGGTTAGGTTAGAACTGCGACCCCCACAGACACGAACTGTTACCAGAAAAGTGGGTTAGGTTAGAACTGCGACCCCCACAGACATAAAATGAATTTTGACCAAGTATTTATTTGGTAAACAATAACTTGCCATAATAACTTTTGCTAACTGTTTATTTGCTTTAAGTTGTTTTGAGAAATGTTTTTTTTGCCAAGTGATAATTTGCGGAAAATAGTTTGGGAAGTAATACTTTGGGAAACGATTTTTGGCAATACATTAGTAAACCTGGATCCGGAGCTCGATATAAGAGCCAGAACACAAAAAAATCTGTCGCGTACATACAACACAAGCAAGAAGAAAAACCGGCCAAGTGCGAGTCGGACTCGCGCACGAAGGGTTCCGTACCATTATCTATACACCATTTAAATATTTTAAGCGTCAACCGGTTCCCGTTATTAATATCGAGCAAAAAACGGCAAAAACATCACGTTTGTTATATGGGAGCCCCACTTCAATATTTTTTTTTTTATGTTTTTAGTATTTGTTATAGCGCCAACAGAAATACATCATCTGCGAAAATCTCAACGGTCTAGCTATCACGGTTCATGAGATACAGCCCGGTGACAGACAGACGAACAGACAGACAGACAGACAGACGGACAGTGCAGTTTTAGTAATAGGGTCCCGTTTGGCACCCTTCGGGTACGGAACCCTAAAAAAACAAATACCACGGCTTGCTACCATTCTCTTCAGTGCTGCCAGCCGGGTCTTTCCAAAAGTTACCAAAAAGCAGTGTTGCCGGCCGGGTCTTGTCAAAAGTTCCCAAAAAGAGACAAAAAAGTAACATTTTGGTGTAAAAAATAACCTTATCAATAAAAAGGTACTATAACTTAATAGGTGATAAGTTGATAACCTACAGAAAAATGTAGTTCCTTTGTTCACCTTTCCGATAAAAATTTACTGAAACTTACGGTACGTATAAAATTTTATGCATTTTGTTTTCAAGCTCTTCCTATCAGAAAAAAATCATTCACAGATCTCAAAGTACCTACTTGCAAAGTTTCAAGCACAAAATGAATCAGGGACAAAAAATCAACAAGTGACCGAAAGATCGACTGAGTCACAGGAGTGAGAAAGTGAGGTGCTTTGTTCTGTCGTAGGTATAAATTAGTGCGAGAAAGAGGAGTTGCTCTCACCACATTTGTATCGTCATACTTAAAGTAATATTATGATGTCCTTATTTTTTCATGTGTATAGAAAATTCAGCGAGCAATTTTTAGAAAGTCTAAAATAAAACTTATATCGGAAAACTGAAGACTTTTAGGCTGGCTGGAAGAAATTTCTACCGAAATAAGTCCGCCTTTGCACGTAATATGTATAAGTTAGGTATAGTCCTTTTTATTGGTAAAGTTACTTTTTACACCAAAAGGTTACTTTTTTTGTCTCTTTTTGGGCACTTTTGACAATAACCGGCTGGCAACACTGCATTTTGGTACCTTTTGGTAAACCCGGCTGGCAACACTGGGTCGCGTATTTTATAATAACATATGACAGGTGAGTGAGTCAGCACTGTGTTCTGTGGTCAGCACAGCAGTATGCTGATAAGTGGGTCTTTAGCGCGTTGATTTAGCGCTGATTTTCATCTACAAATTGTTTTTGAATTGATCTATTATTATTTTCTAAAAAAAATACAATTTTTATTGTTGCTGGTTACAAAAGTGATCAATAATTTATTACCATAACATGCACTTTCAAAAACCTATTAAGAGGCTAAAAATTCCACCCATGCCGGGACTTGAACCCGCGATCTCTGGCTAACCGTGCTAGCGCTCTCCCAACTGAGCTAATGGGCAAATGCTTTTTTTTGTTGCACTAACTTTTAGCCTCTAAATAGGTTTTTAAAATTGTCCTCAGCACGGGTAAGTGCAATAAAAAAAAATAATAATAATATAGGTACAGCGATATCATTCCGATGTAAAAACCTAAAGCCGAGGATACACTATACACATGCCAGTAAATCGGTAAAGCAGCTGGCATTAAAGTTACGACCATGTACGAGTAATTGGCACACTGCGGATACATTTGCAAGTAATACTGGCATACAAATTGTTCATATTCTCTGTACAAATTAATGAACTGTACAGTTCTCTCATCTCGCCATCGTGCCATGTTGAATACAAAATATCCAACGAAAGAAAAACTTGACCTTCGAAAAAACCAACAAAAATGTGCGCTTACGGCTACAACGAGTCAGTTACTGGCATGCCCGTAGCTGTCGCGCAGTGTGACCAGATTTTAATTTGTCATTATGCTAGCAACTTGTTCAAAATCTGCTGAAACCTGCTAAACTTTTTTTAAAGACTGCTAAAATTCTGCTATTTTGGAAAATACAATAAAAGGCTGAAATAATGTTATTACTTTATTAAAAAATATGGTTTCTACATTTGCGTTTCGTCGATATTTTTATATAGAGCAGTCGAATTTTGGGCTGTTTTGATCATATTTTAAATTACACGCTTTACAAAATGCTGCATTTGAGTCATCCTTGACTCTTGACAGCCAGGATGCAAAGAGTGGATCCTCCTCCCACTCGGAGCGATAGCTCTGTTCGTATTTTATTTCATTTTTGCGCTGGCATATAACACAATGACCGAAACACACTGTTAGACTGCTAACCATCTACTATGACTGTTATTTTTATTAGTTTGTACTCTACATACCACTCGCAAGCGAGGCACCGTTAGCCGGAGGTCGCGGGTTCAAGTCCCGGCATGGGTGGAATTTTTAAACTCTAAATAGATTTTTAAAATTGTCCTCAGCAGGGGTTAGTGCAGCAAAAACAATATATAATCATGTAGGTATATACCGCAATATCATTCCGATGTAAAAACCTAACTGCAAAGTGGGTTAAAAGAGGCTCGAAATTTCATCGATTTCACTTGCCCATTAGCTCAGTTCGGAGAGCGCTGGGACGGTCCTCAAAATTGTCCTCAGCACGGGTTAGTGCAACAAAAAGAATATATAATTCTAATGATATTTTAGCACTTAGGTATTGTTTGGAATCAGGCGTTACTTTGCGGAAATCCATAACAGCATTAAAATGTGAAAATTACTTTGCTAAATTCCGCCAAAATCCCACAAGCACTATGCGGTTAGTTAATGCACCGCCCTCCCTCCCACCTTTCAAGCAGAAGCAAGACAAAAACACCACCACCGACACCAAAACTTGTGTGAAAAAATGCGTTGCGACGCGTTTCGCCTCTAACACGAGGCATATTTTTGGTCTAAGTAATTCAAAAGTTTGAGGAATCATAGCGGAATGTATAAGCAATCATTTGAATGCTATTTATTAGCTTTTGTTTTCTATTCTCCGCGTCAAATACAATAATTTGGCGGTGGTGGGTGCCTACAAACAAAAAAAAATGTTTGTTATTTAATTCAAGATGGCGGATTGTTGGTTTTCTCTATTGTCCCTATTGTCCATATAAAAAATTGCGCAGTTTTGAAGAATATCAATTGTTTATATCCGTGTGGCGCCGGATTAAGTATAGCGTCACTCCATTTCCTTCCGTGGATGACGTAGATACATTACCAGGAGACGGGCAGCAGCGTCTTCCTGAGATTCCAACCGCATACTGCGATCGCCAACCCGCCTGCCAAGCGTGGCGATTATGGCAAAACCCCTCATGGTTAAAAACCATGATGGAGGCCTATGCCATGCAGTGGGCGTCAAGTGGCTGATGATGATGATGATGATGATATCGACGAACATGAAAAAAATAGGGGTGCCCCAAACAACTGTTTTGATACTTATGATGACTCTGTTCCAAACAAATAATCTTTACTATCAAATCAAGCTGTAAGATAGATGCCCAAGTCCGGCTTCCACGATAAAGCCGGAGCTTGGTTAGGGTGGCAACATTCCACCGAATCCAGTTTCTACAGTGTTGCCACCTTAGTGGATTTTCCACTAAAACTGGTGGTTTCGACCCCTGCTTTAGTGGTGAAATATCGCTTTTAGTGGCTAGTGGATTTTTCTAGTGGTTTAGTAAAATTCATCTATCACTCAATCGCTAAACCACGTTTTGAAATATTTAGCGATATTCATATAATAAAAAACCAGCAGAGGAACAGAAATGTCTTAACTGCTATATCACACTAATATTATAAATGCGAAAGTTTGCATGTTTAGATGTTTGGATGGATATTTGTTACTTCTTCACGCCAAAACTACTGAACGGTTCGGGCTCAAAATTTGTATACAGTTCTAATTCTGGAACAAAACATAGGCTACTTTTTATCACATAGATCAGTTCCCATGGGATAGAAATGAATAACCTTACACAACGCGTGTGAAGCCGCGGGCTGAAACTAGTTAAGAGTACGTTGTGGTTTGAGATTGGACTGGAAGGAAAATGCTATAATGAATATTTATACAATTCCAATGAGCCGTTTTCAGCAAAAATTCACAAAGCACTTCATAGATGGCGCTTATGGGCGTGCACATACAAGAACAGGGACGCGTCTGTCAAATTTTGCTTAGCGCAGATTAATTTTGACAGCCGTATTCCGGTTCTTCTATGGTCACGCCTGTAAGCGCCATCTATGAATTGCTTTGTGAATTTGTACTGAAAACGGCTCATTACAGTTATAAAAAAATCGGGTACCCACGATGATGGTGCAGACCAAAATGTATCATCTGAAGAAGACGAATTAAAATAGCAAATACAATTCAGTAATAGAAACAAATTAAAACTAGTGTTTAAAATTGAAACAGTTGAGCTGACTGCAGACTGTTATAAACAATCTATAGGTAGCTTAACTGATCTATATCAATACCAGTTTATTGTTGAATCATTTGATGTTCATGTTGATTAAATAATGTTTAATATTTTATTACGTCATAATAAAGGTTATTTACTAAAATACATACCTACTGTTTTCGTTCGTAAAAACTATAATTTGTTTAGTGGAAATTTTTGCGATTTTTACATCAGGACCGTTATTTGTTAGTGGTTTTCTGGTGGTTTTAGAGGTTGCATTTGGTGGAGAGCTAGTTTAACTGTTGGCAACACTGGGTTTCTAATTTTTCTGCGAATCCTTAGCAAACTAACACAATACTTAGTTCTCAGCACGGAAAAATAATATAAACATACTTAGTGACGAAAACTGTAGTAATAAATATTAGTAAGATGAGGAGAACATAATATCTAAGCCATATTTTTATCAATTTTATTCTAAACTTACTTGTACATACTCACCCCGGGAGTTTATCTTAAATTGCGTGTTTCACGTCTTGAATCTTTAGATCGCGTAAAATCAGCAATCCGCAGTCTCAGTCGACCTTTTTTTTTATTATGGCTCTGCACGGTTTGTGCCTACGCCAGTGTCAAGTTTTTAAAGTACAGCGGCCCTTGCTTGTTTGATTTAGCCCATCCGAGCTGTCAAAAATGTTTGGACAACACAACCCGTCGCCTCGAGGCCACACACAACTGAGTGAAAATTGCGTTGTCAGATACCCCGCTGTTTAGGGTTCCGTAGTCCGACAAGGAACCCTTACAGATTCACGATGTCCGTCTGTCTGTCTGTCTGTCCGTCCGCGGCCTAGCGCAAAGACCGGTGATGCTAGAAAGCTGTAATTTGGTATGTGTACATATATATATTTCTCACGCTGACGAAGTTAAAGAATAAAGTGTTGGAAAAAACTTTCTTCAATCCCTCAGAGTTCATTTATTCTTTGACCAGATGATCTAGATGTGGTTGTGACGTAGAGCTTCCAGGGAACGGCTCGAAAGAGCACCACTGCACTCGATTCATGAAGCTGTTCGACGTCTGAAGGACACGGAGGCACTGAGGAAGAGCTTGTAGCAAGATAGCTTATGACTTCGCAATAAAGAATATGAATATGAAGTGGCTTGAAAGAGTCCAACACTTGCACACCACTCGATTCTTCAGACGGGGAAGCTGCCGAACTCGAAACCAAGGGCTGGGAGGACGCCGTGGTAGTCATAGGTTGCTTCTCAAACAGGAGTACGGAAACGCTCTCAATTGTTTACAAACAACAAGATGGCGGATGCGAAAATACGACGCCCCATTTCACATAATGTCAGTTATCTATGTTTTTAACTTTAATTCAAATTTTATAATTTAATTACGACCTGTAATGTATTTTTAATCCTTAAAACTGATATTCAATATTTTAGACTAAGTTCAAATAAAGTTTTGGTAAGTGATAGTAAGTTTCGGCAGAAGTAAATTCACCCAACACGCGAAACGAAACGCGGCGTCTGTTCCGAAAAAGAAAAGCTGAAATTTTGGCTTATAAAAAATTTATTTCCCAAAAACTAAGGAGTTTCAGGTGCTAGCATTTTATATTTAAATTTCTTATCTATAGGCCTTTCTGCAGTATTAATTTTAAGTCTCAACTAAACGGATGAGATTGGAAAACTTAGCCCTGTTATCAAAAGAAAAGTAAACAGATCTTTTATTGAAACAATAGAAAACTCTTTCACATGTTACATCTACTCATGTGGACTCGAAAAACTAGTCACAATTGTCAAAATCACAAGAGAATACGGGAAGCAACATTCGCGTAACCAAGAAAGAAACGGAATGTTTGAAAATAAATTACGTATTCATGACCTCAAACCCAAGGTTATGTTCTTTATATTGCACAAACCCGTGCTGAGGACAATTTCCAAGTGTTGGTAATACGTAAAAAACTAATAATCCTACTTTACTCCCAAATAAAAATTGTGTAAGCTACGTAAGTGTTTTATTAAATACTTTTTGTTATGAGTAACTTCTTTTAAATATAAATGTTTTTGATGCAATAAGATTTTCGGTCACACGAGTCTACTTTTTTACAGTAAAACAAAAATCTACCGAGTATAACGTAACACTGCCTCTTTTTTGCATCGAATTAAAAAACAGACTACGTTGATTTCCGTCAATCTGTGGTTGCCAACCGGGGGAGGGGACAGAACCAAAGTGGTTCCAAACTCTTCCTTCCTTGCATTCGAATAGAAAATGTTCTGTAGGAAACCATAAAAAAATTGAATGACTAACTTTTTTTCCTTTATCTTGTCTTTTACGTGGCAATCTGTTTACAACAATGGGCCATTTATTGAAACCCTAAAAGACATGATACTGACTGTATCTTGTCTTTCAGGGTGCCATACCCGAAGTGTGCCAAACGGGACCCTATTACTCTGCCTCCGCTGTCTGTCTATATGTCCGTCCATCTGACCGATCGACCTTTAAAGGGCTCTATCTTTTTAAGCGTAATAGGTAGGCAGTTGAAATTTTCACAGAATATGTGTTATTACGGCGGATTACTTAGCAAATAATAAAATTTTAAAAATAGTAAAAAATAAGGGGGTTCTCGATACAAAAAAAAAAGCTTTTTTAAAAAATGCTCTATCGTAAAAACGGTAATATACACAGGCATCAAACTTCGCGTGACAAATAATAATCAACTGCCAAGCGCGAGTACGGAACCCTCGGTGCGCGAGTCCGACTCGCACTTGGGCGGTTTTTTTTATTCAATAATTTGTGAGTTTCCTTTTGTTTGTATGAATGAACAATCAAAAACAGCAATAAGCGTATGAAGCGCGAGGGTACCTATGTGAAATCGATGTATAATTAAAATAATTTGTAATCCCGCTTTTTTAGTTAAAAATTCGCATTTTTTAATTTTTAATGGCAACACTGATTTCGAAGGATTTCATTATCCTATATGTAGGTAGGTACTTACGTTTCGCTGTGACTTCCATGAAGTTATTGAATTGAACAAAATGTTTCGGCTACCTTTTGGAGAAAGGGTAGATCCTCAGGAAGAAAAGCGCCAGGCAAGGGAGAATACCATCAACAGTGTGATAACATTTTGTGTTCTCTGTGCTGCTATAAGAATCGGTAGGTTACAGGGTTATGTATGGATTTTTCTCCTCCAGTCGCTCTAGAAACTGGTTCATGTAAGATATTTTTTTTTTGTTATATACCTATACTCAGTAGAAAAACTAACTTTACCAACTGTGGGTGATCACGATTTACCTGTCCATATCTGGGGAGGAAAGTGAACGATATAGCCCTTCGAGGATTACAGGTGTCATCCAAATGGTTCACATTCCATCCATAAGACTAACAAATACAAATTTGTTTCAGCTCCTGTACTGTTAGAACATGGTGGATTTTAGCAAGTTGAAGGTTACCCTCTTCAGTTTCACATGGCGAAACATGCAATTCCAAATTAACTCAAAATAATAATTTTAATGTAGCCAATATATTAAATCTAGTTTAATTAACTCCAGTACCTACTTAATCCCAAAAAGTAATAGGTCTATAATCTAGCACTTGTTATCAAAGAGTCCCACACACCCTCAATCATTCATTATCAGGTGACATAGTGTGTGTGTGGTTGGTTGGGTCTGTAAAAAATGCATGGAGCTCTATGGAATAATAATATACAAATACCTATATGGCCAGATTCAGATATCTTTCAGAATTGGTTCTAAGGAAATCAAGGGTGTGACTTATTGTGAACAATCTATCATGTAACAAATTAAGGAAAAAAAACCACTTAATGGAATTAGGTAAGTACCTATGTGGTTTCTCTTACAAGTTCTATAAGTTAGAATCCAAATTGTATGCCCTCATCACAGAACAAAAAAAAAAGAGTAGAAGTAAGTTGGCGCTGCCCGCTTAACTGTTAGTGGAGATTACGCCACCTCAGTTTCTTGTGCTCTATGTGATGTTCATTGGATTTTAATGGTAGATAAAGATAAAACATTTTATTTGCTAAAGCAAGTGGCTGGTAAAGTAAATGAAAAGAACATGCATGCTCTACCAGTTAAGGTGTGCTTAAATTAGACTGAGAATAATTAAATAACAAATTTGATTCTTAGAATGAATATTAAACACAAACTATCAGTAGGTACCTATATAACTGAAAGTTAGCATATTAATTAGTTGTATCCCAGAGGAAAAAAAATTAAGTTGTACTAGTCTATTAGGAACATTGTTTTTTTTACTCTGTTACAAAGGTACCCAGGTTGTTAATGAGATGGTCGTCAAGAAATTCTCGTACACTGTAATACATATCTAATAGGAATTTATGTAACTGTGTTTTAAATTTAGTAAGAGGCAGGATTGTTGGTTACTGAAACGCATGCACGTAAAATTTAAGAAAAACGCGGGAGTAACTTTTAGGAATCTGTTTTATTCGTCTTTTTCCTTGACATACCTAGTCCTTTTTAAAATATTAGACATATAAAAGAAGTAAAAACATAAAAAAGGTTGTTTGGTTGGTCGGCAACAGTTACAATACCTCATATTCCGGAAACGGGGTAAGTTAATAAGTTCATAGAATCTTCCTCTTTGATTAGTTAAAACTGTAGCGTTTTTCTCAACGGCAGTGTTGTATTGGGAACGCCCTTTTCCATAAATGAGCCATCCGTTTTCATTTGTTTGAGAAATATGCCTACCTTGTGGGCGTTCCTAAAGGCTTGGCAAATTTCGTTGCAGCTACAACTGTCACCGTGGCGCATCCGGGACTGCGTCTTCCTTTCATGCAGTGAGACTCGGGTTCGAGATTTCATCCACAGAAGATCTGTTTTTATTTTTGTTTGTTTAGTGTTAGTGTGCTTAGAGGTAAGGTTTATTATTGCAGCCATAAAAGACTATTTAAGTTAGTGGTGTTAGGAGTCTGATTATATTGTCTTAATGTTTCCTAGTTTTAGGTCCTTACAATAAATGGTGGTAGCTTGGGTTAAATTAATTGTTGTCATTGAACCCTATTACCCAGAACCATCACAGTAGTATTTCATTGTATTTTTAATTAAATTTGTATGACATGAACAAGGAATCCAATCTAAAAATGAGAAAGTGAAACCACCTTTATTTACTGAGTGTAAAGTTTTATTTTCAACGAAGTTTGTGTACTTTTTGTAGAAACTCAACATTTGAATGATTCTTAATTAGAGATGGGACACAACATGATAAAAATCTATCGGTAATTATATATGAGTTATCAGTCAATAGATAATTATCGGTACTTAAGAGTAGGGAAAATAATTGCTGTTATTTTATACCTATTTCCGAAGACATGAGAACAGCTAGATTCGCGATATAGTTCCTCCTCACCAGCTTGTCAGGGATTAAAATGTATGGGGAAGTCACGTGTCTTTCGTTGGCAAATGTCATCTCCATACAAAAGCGAAGCGTAAGCGTTAATAGAACACGACATTGTAAATAAATATGTTAAAAAATAAACTGATAAGTTTTCTGGGCTTCGTTTCGACAAACAAACTAGAACTCTCAATACGTCCCATCCTTGGCTGAGTAGCAATATAGCAGATACTTGTTTTTCGACTTTATGACCTATTACATAAAACTTCTCGACCGTCAGACGGGGGGCTAGTTCCATCTAGTGTAGAGTAGCGGTACTACAATACGAAGAGTGAGTGTCAAACTTAATTTCATTATTGTGATTTGATTTTGATCATTGTTTATATCAGCGAAAGGTTCATATTTTACTTGGAACTTTTGTGATGTAGACCTTTTCGGCATTGGTAAAATAAAAAGACCAATGGCAGCTTGGCATTCACAGTGTGTGTTCGGTTTATATGTGTGAGTTTGGTTACACTGGTTTTCATACTAATAGGCCCTCATGCTCTTTTCAGTACATTCTATACAATAGATTTGTGGATATCTAGGGCTTTTTAGGGATTCCTAGGAATTTTTAGGATTGTTAGTTTGGATCAGTAGGTCCTGATGTAGCGACTGAATGGCAACTAATCACTGTGGAGGGATCCTGATTAGAATTAGAGGAATAACAAAACGGGCAACTTTTGTAATAAATTACACTGAACTTTATTTCTCGTTCTGAATACATATTGACCAGTGTTACTGAACCTTGCATAACTTCACGACTTTATTACATTTCACGCAACATACATTTCTTACGCCCGAGGCATCATTGTTTTCTTTTTATTTGTTTATAATCTAGTTAGAAAATCCTAAAATTCGTTAATACAATGAAATTTAAGCATTATTACAGTTTATCACTAATCCATTTAGCATTGACAATAAATGATCATGATAAAATAATAAAATTGATTTAAAGTCTTCATATATATATATATTTTTTACATTTTTTAACTAAACACTCGCTCGTCACGGGGCGGGAGGGGTCGCAGAGGGCAGATCGGGTGCAATCATACTTTCAAACGAACACTATACATTGTATACATTTGTAAAAGTATCAAAATCGAGTAAAAGGCCTACAAAAAATTATCTCGAGATACTAATATTTGTTTACGTTGTATAACCTAAAAATTTACCTATTTAACACTGGAGTCGTCGACCGCGGCGAATCTAGCGTTAAAGGGTAACGAATATAGGTATTAACTATTCAGCTTAATTATATTTATAAAATGAGATGAGCGCGAAACAAAAGCTGTGCTCCAGACGCGTAAAGAGACGCGAGGGGCGGGGAGCGCGGGGCGCGGGGCGCGGCTCAGTCCTCCGCCTCCTCGTCTTCGGACTCCTGCTGCTGCAGCCACGTCAGCCACGTGTTCACCTGCAACACACACATCGCTCGTCAGGCGCGCTCGCGACACAGTGACTTAGGTGACTAATAATCCGCAACATATTTCATCCTCGGATGAAACGTCACCCTTTGCCAGGCGGACCTGTCTCGCGAGAACTATTACACAAAAAGATTGCCATGAAATGTTAATCGATGTCGAGCGATGGTAGGCCAGTAGAAATCGACACTAAAAAAACCCTAAATTCGCAAAGCACGATGTAGTATACTGCATTTTTGGTATGTTGTTTGGATCAGTTAGGGTGATGTAAATCCCAATTTGCAACTTCGAAAAAGTTGTGCTCGCTGCGCACCGCGTGATAAACTGCGAAAATTTGGGACATTTTTCACTTTTTGCTCTAAAAGTCATAAACTATGCGTTTCCGACAAGTAACATTCACTACATAAATGAAGCTAATTAAATTTGCAACAATTTAAGCCTAACCGCAGCTCTCTAGACCTTATAATAACTAAGCTGTGGCCTTTCAAAGATAGTCAGTTTTTCCCGAAAATTTGAAATTTTTAGTTTTGCTCCCGTTTGAAGCAAAATATTGGCAAAACCGCTCGTTCTATGAGAAGGTCGTAAAATAAAGTTGTTGAAATGCCCAGTGGGTTTGAACTGTTTCTTCACGCATTTACTGGATGTGACACCACATCTGCACTTTTCTGGCAGGGAAAAAGAAAATTGTGGGGACAATTTCAGAAGAGGCAGGACCTAGTAGATCTGGCTGCCATCTTCCTTCAAACAGATGCACCGCATGAACGTATTGCTGAAGCTGGCGATAAGTGTCTGGTGGCACTTTACGGACGTGTTCCGGATACTCAGAGACTGCACGACCTGAGGTTCAAGCTGTTCGTGAAGACAGCGGCAAATGCAAAAGTAAATCTTGCACGTTTGCCCCCAACCACCGAGGCTTCCTCTTTTCATGCGTTCCGTACCTACCACCAAGTGCAAAAGTGGCTGGGAGTAGAGATGGACCCCATCGAATGGGGTTGGGAAATGAGCTCTTGCGGCCTTATTCCAATAACAACCCACAAAGAGCCAGCCCCGCCACAGCTTCTCAAAATCATAGCCTGCAAATGTAAAAAGGGATGCAGGGGGACATGCACTTGCCTAAAAGCTGGGCTCAAATGCTCGGCTTTATGCTTAAACTGCTCAGGAAAGTCATGCGATAACGTCGCCTTGATTTTGATAGATGAAGATGATAATGATCCCGAGGAAGCTGAGGAAGAACAGGAAAGTGAAGAGCCTTACGAACCAGAGGAACGTGACAAACCTGAGGAGGAAGGAGAAATTGAACCTCAACAAAAAAAAAAAAACGCCGAGTGACTGCAGCTTCTTAAACATTTAATTTGCGTATAATCTTTTTTCCTACTTTCCCAAATTTTGTACTTTTGTTAATTACCTATCCTGCAAATGAAAAAGTATTATCCTTTTTATGATTTTATATGCCCTCAGTTTCAATTCTTTAAAAATCTATTTCTACCTTCTTTTTGTTTTTCAGATATTGTGAGTGAACTATTTGTCTCACAGACTTTGTTCTATGCTCTAATGAAAGAAAATTAAATGCACTACAACTTTATTATACGACCTTCTCATAGAACGAGTGGTTTTTGCCAATATTTTGCTTCAAACGGGAGCAAAACTAAAAATTTCAATATTTCGGGAAAAACGAACCATCTTCGAATGGCCACAGTTTAGTCGTTATAAGGTTGAGAGAGCTGCAATTAGGCTTAAATTGTTGCAAATTTAATAACCTTCATTTGTGTAGTGAATGTTACTTGTCGGAAACGCATAGTTTATGACTTTTAGAGCAAAAAGTGAAAAAAGTCCAAAATTTTCGCAGTTTATCACGTGGTGCGCAACTTTTTCGAAGTTGCAAATTGGGATTTACATCACCCTAACTGATCCAAACAACATACCAAAAATGCAGCACTACATCGTGCTTTGCGAATTTAATGTTAATTTCCACTGGCCTATGGCGGATAAGTGGTAAATTAAAAATATTATTAGGAAGTAATTAATCAGTTGGCTGAATAAATGAACACTATGTATGTATGAAATAATAAGATACGTGATCGCCAAACAAGGAAATTCCTGTATCTTAGGGATCAAAAGTTTACAGTTACATCATAGAAACAATCGTTTCATAACGCCCTTACCAAGAAGTGCAAGTGCAATAAATTATAAATGCGTAATTTGATCTGTGTGAGTAGCTGTGTTTGTGTGTGTGTGTTCGCATGTGCATAATTGTGTGGAGACATTAAACTGTGCATTTCAGGCTTTGCTCTATTTCACGATAACTGAGACAACGTATTACTAATTTTATTTAACGGGTTTTTTAAAGTAGTAGGCGCACATAAAAGATAAACTCTACTATTCACTTTCAAGTTTCAAGAAGGAATGTTCATCGGCCTATCCTTCTTCAGCTAAAGAAATAAGAAATATTGGAGAAAAAGTTTTAGGCTCCCATATAACCACAAGACATATAAGAGCTATACGCACTCTGAACTGTATTTCAGAAAGTACCGACCTTTTTTGTTGCTCTCTGAATGAATTCGCAAAGAATGCGCTTTTTGTTCTATGTTATAATCCGAAATTACGTAATTATCCAGTTTTTATGACTGATCTGTCCATACATTACATTTACTTTATATTTTTTTAATAGAATTTACTTTATACTTTATTGCACACATAAAATCACATGAATAAAACAAAACTTTTACAGAAAAAATTAAAAGTGTACATGGTGAGCTTATTTCAGCAGAAATCTCTTCGAACATTATCGTGGTGATACGAACATTATAAACAAGGGAGGAAAGTGTACAATATTTAATGTGGCAACATTTATTTATTATGTAAAATGTGTACTTATCGCAATAGGGTTACCTGTAATGATAGTTGTGAGTTTCATGAAATAAATAAATAAAAAAAAAATGCATGAACATTTCCGTGTGATCCTAGTACTTTTTGCGGCCGCTACAGATACATCTGATTTTATCTCTATAATCTAATCAAGGCCCCCTCCACCAGTTGTTCTGACGACCTGGAGCTCTATTTTTGAATCACTCGTATCGCGTCGAGCGCTCGATTTCTACTGATTTTCGTTCGACATCTGAAATTCCGTATTTTTGAATCACTCGACTGCAACGAATGGTCCTTACCACTCGTCTCGCATGGCGATCGGTAGATTAATTGTCAAAAAACGATGTGTGTTGGTACTGTTTGTCATTCTGAGTGTCAACCCAACCTTTTACCAAATAACCAATAATTAGATAGATTCTTTGTTGCTGTTGACTGTTGTAGATTGTGATCCTCAGTTTACAAAATGAATTTGGATGAATATCTAATCCTTAATGGATATTTGGATAGTGATGATGAAGAAGAGATTGAGGGAACAAGAGAAAATCGACACAATGCATTTAATGACTCCAACAGAAAATTCGTGTCTAACTATAGATTTATAGATATAAAGGTGATTGAAAATTTGCCGGAGCGTAACTGTGGCTTGTTTGAAAGCAAATCCAGCAGTTTGTGCACAGATCATATAGTATTAAGTTTGTGTTTTTGTGCGGAATTAATTTTTTTGTTTCGACATTTTCGTTAGATTCTAAGTTAGAACAAGACACTCAAACCAAAATGACAGTAGTGTTTTGTTTGTAACAAAAGACAAAGATTTTTTATTTAAACAGCCAATAAAACAAAGTGTTTTACGTTCCGTTTCTGTTACGGTAGTTTCCGGTTTTTTTTATTTCTGCGTGGAATGGATAAAATACAATACTTCAAATTGTACTGGCAACACTTCAGGCGAACGATTCAAAAATACGGAAAAACGACATCATGCGACTTAGAAGACGAGTGTGACTTAAGTCGCATTCGACGATTCAATTTCATACGAGTCAAAAATAGGTCTCCTGGTTACGGTGGCGGAGAGTCGCTGGATGCGGGCGGCACAACACCGGGAAGCTTGGAAAACCATGAGGGAGGCCCTAGGCCGTAGCAGTGGGCGTCAAATGACTGCTGATGATGATGATGATGATGATGATGATCTAATCAAGTAAAATATTCGACAAGTCTATAAACTATGAGGCGACACGTCTGTAAGTTGTGACACAAGTTACGGATGAATTGTCACCGTCAATTGACAAGGGTGACGTCTCATCCGAGGATGAAATATTTTGCGGTTGAATTGTCACCTAAGTCGACACGGCGGACACTCACCTGAAAGAGCGCCTCGCCCTTGCCGGGGTAGGCGTCGGTGACGTCCTCGCGCCAGCGCAGGAAGGCGTCCTCCTCGCACACCTCCAGGTTGTACAGGTACATGAACCACCGCAGCAGCATGCCTGCCCGACCACGGTACGCGAGTTACAAACATAATTATATGCCCCCTATGCACCGCGAATTTTGGCTGTTTTGAAAGGCATAGCAAAATAAATATGCATTAACAGTAATTATGGAATACGCTAGTTTTTTTAAAATAAAAAACCGGCCAAGTGCGAGTCGGACTCGCCCACCGAGGGTTTCGTACAAATTTGTAGGTACTTTAGTTTAGGAATCGAGTCTCGCGGTTTTTCCGAGCTTTGTCCGAACTTCAAAGACTATTTTTTTATGATTTAATTAGTTTCTTCCTAATGTTTTCTTGTGCTTGAATTTCATAGTTTTGGGTCAACGGAAAGAGTACACTATAAACTTTGATTCCCTTCAGTGTTAATTAAGAAGTTTGATTTTTTTCACAGTTTCAAAGGACTGTAGACCTGAGTATATGGTTTTAATTTCAGTTCGATACCTCCACGTTCCCCAGATAAAGGGTCTTGACAGATAGACGGACGGACGCACAGTGGTTCATCCCCATACAAGAGGTTGGACATAGGATCCTTAAAAAACATATTTGAGTTTTGAAAAAACTATACATGCGATCGCATTCCTTCATTGAAGGACAACAAATGTTATAAATTTCTTTAGATTTGTTCGATAGTTTATACGCTTTTTGTTTCTGGTGTGTAATAAAGAAGTCTTATCTTATTCTTTATAGGTCAGGTATAGATCACAGGTTTTATAAGAGGGTCGCAGTCACATTGGTAATTTTTTAATTAAACTGTATTCGGAAGGAGCGTTTTAGAGGAGTCGATAAAGAAATATGTTAAGACGTTTCTAAGTATAGGATAACAAAGAGCTAAACTTGAAGCGTAACGTGTAGCCCAAGTCGGAGACTCACTCACCCTTGGGGTAGCCGTGGCGGTGCGCGTGCACCTGCACAGCGTACACGGCCTGCAGCTGCAGCTCGGGCCGCGCCTGCAGCAGCGCACGCAGCAGCGGCGCGTACGCCTCCAGCAGCGTGCGCTCGCGCTCCAGCGCGGCCCGCGGCGGCGCGCCGCACGCGCTGTCGGCCGTGCGCGTTACGTGCGCCGCCAGCAGCGCCACCAGCGCCGACACGAAGGCGCCGTGCGCGCGCACGCCCGGCTCCACGTGCGCCTTGATCCAGCGGTACAGCGCGGCCGGCGCCGGCTCCGCCTGCAGCTGCCGGGCCAGCTCGGCCTGCAGCCGCAGCGCCGGCTCCAGCGCGCCCAGCCCGTGCGCCTCCACCGCCTCGCCCGCGCCGCCCGCCCCCGCCGCGCCGCCCGCCCCCGCCGCGCCGCCGCCCTCCGCCACGTACGCGCAGATGTTGATCTGCAACCGCGCAGCTTCGATTCGAGTAGAGTTTACGAGAGGAGCCTCCCCGATCGACGTAGGGGCTTTTGTTAGTCGATGTTTTATAATACGCTTTAGGCGTACGCAACTTAAAACGTAACAAACCCTATACAAGTATCTGAGGCACTCTGAGCGATAATGAGAAAACTCCTGACGCCAGATGGCTTATACCCTCACGACGACCCATAACATTGTTCAATATTGATACAATATAATTTTAATAAAAGAGAAAAGCTGTTAAAATAATGCACAGGGCATTTTGACATTAGAACTCATATGTCTCAAGGTCTAAAATACTGTACCGAATACTGTTTTTTATACTGTATAATCAAGGATGTTTTAGCCACGGGATATGACATGACCGACGTTTTGTAGGAAGACTTAAAAATATCAATTTAAAGCTTGCAAATGTCGATAAATATATTTCTGATAAATGATCTTGAGTCTTGATGATGAGTCTTTCTCTTCATTCTTACACATACACACACACACACACACGCGCCAAACTTTGCAAGATTTACGTTAGTTTTGCTTTTTTATTTTGTTTATGTCTGGCTGTATAATTTCTAACTGTGCTTTGTAAATAAGATAAGTTTAAAAAACATTAGTCCGTAATTGGCCTAAGTTTGGTCTACATTAATTATCTATCTTTTGTAACTTTGTGCTGTGGACATAGTAAAATTAATATAAAAAAAAATGATGAGTGAACGAAATGAACGGATGAGGAATAATGTAAACTATGCAGTTGTAGGTAGGTCGTAGGTAATAGAGCTAGTTAAGGCTTATTTATTTTAGTAAGAACAGTTTTATTTCAATTTTATACAAAAAAATTTTACTTGCCGTTTGTGAAGCAAAGAAGATCTGCTTTTTCTGTCTTTTTTTATTTTACGCCTGGCTTGCCATTCAAGACATACTTTTTCTTATCCTATACCTAGTTTGTGTTAGAGAAAATTTGATACTAAAAATTTATAATTTTAAAAACAACGTCTTTACCATAAACAAAGTATTTATAGGAAAAAAATGTACATAAATTTATTACCTATCAAACCCTCAGAACACATTTCATCAGACAGACCGAGAGAGCATGCCAGACGTAACTGCAGCCTTAAATTAAGTAAGATGGCGTATATTACAGAAAAACACGGCACAACCCATATAATGTAAGACTTAAATACTACTATACTATAATTATCAATTAGGAACTAAAGTGACAATAAAATATATTAGAATTAAGTTTTGGATGACGTTGAAACTAACTGGATTGTTTGATCTGAATTTACTAAGCGTACAAGCAAACAAATCGAATTTCTGAGGATGTTTTACAAAAAGCTGATTATGCTGCCTACATAATCTGTTAATTATTGAGTATTGACCAATATTGGTTCTTGCTGAGCGAAGATAAAATGGACGGTAACTAACGACCCTGGAACCGGGACGTGGAACCACAAAGTTGAATTTGGAAAGAAGTTGAGGACACAATACCTTGTTACAAAAATTTTTAAACAAATATGTTACAAACAAACAAATACGTCAGCGTTATGACGTCTATTCTTCAGTGATAAAAGGGTAAAATGACGCAATCGGTCGGAGTAATGTGCCAAAGAGCGACGCCTGCTTTGGTGTTTCTGTACTCTTTCAATCCTATCAATATGACTATTGTAATAGGACTCCAGATCGTATAGCAATACTCCAAAAAGCTACTCACCAACGCACAGTACGCTATTTTAAGAGCGTTCACGTTCTTGAGGTCTCGGCAATTGCGCCAAATAAATCCCAACATAGAAAGACCTTTTTTAACAATGTTGTCAAAGTAACATTCACGGGAAGACACAATTGTCAGGATGAAATCGGCACTTTCTTCTCGCTCGCTTAGGTTAGGTTAGGTTAACCGCTCTCAACCGTGCTCGCGAAGCAAAAGTGACACGCACGCTATGGCGTCGCCCTCTACCGGTCGGTCAGTCCAATGGTCAAAAAGGAAAGGAGTCAAGAGCGCGGCATAACATAGATATACATATTATAATACACTATTAGGTATAACGATTAAACACAGAGATTCCAACCGCATACTGCGATCGCCAACCTGCCTGCCAAGCGTCGCGATTATGGCAAAACCCCTCATGGTTATGAAAACCACGAAGGAGGCCTATGTCCTGCAGTGGGCGTCCAATGGCTGATGATGATGAAAATAATATAAACAGTAACATGTTTACTACTTTTGTTTTTTATTTTAACAGTTTTGATTGAGCTTCGGGGCGACATGTACAATACCCGCTCCGGGTGCCACCCATCTGGATATAGAAGTACAAAGTCATACTTATGGGTGATAAGAAACATTTGTTGAATTGTTGTGTATTTTTTACAGAACAACACTGCGCACTTCGTTATATTTTTGCACTTTTTTCTTTACGTTTTTCCCCGAAACCCTGATGTCACGCTGACAACAAAAATTCAGAACCGCGGTCGTTTCACCACGGTAAGCGGCACAGGAGGAATAGGCGAAAAAGTCAACCGTGTCGCGTCCATCGAGTGAAACATTCTCATGTAAAGTGCAGTCAACATCCTAAATAAAATAAGTGTGACCTTGCTCTCGCCGTAGAGGTGCTGCAGCCGCTCGAGCCCCAGCAGCGCCAGCAGCTGCTGCAGCGTCTCCAGCAGCAGCGGGTAGTGCGCGCCGCCCTCGCACATCGCGCCCACCTCGCCCAGCGACACCAGCTTCTGCACACACAGACACACACACCGCGGTCAGCGACACCAGCTTCTGCACACACAGACACACACACCGCGGTCAGCGACACCAGCTTCTGCACACACAGACACACACACCGCGGTCAGCGACACCAGCTTCTGCACACACAGACACACACACCGCGGTCAGCGACACCAGCTTCTGCACACACAGACACACACACCGCGGTCAGCGACACCAGCTTCTGCACACACAGACACACACACCGCGGTCAGCGACACCAGCTTCTGCACACACAGACACACACACCGCGGTCAGCGACACCAGCTTCTGCACACACAGACACACACACCGCGGTCAGCGACACCAGCTTCTGCACACACAGACACACACACCGCGGTCAGCGACACCAGCTTCTGCACACACAGACACACACACCGCGGTCAGCGACACCAGCTTCTGCACACACAGACACACACACCGCGGTCAGCGACACCAGCTTCTGCACACACAGACACACACACCGCGGTCAGCGACACCAGCTTCTGCACACACAGACACACACACCGCGGTCAGCGACACCAGCTTCTGCACACACAGACACACACACCGCGGTCAGCGACACCAGCTTCTGCACACACAGACACACACACCGCGGTCAGCGATACCAGCTTCTGCACACACAGACACACACACCGCGATCAGCGACACCAGCTTCTGCACACACAGACACACACACCGCGGTCAGCGACACCAGCTTCTGCACACACAGACACACACACCGCGGTCAGCGACACCAGCTTCTGCACACACAGACACACACACCGCGGTCAGCGACACCAGCTTCTGCACACACAGACACACACACCGCGGTCAGCGACACCAGCTTCTGCACACACAGACACACACACCGCGATCAGCGACACCAGCTTCTGCACACACAGACACACACACCGCGGTCAGCGACACCAGCTTCTGCACACACAGACACACACACCGCGGTCAGCGACACCAGCTTCTGCACACACAGACACACACACCGCGGTCAGCGACACCAGCTTCTGCACACACAGACACACACACCGCGGTCAGCGACACCAGCTTCTGCACACACAGACACACACACCGCGGTCAGCGACACCAGCTTCTGCACACACAGACACACACACCGCGGTCAGCGACACCAGCTTCTGCACACACAGACACACACACCGCGGTCAGCGACACCAGCTTCTGCACACACAGACACACACACCGCGGTCAGCGACACCAGCTTCTGCACACACAGACACACACACCGCGGTCAGCGACACCAGCTTCTGCACACACAGACACACACACCGCGGTCACGGTCAGGAGCTCTATTTTTGAATCACTCGTATCGCGTCGAGCGCTCGATTTCTACTGATTTTCGTTCGACATCTGAAATTCCGTATTTTTTAATCACTCGACTGCAACGAATGGTCCTTACCACTCGTCTCGCATGGCGATCGGTAGATTAATTGTCAAAAAACGATTTCGACATTTCGTTAGAACACAAACCAAAATGACAGTAGTAGTGTTTTGTTTGTATCAAAAGACAAAGATTTTTTATTTAAACAGCCAATGAATAGTATGCATTTTCCATGTAAATATTGTAACATACTAATAGTCTTAGTTAATTAGTTTCTAAGTTATATTTCAAATACAATGTCCATTGTTCCTGAATAAATAAATACAAATACAAATAAAACAGTGTTTTACGTTCCGTTTCTGTTACGGTAGTTTCCGGTTTTTTTAATTTCTGCGTGGAATGGATAAAATACAATACTTCAAATTGTACTGGCAACACTTCAGGCGAACGATTCAAAAATACGGAAAAACGACATCATGCGACTTAGAAGACGAGTGTGACTTAAGTCGCATTCGACGATACAATTTCATACGAGTGATTCAAAAATAGGTCTCCAGCGCTCGGTCGGTAGCGCGGTCGCGTGACCGGCCGGCGGCGGTACCTGCGTGACGGCGTGCGGGTGCCGCGCCTGCACGAGCGTACGGTACCTGCGTGACGGCGTGCGGGTGCCGCGCCTGCACGAGCGTACGGTACCTGCGTGACGGCGTGCGCCAGCAGCGCGGGCAGCGCGGCGTGCGGGTGCCGCGCCTGCACGAGGGCACGCAGCGGCTCCAGTACGGGCGCACGCTTCACGCGGGCCACCAGCGCGCACGACGCCCACGGAGACGAATCCTCTGCCGACGCCGACACAAACACACATCGTTACATCGGTATATACAGTATCGCAGAAGACGCGTACGCGCTGACGTCATTTAAAAGGCTTTCGTTCTTGACCGTTTTATTAAATATTATACGATCGAGGGTGATCGACACTATACACTCAGGTCCGCAGTCCCTCAAAGCTGTGAAAAAAATCAAACTTCTAAGTAAAAGTAAAAAAGATACCGCCGTTTACGCCGCAAAAAACGTACATTTCGATACCGAGGGAATCAAAATTTATAGGGTACTTCCCGTTGACCTAGAACTATGAAATTTGACAAGTGCAGGTCTTATACTAGAAGTACAGGGAAAAATCTAAAAAATATAAACATTTGTAATTAAATCATAAAAAAACTGAGAAGTTTGATTTTTTCACAGGACTGTAGTAGTGAGTATATGGTTTTAATTTCAACTCGATACCTCCACGCGTTCCCGAGATAAAAGGTCTCGAAAGACAGACGGAAGGTCGGTCGGACAACAAAGTGATCCTACAAGTGGTCCCTTTTTTCCTTTTGAGATACGGAACCCTAAAAAACAATGGAGAGTATGTGATTAGTTTCTTTTACGTTTCATTTTAACTCTTAAAAAAACAATGACTAAAAATGAAAAGGACGGACCTTTTGCAAAAGAAACATAATGCGAAATAGAAATTTTGCGAAAGAGACATTCTGAGAAATGGCTTTAATCTACCCCGATGATATAGGACTTAATCAATAGGTGTCAAAACTAGCAAGGTAGATACGCCGACCTGATGCGTTGGTGGAAGTTACAGTACAGACTACACTTGCACATGCGGAGAGCTGCAGACTATTTGTTTATTAGGTTTATTAATAATATAAAACCAATTAACAATAAGTCAAGCTGAAATCCAATTACTGAAAAACACAGCATTCGCAAGATGTAAGACTTACATACCGCAAGTTGGAATAATTACCAATTAGGAACTGAAGTGACAATAAAATATATTAGGATTAAGTTTTGGATGACTGACACTTATTGGATCAAGTTTCGTCTGAATTTACAAAGTGTACATGCAAAGAAAATCTAATTTCTGATTAATTGTGCTTCTACATAATCTGTTAATTATTAAACATTTTCCTATATTGGTTCTTGCTGAGTGAAAATAAAATGGGCGGTAATTAACGACCCTGGAACCGCGACGAGGAACCACAAAGTTGAATTTGGAAAGTAGTTATGTGAAAATATAAAAGTTAGAAAAAGTTACTACATATGTGCATATTACCACAGACATTACTGTCGTCCGCTACGGTCCGTAAAAGGAGGCATTCAATAAATTCACGCAGCCGACGAGCGAGTGAGCCGTTTCGTACTTGAACCCGCCGGCTCCGCCCGTATAGCATACGGCAAATAAAACAAAACAATCTAGGCACCGACCGTGGCCGGCGAGCGCGTGCTCGAGCAGCGCGGCGAGCGCGCGGCGCAGCAGCTTGTCGGGCAGCGCCAGCTGCTGCAGCTCGGCGGCGGCGGCGCGCAGCGGGGCCGGCTCCTCGGCCGCGGCCGGCGCCGGCGCCGCGCCCGCCCCCGCGCCCGCCGCCGGCGCCGGCGCCAGCTCCGCCAGCCCCTTCAGCGCCGCCAGCGCCAGCCGCACCGCCTCCTCCTTGTTCACCCCCTGCCCGCGTCACGGTGCATTCTTTACATATTTATACAATTCAAACTTAAACTTTAGAACACCTGCACCGGGAACCGAACCTGGGTCTCCGAGTCCATCGTTCTACCCACTGGGCTATCACCGCTTAGATGGGTCGAGGGACCACGCGATGCTATATAAATCATCTCATTACGAAGATGCAAAAGCCAAAGTTGTGTACCGGCCCTCTACACCTTTATTTCGTTAACAAAATTAACATAAAAAGGACACGCTGGAAACCAACGCCGCTAGTTTTATTTTAAAATTTAGCGACACAGCTGAGCGCGCTTCCTATTGTCATAAAAAAGTTATATTTTTAAGTAAAATTTATTATATTTTATTTAAGTTTAGCTGTAAGATTCTTTTATTTCGCATGTAATTTTGGCAATAATTTTATTTATTTTTTATTTTATTTTATTAGGAAAACTAACAGCTTATCACTAACACAATAAATTACACACATAGATACAGAAAGCCAACAAAAAGTTTTCACAGCTAGCAATATTTTGAGCAATTAGCACAGGTGAAAGAAAAACGATACACGAAACACCAGACACGGTAACTATATCCAATAATAGAAGAAGGAAGATGGCACACCATTATAGTGGGTTATATCGGTAATGAGGCCTCAACCGAGTCACAAAACTTAGAGGTTAATACTTTACGGATAACGGAAATACTACTAGCGAACAAATCAATGTCTTCGTTTTCAATACAAAGGTCGTTGAAAGATCGTATAGCTCTGATAAAGTAAGAATTTTGTCTAAAGTTTGTGCGAGCCCAAGGAACAAACAATGACAGTCTTCGGCGAGACTGAGAACGTGATAAACCTTTTTATTCTTATTCTTTTATACTATAGGTTAAATATTCACAAATTATATGATATAGCCACTATCTGAGACAGATTGCTGCCAGCGGCTGAATGACAGAGGAAAGTGGCGCGCCTTGGGGGAGGTCAGCAGAGAGCCTGTTGAATGTTGATGGCGAAGAACCGCCTAACATAGCTTACACCAACAATACCAACTGCTGTGGCACGACTGCGACCGCGACAAGAAAAAAGCGCCATTGCATTTATTTAAGATGTTTTAGTGGTCAAACTCACCTTATCCTTTTTCGGTTTTTCTTTCTTGTCCGGCGCCGGCTTGATGGTGATGGCCGGCTCCTTCAGCAGCGGCGGCGTGCTCGCGAACGTCGGCGGCAGCACGCCTGCGGACAGAACGGGCGTCAGCGGGCTGGGGGGCCGGGGGGCCGGGGGGCGGCGGGGTCTCGGGGCGGCTACTCACTCTGCTGCGCGGGCGCCAGCGGCAGCGGGGTGGCGGGCGGCTTGCTGAGCCGGTTGGCCGTGAACAGCAGGCTGTTGGCGGCGGGGCGCATCTGCACGTCCTCGAGCGTGGCGGCCGCCGCCAGCCGCGGCTTGTTGAAGCGCGACGCGGCCTCCTTGCCGGCGCCGGCGCCGCCGCCGCCCTGCTTGCCGTAGGAGCCGGCGCCGCGGTAGTAGCCGGGCGCGCCGCGCTGCCGGAAGGCGTCGCGCTGCGGCGGGAAGCCGTTGCCGAAGAGCTTGTCGGGCGGCGGCGCGACCAGCGCGGCGGCGGGCGCCGCCAGCGACAGGCCGGCCAGCACGTCGTGGATCGGGCGCTCGCGAGCGCGGAACAGCGCGTCGCGCTCCTGGCGGCGCGGCGGGGGTTCGTCGTCGCGCCGCAGCTGCTGGATGGGCACGGGCCCCTCGCCGTGCGTGGCGGCGCGCGGCACCCAGCCGCCGCGCCGCAGCTCGGCCACGTCGCGCAGCATGAAGCGGATGCGCGGCGCCAGCTCGGGCGACTGCGACAGCGTCTCGATGCGCGCGAAGTACTGGTCCATGAGCCCGCGGCCGCGCTCCGAGTCCAGCACGCGCCCGCACGTGCGCACCAGCTGCGCCAGGCACTCCAGGTCCTCGTGGTGCTCGGCGGCCGCGCGCCGCGCCAGCAGGTTCTGGATGCAGCGGTGCAGGATGGACTCGGACAGGATCTCCAGCTTGCCCAGCTCGCCGATGAACTTGATGTTGCCGAGCATCTTGCACTTGGCCAGGTGGCGCTTCTCCTCCTCCTCGGGCTGCAGCGCGCGGTCCTCGAAGGCGGCGAAGGCCTGCGCGCGGTTCTCGAACTCGGTGCGGCACTTGTTCAGCAGCAGCAGCTTGAAGGTGCAGGGCTGGCCCGGCGGCTCCAGGTTGGGCGCCTGCTCGCTGAGCCGCTTGCACAGCTGCGCGTACATGGACGAGTACTTGGGCTCGTCCAGCGCCTTCTCGAAGATGAGCAGAATCACGCCCTTCAGCACCTTGTCCGAGTCCAGCTCCAGCGCCAGCAGGTCGTCGCCCAGCTTGCCGAACTTCTCGGGCGTCAGCTTGTTGAGGATGCCGCGCACCTGCGGAGCGGTCGGGCGGTGAGCGCGGGCCGAGTGAGACGCAGAGACGCTCCGGCTGACACACTCACCTTGCGAAAGACGGCATCGTGGTGCGCGTCCGAGGGGACGGCGGCGCGCGCGGCGGGCGGCAGCCAGCGGCGGCGCGCCGGCCCCCCCCGCCCCGCCGCGCGCGCCTCCGCCGTGCCGCCCAGCTCCCGCTCCCCCCGCGCGCCTCCCGCGCCCGCGCCCGCCCGCTCGCTCGCCAGGACACCGTGCGCCGTCTGCGATATTACCATCCGTAACACACAAATTAAATGAGTTATTCCTTTAAACGCCGGCTGAACCGACGGCGACGATTGAAGCAAAACAAACTGAGGGTGGTGAATTAAGGGGTAATTCTTCCAAAGCTCGTCAGATTTTCCCAACAAGATTTGCCTAGCTGTGGACGAGTTTCGGGACGATTAACCCCAAGTTTAAACTAAATTCATCGACCAATGTATAATAAAAAAATTGTAACTGAGCTGCCATTTTATTCGAATAAAATTGCCGAGTTTTGTAATTCGGTGTAGGCTTTATTACCGACGCACTTGTTATATAATACTATGCCATCTTTCTTCTTTTATTTGTGATGTAGTTAGTGTCTCTGGTGTTTGTCAGAGTTGTTTTGCTAATAGATCTAAATAGTAATAAAAGCTTTTTGTTGGCTTTCTGTGCCTATCTATGTGTGTTAATTTAATGTGTTAGTGATAAGTTTTTAGTTTTCCTAATAAAATAAAACTATGCTCTTATACATCCAAAACATTAACTCTGTGTTATAATAAGTTTATAACTATGTATAGAAATCCGTTCAGTTAAACGTGATTACGTGACAGACATAAAAAAATGTTGCAAAAGATCAAATAAACTCACATTATAATGGGATCTTTATCCTGTGAGCAGCAGTAAATGGATGGTGAATTTTGTGTGTTTCAAATGTGTTTAAACCAAAGATTTAAATAGAGGAAATTCAGTAACCTTCTTAATTTTACCCCGACTATGAAAGTAGTTTCGTTTCATAGTTAGTAGAAAAGAGATTCATCAGCTTACAAATTATTCTAGTTGAATAGGTACGACCACGTTATGTGATATTACAATTATGACCGAGGCGTTTTGAAATGGAAGGTAAAGCCAGTAAAACGACTACAAAAAACCTTAAGAAACCCTGATCGAGGCTTGTAAGAATTTGAAGCAGTCGGATGTAATGTTTTTATATAGTTTCTGGTAAGATTATACTTGAGCTTAGCTTTATATTAATGCACACACAAGAACGTGAACTTGTCGCTGTTCCTGGCGCACAGAGTTGCTGCGAGCAGGACGCCGACGGTCGGTGGTGGAATATGAACTGCATTCATCAAGTTATTTACATATTCTAACATACGATACATAAACTTACGCCTGTATCCCGGAGGGGAAGGCAGACACTAGGGCACTGCAGCAACGGAATTTAAGTAGCGTTCGTCGTATCGAAGCTTAGTAATGAAGTGCATGAGTGGAAAACTGACGTGTTTCTTGGCTGACTGTGCCATAATGAGATTCCTTTGTCGAATGCCGGGAACAGGGTCATTAAAGTGCACAACCACGAAAATTTTAAAAAGTACCTATAGTATTGTGCCTAACAGTAACAGTCCAGTTTTTCTCAGGCAGTCTTTCCTATTTCGGTGCAGACGTTGATTAAATATCAAAATAAAACAAGTAATTTCAATTTTACTGCAAATTTAGCTAAGCGATCTTTAAGCTTAATATGTTCTTTAGAGTGGAGCGATAGAGGGGGCCGGGCGAGGCGGGGCGGGGGCGGGGGCGGCCGGTCGTCGCCCCCGCCAGGTGTCGCGCCATCGCCAGCACGCCCGCCAGAGCTCGAGAATCGAGAGACACATCAATGTTATTGTCCCAAACAATAACTAAGTACCTACTACGTATACGCGATAACCGCGAGTCGTAGATAAGAAAAACTGCTTCTCAACGCATTACGACCGACGTTCGATGAACCACTAAAATCCTTTTTGAGGTAGGTATGAATAGCGGCGGTGTTTCGGGATGTGTTGCGGGCGGTTGATAGTGCGGTCGTCGGCCCGCGGACCTTGGTTGGCAGCGCAAGGTCGCCGGTTGGCCGCCCGCGCCCCTCGCGCCCCGCGGGTCTACGACCGCACTGCTGTCCGCGACATTACTTATTTTCGGAGAACTACCTATGTAGTTAGAAAATTGGATTGTTTATAACTTGTAGTAATTGAGAAAAGGTGTTTTGTTTTGTAAGATGCATCCTTAAATGAAAAAGTTGTTTTTTATAGAAACAAAGATGGTAGTTATATTTGCTTTGCATTAGGCCAGTGCTGTCAATTGTTTCACAGTCTTCGAGTTAACAAAATTGAAAATCTTCTTAAAGACAGAAATAACAAGATTTTTCCTGGCGTAGGAAAGTGTGTTCAGAGACTGGATTTTCGGACGTGCCCGTTTTTATTGCATTAATCGGATGACTATCATTTTAAATAGTAGACAAGAATATATTTACTTTGGCAGTCGCACCTCCAGGGACCACTTGGACGCTGCCGTGCCTGGGACATTGTTGCGGTGGTAACCCAGTGGGTAGATCAATGGACTCGGAAGCGGGAGACCTAGGTTCGATTCCCAGTGCGGACATGTACCTATGACTTTGTTTATTTTCAAAGCAATACCACATGCTAACTGTGAAGGAAAACATCGTGAAGAAAACCGCGGCTTGGTTGGCTCCGAACGTATTGACTTGTCTTTCCTGTGGGCTAGGCCGACTAAGGGATGGTATAGGTGCTGGGCAAGTTACTCCAAATATGTTTAGTAAAGAAGATAATATGAATACTTACTTGAACATTGGACTTTTTTTGTTTTCGTGAAACAGAAAAAATATTGTATGCTCAAAATTTGGCAGGTTTGTCGAAACATTTATTTGTGTTCCGAAAGTTCTTACAAAGCCTTATTGTTTACATTGAAGTAGAATCTTCCTACCACCCCCACAATTAAGTGCTGTTTTTGTGGGGTCTGTTATATACCATTAGACACATTAGACCACAATATCTGGATCACTCAATAAGTTATCGTTTAAGTATTTGGATACGAACAAAATCGTGATGATAATAGAAGGAACGGGTAATACTTTAGTGTTTAAATCGATCTTCAAGAAAAAATATAAAAAAATCTAAATTACTGGAACTCTGGGGACGGTGAAAAGTTTCTACTCCAGGAACACAAATAATGTTTTTGGCTACCGTGCCCAATTTTGACCAAAGAATATTTTTTCTGTTTCGTGAAACGAAGTAATAAAGGCAAGTACTTATATCTCTTAACTAAACATAATATGTGGCAGTCGGATGTTCTCGTCTACTGTTTGAAATGATAATTAAATTCTTTCGGTTTATCCAATAAAAATGGGCACGTCCGAAAATCGGGTCTCGGAACACACTGTACGCTACGTAGGTACTCACAAAACCCCTCCGGTACCATCCTCCAGTTTACTGAATTGATTTCATGGAAAATTTTGCTAATTATAACCTTTGTGAAAAAAAAATACTGCTAGAAAAACGAAAGTTTTATCAATTACAGAGGGATTAAATAATTTTATTTCAAGAGGTCTTTCTGTCATCATTAGAAGATAACCGAAGACACTTGCGGGTGCTGACGCCCGGCGCCCGCGACGCAGACCTTTGCACGAGGCCTCGCGAGGCAGCATGCCGCATGCTAGAGGCAGCGGCGCCCTCGCTCGATCCAGCGGTAGGTACCATTGACCCAGATCGGCCGCGCCCTCGCCCCCGCCCCCGCCCTCGTTGACCCGCGCGTGCCCCTACTAGGTAAGATACTAACTAAACCAATCGCTAATGTAGGCCACCAACTAAAAAATGACCAGAGAAACTTTTACTGTTCGAAAAATTCTAACAAGCGTCCTATTAATAACTTTGTCAAACTTTAAAATGCTTAGATTTTATAGGTTTTAATTTCATTTCATGTAGCCATTTCAACAGGGTGTTCGAGGTAGACCGTAACTTGAATAATTAGTCCACAGAAGTGTACACCTCAGGAGGCTGGGATCGCTGGCTGGTGCAGAAAGATGTGGCGCGCCTCGGGGAGACCTACGTCCAGCAGTCGACGAGTGTGGGCTGATTGATTGATAGGCTGGGGGTACTAGTTAAATTTCTGGTATGTTGGTGTATGATGAGGTTTTAAATTCTATGGACTAATTAGGCCCCATCTAAGTCTTTTTAACTGTCCGATTTTTTGTTTTATTAGTTTCTTCATTATAAGCGTGACGCCATATTATAGCCAATAAAATTAGCGTCGCAACACCATTTACATGACACCAGTGATAGTTAAAAACATAGATGTCTAACCAGCGCTAAAATGACCCCACGTTCAATAGTTGGAAGGGGCCGTCCATTGGGGGGGTTGGTCTGCGGATGACGGTAAATGATAGATGGGGGGGGTGTTTCGAAATTGACGTCATTCTTATTTATTTATTTATAGTTTATTTTTCACGTACAAAAAGATTATTTCTAAAAAGAAATTTCTTCCAGCACACCTAGTAAAATACTAGCTGCCCGCCCCGGCTTCGCCTGTGGTACTATCCAAAGAAAAGTAAAAAATAAGTAGTTATATTATATCAATGATTATTGCCAAAGTAAAAATAATAAAAGGTGATTTTATAACCAAGTGTTTTAATCATATAATACCCTATTTTTCTCAAATCTGCAATGTTTTATTTTGTCAAACTAGTAATGACGTCAATTTTGGGAGAAGGGGGGGGGGGGGTCATTAAGAAATGACGATAGGATGATTATAGGGGGGGGGGGGTCTAAAATCTGAAAAAATCGATGACGTAATTTATGGACGGCCCCGAAGGCGGGCGGGGCTTGTCAATTGTGTTACCAATCAGAGCGAGTTTTAAAAAAAATTCTTCATCATTTTTTATCTTTTAATAGAGTTCTCCTACGAGATCGATTTTTTTGCAAGCTCTCTATTATAAAATCTGTTCAGCTATGTAGCGTAACAAAATAAATAACATACTTTGTAGCAGTATTATTATTAGCCCTAAGTCCATGCCATAACATTAATTGCTATGGCTTGAACTGAGCTTAGCACTGTATTTATTACTCTCTACACTACACTAAAAAGATTCATGTCTCCGCCCTAACAGCACACCGGCAATCCTGTGTTTGGGATCCTTAAATATTAAAAAATTTAAATAAAAAAATAAAAACAGACTTCAAAACACTGCACTAAAAACACAGAAATAATTTAAACGAACATGACCTATAAATTCGAAGTCGGTACACTATGTTGTAGGCGAGAAAAAAAATGCATCCCTAATTTAGGTGTAGGGGAGGTACTCTAAAAAAAATATTTTTTCGAGTTTTTATTCTAATCAATATGTAACTCTATGCCAGCTCTTTAGTACTTATCGTCTCTGTGCTAAGCCGCGGACAGGCAGACGGACGGGCATGGCGAAACTATAAGGGTGCTTGTTAACTACGGAACCCTAAAAACAATGCGGTAGGTATTCGATTTATGTCAATGTATGTGCATTATGTCAATATGTACACTAATAAAAATATGTAGGGTAGTTATTTGGGATAGTGCACCTAAGAGAAACTAACTACCTGATCATTTGTAGCTAAAAGATAACTTTAACTGTGTTCATTATAAAAACACGATCCAATTGCCGCATGCCGGTGCCGGTGGAGATTTTACAAAGGAAAAGTTGTAACCACAGAATTAATAAACTGCCTCTGGAGTGCTTTAGAGGAATCGTGTTTTTATAAATAAGGCCGTAAAAGTCTCTTCAATAGACTCTTTTGAGACCAATCAAATGGAGGATATGGAACTACAATAGTCTTTTCGACAGTTGTAGTAAAGTCATCGAACCAACCATAAGTTTATGTTATTAATAAACATAAACATTTACATACAGGCACATACATAGCTTCTGGCCCCACACTAGGATACCCTGTGTCGTGGGAGCCAGAAACAGCGACATCACAAACATGTAAACATCCAAGACCTGGGGTTTTTTTTGGACAGCAAAACCTCCTTGAAGCTTTGTAATTTTTTAAATTTTGCACCATGCACCACAGAGTCAAAAACTTAAAAAAACTACTTTATTTCACGCGTGAAATAAAGGATTTCAGTACTGTTTTATTTCACGCGTGAAATAAAGAGTCGGTTTCCGCATAATTTTGTTACACAAAAAAAGAAAACTTTAGATAGATAGATTTGATTGAATTGCATTGAAAAAGTTATTACATAGGAGTAGAAAACTATCTTTTTTGTTAATATGGTGATTTTGTTACACTCTGAGGTTTACAAGTCTTTGTATTTTTCGATTAGTTGGCTTACTACTTGTACCTTTCTGCTTCCTGCTTCCTAAACCGGTTGGGCGTGGACACATGAGTACGGTGCGGCGCCGCGCCGTAGTGATGGGGACGAGCCCGTTGATGATGACTAGTTTGCTCACTAGCAGTACCTTGCTGCTTTCTGAACCAGGTGATGATTGTGATCTGTCCTTACATTTTATTCTTGTGACGAGTTTCTAAACTGAGGACAAGTGATCTATTGAATAGTAGCTTGAGATGTTTGTTGGGTCAACTTTCTTGCAGAGCAGCGCAGACCGGTGGCTGTAATTTGGTGTGTGTTTATCACGCCGACAGAGTTAAACAATGAAATGTTGGAAATTATTTCTTTTTACTGTACCTCCCCTAACATGAAAAGTGGGGACGATTTTTTTTTCTCGTCTAGCCCATCATGTGGGGTACCGTTGGATTGGTCGTTGAAAAATATGCGAAATATTGAGCTTGAAAGCGCAAATTTTTGCACTCCGGGCTAAACGGTTGATTTTGGAAACGTAAAAAAATTCAGGATAGTAGCACTTAAAATGAACTTGAAAGGAAAAGTATCACGACTAAGTAGGCTTTACTAGTTCTCTTTCTACGGAACCCCACATTGCGCGTGGCTAGACACGCACTTGGCCGGTTTTTTGTATCTGCAATCGGCTCAAATCATAATCAGATGTTTTGATGTTGTTTTGAGTTAACCTGGTTGATGATCCAGTGACTATCATTCCCATGTTCATGTAACGCACTGTCTTCATTCTTTTTGGTCAATGTCAAGGACATTCTCTCGCTTGAGCTTGTTTATCGGTCTGTCCCTGTTTACCTAGCCAGAGTGTTGTGGTGAACTTTCAGCCTTTCTTTATATGTCTTGCAGTACGTTTTACCCCCTTTTTAATGGTTTCAAGCACCCACGTAACTCTAAATTTCTTGTTTACCATGTGGTGCCAGATATCATTCTCAGTGCTTTGTTCTGGAACTTCTGAAGTATTTCAAGGTTGGAATTACTGGCAGCTCCCCAGAGCTGTATTTATGATGCATTTATATACAACTAAATTGTTGGTTAGGTTAGGTTGACTGTGGTCCCAGCCAGTTCAGGTGGTTAAGTTGCAATGTTGCCTCGTTTTTCTTTGTTTTAATATGATGCGCCCATGTTAGTTGTCTATCCAAATAGAGCCCAAAATATTTAACCCAGGTCTCTTGTGTTAGTGTGTTTCCTCCCACTGTGTCTCTTGTGTTAGTGTGTTTCCTCCCACTGTAACTGGCAGGCATTCGCCCTTCCTCAATGTACAAGTCATTTGAATTTACTTTGTGGTACTAGATTTGATCCTCCACTTTTTCAACCATTGGTCAACTTTGTTCAATTGACACTGTAGACTTTGTGAGGCAGTGTTAGGGTCTTTATGGCTAGAGAGACATGCTGTGTCATCAGCATAAGTCGCAGTTGGCACTTCTTCAGTACAGGATAAGTCTCCAGTTGTTGTACGTCCAGGAACACGGAAGCACAATAGTCTTTTCTCTCCAGTGATGATTTGATTTTGCTCACCACCCGGTGCACTTGTTCCACTGTGGAATGTTTTTCCCTGAAACTGAATTGGTGGTTTGGGATAATTTTTTCTGCTTTTAGGATTTAGCTGACTGAGAAAGATCCTTTCAAATCAAACGGCTTTGACAAAGTTGGTATGAGGCTCATTGGTCTATATGAGCTGACTTCATGTGGTGGTTTGCCAGGTTTTGGTATGCATATTTGTGAAACCTTCCACAGTTTGGAATAGTACTGGAGTCTAAGTGTAGCATTGAACAATTGAAGACAATTGTTTTTTTTGGTAGATTTTTTAGCATGTCTCCCACATGTGATCATGTGAAAACCTCGGGCCTTTTTGTTGTTTAGTTGTCTAACAGCTGTAGGCAGTTCTCAGAGTGTAATGTGCTACAGCAGCATAGAGTTGCTGGTCACTGTTTATTACTCTATCAACTTCATCTTCAAACTCCTTCTGGAAGAGACCACTTTTAGTGATCAGGCCACCGTCTGTACTCATAGGTTAAGAAATATCTAGGTAATTTCCTTTTATTATGTACAATAAAGTGTTTTCTATCTATCCTTCATTCAGGAGGGGTTTCGTGTGAGGACTTGTTTAAGATGTTGTGCAAAGAATTTAACTTTTTCACAAGGTGCCTGGCCCACGTGCCTGATGTTGTTCTTATTGGTGAAAATAATTGCTGTGGTCTTTTATAGTTTAAGTCTTCTAAAGTGAGTAGTTGGCTTTCTTTGTTACTGATATGGGACTCAACTTTTGTTGAAGTGTATAGTTAGCACTAGTAAGTATTTTTTGTGGAACATTTATAAGTCTCATTGGGTTATTGAGCAGTGGGGTAGACCGCCAAGCTCCTTCCTGTATTTTGTTGCTTATGTAGAATGTTGCATTGTCAATATACTCGTCACTTTTCAGTCTTACATTCAGTCTTACGTCATCTGTGGTTCTCTGTATATTGTAGTTGCACTTAGCATTCCTATGATAGGAGTAAGATCAGATGAGGTGTCCAGACAAGACTCTACATCACAGTAGGTCTCTGACAAGCCTTTAGTGAAGAAGAAGTGCAGTAAATTTGTTATGATCCATGGGCTAGTATGTAGGTTCTCCGGTAGACAGTGCTGTGTAAAGACTCGTGTAAAGATACCATCCTCTAGTGGTAACCAGCCGAGATCCACAATAAGTATGTTTACTGTTCCAGTCTCCACCACTTATGAATCTGTTTCCTAGTTTAACTAGTAACGTTCATTAAGTCTCAGTTTCTGTGCTTCTTTGAATAAAAAATTTTGATTTTGATTTCCTAATGACCTGAAGTAGCTAGAAAACATCTCTTCAGTAATCCGAAATATAATGATAATAAAAACGCACTTACGTGCTTGAGTCCACCGACCCTGGAACTTATTCAGAAGGTAGAAACAAGAATGTTATTTGGCTAGTGTGGTGGCGACCAAGAAGTAATGCTCTTTCAGAATGGCTGTGCCTGAAGTGAACAGACCACGGCAGTGCTTCACGGCTGGTGCCGAATGCTCGCGGTCAATCAAGGCAGCCAGTCTAGCCGCTGACAGTGACTCTACAGTCGACAGTCACGGGAAGGGAATATTGTAATTCCTTCGCTAACGCTACACGAGGCTAGAGGATCACGAATAACGGCATCCTCGAGTGGCCTAGCTGCCAGCGCAGCTTTGAGGATAAAGAAAACTAACAAAGCATCTACATTCTAGACTACGGAACTTTGAAAATGGCACACAAAGGTGACGCATCGACACGATCCGATCGAATGATCACAGCCACTACTGAGAGAACCTAGCAGGCCATGGCAAAGTTGTGACTTGCTGAGTAAGTTTTTTAGCATTTCTACAAGTTATTAAGTAAAATGTAAAGACTTACGAGGCGTTGATAGTCAATTGTAGAAAAAGCACACGCACCGCTCGCGACAAACGAGTTTCCTAGCACGCACACAACTGACTCTGGCACTGACACACACACAGCAACACACTGATGAGAGATCAAATTGAACTTCAATTACTAATTAGGTCAATATTGTTGGCCAATTTGCAGAAAATATACAGTTTTCAAGATATTTAATTAATTTTCAAATATTTAGATAACTTGTAATAAGATTTTATTGCTTTTTCTATATCGAAAATGATAAAGGATGTCTGCTGATTCGGACTAAACTCTGTGATTCGGACATATGAATCCGCCACAGATTAAAAAACCCAGGGACAATTTTTTTTTACGTCTTGATACGTTTAGAAGGGAGGCAATAACGCACGTCCCAATAACGCACACCCCGATAATGTACAGCCAATAATCCGTGCACTTGTACACGGATTATTGGCTGTACACTATCGGGGTGTGCATTATCGGGCTGTACAAAATCGGTACGGGGCAATAATCCGTGTCCAACCATAGACAAGAAAATCACTTGATAGAGTGGTGCCTCGTTTACAGAAGCTATTTTGATTTACTTATTTTCAAAGATGCGTTCAAAATAAATATAAAACAATTGTCAGACATGTTTCTGTTTACGCCTACACAACTCAACCATAGGGCAGTGGCTCACATTGTACCTGGACATTTAACAAAGAGAATCTAAATGATTATTTTCAGATAAGTTTCTGTTTTCCGTCAACATTAGAAGAGTAGCTTGTGAGCAAATTAATACAATAACTACTCAAGCGAATTATTGTTATCTGGCTCGTATGTAAGGATATGGACGAGTTTATTAGCAGAGTTAATGAATAAGAAAGTATGACAGGCATCAACCAGAGTGCTCGTGATAGACTGGTGAAGATAATTGCGGCACGAGAAACTATCCTTATATTGTTCACGTTTGAAACTTCACAGACAACTCAGCAGCTGCTACATGTAGGTTCATGTACCTAGCTTATCTCGCCATTGATAGATTTGGCACGGGAACTGGCTACAGGAAGGATGGCGGCGCCGGGATGAAGGCGTAGGCAACGAAACTTGGTTTCGGGCATTTTAGGCATTGCGATCAGTGTGGTGCCGGATTGAGAATAGTGTCACTCCATTTCCTTCCGTGGATGTCGTAGAAGGCAACTAAGGAAATAAATTACCAGTAGACGGGCAGCAGCGTCTTCCTGAGATTCCAGCCATATACCGCGATCGCCAACCCACCTGCCAAGCGTGGCGATTATGGCAAAACCCCTCATGGTTTTGAAAACCACGAAGGAGACCTATGTCCTGCAGTGGGCGTCAAATGGCTAATGATAATGATGATGATGATTGTGATCAGTTGTAATGGCTGACACGCCGGCACCCACAAGCAATCTGTTTCTCATACTGAAACATGCATCTTTCGTTTAATACCCATTAATAGGGATTTATTATTTATTACTTTGTGCGTCACCCTTTTCGAAGTTCAGATATTACATTCGGTTTTTTGAATTGAATGAATGAATGTCAAAAACAAGCAAGATTATGGAATAAATTTCTAAACGAATCCTAAGCGCAACAGCGGATTTCATGTCAAGTAAAATGCGCTAAACATATGTGAACGGGGCACCGACATGGACGCCAATTATTGGTCGTTCGAAATCGTGCGTGCATTATCGGTCCGTACCGATATTGCGCGACCCGATAACGTACGGGCAATAATGCACACCCCAATAATTGGTGTCCCTTGGGCACGCATTATCGGGGTGTGCATTATTGGCTGTACGTTATTGGGTCGTACAATATAGTGACCCGTTTAGAATGCCAATGGCCAATAACCATAGTAAGGAACAAAAATAGTTCTATTGTTTTTTTTTATTCGTAGGGTGCAATAGCAGAAAAGTAAGTAGCTAGGTAGCTAGGATAGGTATCCTACCTGCACATAACAGCCGTTGAAATATATTACCTTATCGCTTAATCGTGCGATTTAACGTGCAGTGTTCATCGCTTTCACGTCCACTTTACCTATTTATCAGCTGATAATTTTTGATTTCCTCTCAGTTAGCGTGAATACTTAATCTTGCCTTTTGAAGAATGAAGCGCTCATCAGTAGAGGGTGTTCAGATCACAGCGAAAATGGTTCAGATTAACGACTTGTCTTTTTAACTTTGAACAAGTAATAATCTATGTCTAAGCGCACCTTCAGTGTTTAGCCACCTTACTGGATTTTCCATTAAAACTGGTGGTTTCGATCCCTGCTTTAGTGGTGAAATATTGCTTTTAGTGGCTAGTGGATTTTCTAGTGGTTTAGTAAAATTAACTTTCAATTACTCAATATACTATGAATCAATCGCTAAGCCACGTTTTGAAATATTTAGCGGTATTAATATAATAAAAAAACAGGCAGAGGAACAGAATAAAGTTAAATCTCTTAACTGCTATTATATCATACTAATATTATAAATACGAATTTTTGGATGTTTAAATGTTTGGTTGGATGTTTGTTACTTCTTTACGCCAAAACTACTGAAAGGTTCGTTCTGAAAAATTGCATACAGTTCTAAGCCTGGAATAAAACATAGGATACTTTTTATCACATAGATCAGTTCCTATGGAATAGAAATTAATAACTTTACACATCGCGTGCGAAGCTCGGGCAGAAACTAGTTAAAAATACGCTCTGGTTTGAGATTGGATTGGAAGGAAAATGCTGCAAAGAATATATATATATATATATATATATTCTTTATTATATATATATAAAGAATATATAAAAAGAAGAATATAATTCCAATTAGTTATAAAAAAAATCGGGAACCCACGATGATGGTGCAGACCAAAATGTATCATCTGAAGAAGACGAATTAAAATAGCAGTTTGTTATTAACAAAGAAAATTACAATTCACTAATAGAAACTATTTAAAATTGAAACAATTCGTTGTAAACAATCTACAGGTACCTCAACTGATCCATATCAATCAGTTTGTTATTGAAACATTTGATGTTCATATTGATTTACTAATTGTTAATATTTTATTACGTAATAATAATGGTTCGTTACTAAATAAAATACATAGGTACCTACTGTTTTCGTTTGTAAAAACTATAATTTGTTTGGTGGAAATTTTAGCGATTTTTATAGCAGTGGCCTAATTACGCGCACCAAATCCTGAGCGATTCCAATCGTCTAACTGTCAAATTCCATACTAATTTGACAGTTAGACGATTGGAATCGCTCAGGATTTGGTGAGCGTAATATAGGGGCAGGACCGCTTTTTGTTAGTGGTTTTCTGTCGCATCTGGTGGAGAGCTACTTTAACTGTTGGCAACACTGCCCACCTTTTGATTTCTAATCCACAGACTAGCCCCTACATTACGCGCACCAAATCAGCGATTCCAATCGTCAAGGAGTGCAAGGCACCGTTTACACAATTTTCCGCTTTTGTACCTTCACACTTTCCATCCCTCCTACCGAACCGAGGCTCCCCAAATAGACAAATTCTTTCACTTGTTCCACCCTTTCACCTCTAATCCTTATCTTGCACTCAGTCATTTCATCATCTTTTTCGAACACCATTACTTTCGTCTTACTTATATTGATGTTCATTCCTTTCCTTTTAACCTCCTCAGTCCTGACCTTGAAAATAACAATGGTTTTCAATTGTTATTTTCAAGGTCAGGACTGAGGAGGTTAAATGCCTCATCCATTACTATTACTTGTGTGACTTGTGTCTGCAGGTCTTCAACCAACTTTTCAGATCTGTGGCCTAATTACGCTCACCAAATCCTGAGCGATTCCAATCGTCTAACTGTCAAATTCCATACTAATTTGACAGTTAAACGATTGGAATCGCTCAGGATTTGGTGAGCGTAATATAGGGGCTGGCCTCCAGTAAAACTTCTCCCATCTTGGGACCACCAGCAGGTAGATTCCTCGAGCCTGGTTGAGGTGTTCTAGGACCTTCGGGATCAAAAAGGGCGGTGGATACACCCACGCCAAGGAATAATCCCATCCTCTCCCGAACGCTCCGTAACAGTTGGCCTGTTTATCGGTTCGGTCGAGAGTGCAGTAGGTATCTACTACGTGAGCATGGCTGGATGCGAACAAATCAATGTGGGGAACATCCCATTTCTCAAAAACCACCTTGGTTGCTTGGGGTAACAAATGACACTCGGGTAGTGCCTGCTTGCGAGAGAGTCGGTCAGCATGACTTTTATAGTTTCCAGGTATGTGATAAATGCTCATATGTATTTTATTGTAATCCAGGATTTGAAAAATCTGATACGTAAGATTGGTTAAGGCAACAGACTTGGTTCCGCCTTCATTGCGGAGATAGGACACAACAGTTTTGTTATCACACTGAATTAAAATCGCCTGCGAGTTCAGGTGCTGACAGTGATGTCGCAAGACTTTGTATATGGCAATCATTTCTTTATGATTGCAATGAAGGTTCTGCTCCGACGCAGACCATTCGCCCATTATACTGTCATAGTCTAATTTGGCTCCCCAACTAATGTCACTTGCATCTGTGGTTAAATAGTGAGTTGCAGATGGTGAGTGAATGTTTGAGCCTTTTTTGCAATTCTGAAGCCACCATCGAAGTTCCTTCAGTACACTCTGAGGTAGCGGAGAGGATTTTACTTTTTTGAGTAGGCCTATAAGTTGCTGTAACTGAGCCAGGCTGGCTTTGCTTGACGTTAACAAGTTCGATATTTGCCTTTCTATCTTTGTAATCAATCTCTCTGGGAGATATTTTGAATTAGACCAAGTGTTCCAAACTATGCCCAAGAACTCTACAGCCTTTTTCGGGGCGAACACACTTTTTTCTTTGTTGACATTCCACCCTAGACGGTACAGCAGATTGGCAGTTAACATGACCTGTTCATTCAAGATATTAGGATCTTGATGGACTATAAAAAAGTCGTCTAGGTACACTAGCAATCGTACTCCATGGCTATCTCTGAGATGTTGTGCAATCCAACTAGTTAAGGATGCAAATGTAAGCATGTCATCTCCATTAGCTTGCCTTGGTAAATCAGTCGTAGAAAGCATCGATGGCTTGGCATAACTGGTAGATGAAAGTAAGCATGATGTAAGTCAATCTTTGCCATCCAATCTCGAGGTTGTAAAAAATCTGGTACCCGGTGGGTATTTATCAATCGAAATGTGTCTGTGTGTACATACCAGTTTAAATTTTTCTCGGAGAGTAATTTGCTAACTCTAAGACACCTTGAGATATCATCTTCTCGACAGCGTCGGTCATTTCGTCTGAATAAAGAGTTACGTTTTTCTTCAGCTGTGGCATGACCAGGGGTGGTTTCCTCCCGAAGGGAATGCGATAACCTTTTATAATCTTGAGAATAAAGGGCGGTGCCCTAAGCAACTCCCATTGTTCGTGGTACCTGCTCAGTTGACCGGCACGAAAAACTCTGACGTTGTCAGTATTTGCGCTTTGCCGGTGCTCTCCTATCCCGTTGGGATGAGGGAGAGTTTGGTTGGCCCCCCTTTTTTGAGTGCACGACTTGGTCAAATGAGTATTTCCCGCAGTGTCCTCGGAAACTCCCGGTGAATATATTCGAGCACGGGTTATTTTATGCCCTTGGGTACATGACGTGGGCCTTGATGAGCTTGCTTAGTGTTGGGTCTCATGTTCGTTGCGAAGCCTTGAGATGATACTTGGGGATCGTTCTGCGGAGCAGAAGGTGTGACCCGGTCCTTGTCTTCGTGCCAAAAAACATCTTCGACACCTCCAGCCTTTTCCAAGACTGCGCTGAATTTCTCCGCGTTGAATAGATTTGTGATCGTCGGCGGAATCGAACGTAATGCACATTTGTAGTACTGGTCCTTAACTGAATCCAGGATACCTTCTCTTCTGAGCTGCACCATTTCGGCTCTATGTCCAATAACCAACTGAAGTATATCGCTAGAAGCTATACAATATGCGCCAGTTGATAAAAAATCTGCAATCTTGGAATAAACATCGTTATATGATAGACTACTAGCTTGCCTAGCCCATCGCAAAAACCCACGAATTCCACTTTGAAGCACATTCTGCTGATTCAGCAAAGCATAGGTTATGCCTGCAAAAGCTTTTTCAGCGTTGCGGGTAGTCTTAGAATTATCGTAAAGCTTAACCTCATCATTCGCATCAAAACATGTAAAACCGGGGGTATGGAGGTATGATTTCTCGATATCAGCCCAATGTAAATTACACCAGTTTTCCTTATCAAAATGTTGGAGCTCAGATAATCTTTGGAGCATTTCTGCTAAGGAACTAGGATTAACTGGTTCTTTAGTGACAGTAGCAACTGATATATCTAATTCTACTTCATGATGTGGACACGGACTATATTGATCCTTAATCCCGGGAGACTTACTCTCTTCAGGGCTGACGTTCAAGTTTGGTAAATCTGCATTTTGATCGGCATTCTGAGAAATGTTGGGCATAGCTAGTTTATCAATACTACTGCTTTCGTACCTTTTTCGCTTATTACTTTTGCGCTCTTTTCGGCGTCGCTCGCTCGGTGAGCTCCAACAGCTGGTAGGCGAGCTGGCGCTCCCGGAGTCCGAGCTCGTTGATGGCGCTCTCTTTTTCGGCTTCCTCCGCTTAATTTCCTTGTTATCTGCGTCGCTCACTGGTGCGGGCGGGTTATCACTCATAATTAACTAAACTGCAACCGAACGGTAACACCGTTAATATGAAATTAGTAATTTTGCATAAAATATCTGCAGGGTAGTTCTACAATGAAATTCTAATGAAAACCGTTGATTTCGAATTTCTTCGAATTATAACCATTATCTTAAGATGGTCTTGAAGAAAATGATTCTAACGAAAAGCCGTTATTTTAATCTGCTTCAATTTCGAAATAATCTACGTAAAGCACGGCTTTGTAACGAAATTTGGGTTAATACTCACCTGGTTTGATTTGCCACTTACTACTCGTAATACAAACCAACCGATAAAATATTAAGTAATAAATTATATTAAAATTAATAATTCGGTTTTACTATGCACGCACGTGTAACAGACAAATGGCGGTCGAGAGCTCGAAATGAAACTAAATCGACCGTCACTAACGGAAAACAAGACGCCAATGACATGAAATTCGAGTTCGCAAACTCAACTGCCAGTGGTGGTGGGGGAATCGCTATGAACATAGCCGGAAGCTAGGACGCGGGCGGATGTACAGCTAAATTCAGACCGGAAACGAATGATGCTACTCTCTCATGTTTTTATTAGGCTTCGAACAGGGTACAGTCCTGTTTAATAGTTTTAATGCTTTTATAATAGGGGTGAAGGCGGAAAGCAGCAAAAAATTGAATGTATCCATGATATTGTAGGTGCACTTGCGAGCGATCAGGGTCATATAGCGATGTGTATTTAATGCATTTTTTCAACACACCTGCTCGTAAAGTAGGTCTTATTACAGCGTATTTACACTGATAATGCAGAATATTACCCATGCCGTGCCTTTTACATTACATTATCGCACTAGTGCCTTTTCATTACATATCTTTTTAAATATTAGCAAGAAGTATTAATGTTTCGAAAACAGCTAAGTAGTTATTTGCGTAAATATAAAATTCAATTCAAAATGTGATAAATAATTAAAGAATTTCATGAAACTGCTTGTTAGCTTGTTGGTATTTATATTTTGACGGTGTATTTTTACCTATAAATCCTACCCAATTTCAAAATTTATAAATATGTGGCTGATTAGCTACTTTGCCGGTGCCCTTATCTCAGACTTGCGCGCGCATGCAGCGCTGAGCGCGCGAAAAAATAAAATTACGGCCGCCATCTTTTAAATGGGTTTCTGTTTGTTAAGTTTAAATAAATGTGAACTTTTATTTACTTTTCCTCGCAAGTGTGTTGAAAAACGTCGTATGAAACACGTGAGCATTGGTCATTACACTTCTCGTCTCCATTAAGCCTTCGCCTTCGGCTCAGGCTTAAAAACCGACTCGAGTGTAATGACCAACATACCACACTTGTATCATAATGTACTATTGTTCAATCTAGCAGCGAATACATTTAATGAGTCAATGTCTGGAACTTTAAAGTTATTATAATTCTTTAAAATGCTTGGGCCGAAGGTAGTGAGGTAACTTTTATAATGCGGGGGATTTTTTGGAGCGCCATACGATTAATGTACTAAATAGTAATTAGTCGTGGCATGGTTAATCCATAGGTACAATAATTTGACAGATGTTGTAAGTTTTTCTAGGTATGTAATCAATGTACCGTGCCGTGACTCGTGAGCGTTTTCGGTCTGTTAATAGTCCACTGGTTCGTTTCTCACCACACGCGGCCCTCCACCCCGTGGTTGAGATGTCACGGAAAATTTGTTTAATTATATAATCGGGGTTTCAAATTGCTTGGTACCAGCATGTACCAGTCAAAATCAGGCATTAGTAAGCCTGCAAAATTATCGACAGAGAAATTCGCTCCCTGGCAACACTGAATGCTATGAAATTTATTAATTTCTAGTGTTTAGAATTTTGCTGAGGTAGGTAGGCTAGTTTGAATTGATAAAAATGCCTATCTCACCACAAGTAGTCTGGAAAGAGATAACTTTCGTTGGTATTTATGGCGAACCCTTCGTGGGTATTTAAGGCTTTGAAAAGTCTGGTTGTATCAAAAGCATTTTTTTGCACGGCTCGAAATACTTGGCACATACTTGGTGATGAGGAATGAATCGTCAAGTTACACTTGTCAGCGACGCTTTAGGACTTAAATACCTAGGTACCTGTTAATAGTGGAACTTTATTGTATTCATAACAACTTAAGAGTAGGTATTTAATTTGACTAATTTGCTAGTACGGAAAGTTGCTTGGCCATCTAGATAAACATGAAGGTATGAAACCTTCATGTGATGACGTCACTGTAAAAAAAAGTAAGGGAGGCGCCACCTTGGCTTATCGTTTTTTCTGGCGCGAAGGACGTAATTGTAATTTTGTAAAGAAAATTACTCGAGTACCTAATAATCTTGTTATCTTCTGCAGATTATTCATTGTAATAATGCTAACTAATTGACGATGTGACAAGTATAAATATAAATGTGAGTATGTCTTTAACTATTTTATTTCACATAGGGACCTCTGCCACTATTTCCATAGTCAACCATAGGAAAATACAGGTGTGTCCCTTTACACACTGTAGACAATCTGTAGTATGTGTGTGATACACATAATATAACACGATCTAATTAGGCTGACTGCAGGTGTTAAGATCGTTTGAAAGTACATTAAAGTCGTATAACTTGCGACAGGATTTAAATCGAAGTTGGAATCGATTTTTGTGTATAGGTTTGTTGTTTTACTTGTATAAGTTTTATATCTGTCTATAGATCTTCGAGTTTATAGTGGTTTGTTTATTTTGATTGTTTAATCAAAGAAGTGAAAGGAATTGTCCTTTACATTAATGACTAATTGCACCTATTGCTAGACAGTGTATTGATTAGGTATTCATAATTAGCTTTATTTTTAGAACAGTACTAGGATGATTTTTATCTTAGAGACTGGATGACATGACGAGAAAACAGGATCTTATATCCATCAATCCATGATAGTATAAGCAGTATTGGCGCATGTTGTAGCTGGCCATTGATCACGAAAAACAAGGCAACCTGCAAGCGTACCTGCCGTTCATTTAAGGCTGGACGCGCGACCACTGATACGAGGAGATTTTTTGTGACGAGACTTATTTGGAGGTCCCATGTTCCTCTGGGTTTCCAAAGGCCTGCGGCTGGGAAGACGATATCTCTGTAACTGCCTATCTTTTGTATGGACGTGTTGTTTAAAGAAAACCATAATGTCTGCGCCAGTTTCTTATATAGATTTCGCTGCTACTGCATTTCTATGTAGGTAGGTTATCTAAGTGAAAATCTCCGAGACATGTATGAATGACGTCCCCGGCAGTAAAAAAAAAAACAACAATGAAGTGACAGCCCCAGAAGCTGCCCGCTTGTAATGTAGTTTAGCTAAGTGACAATCCCAGAGATGGCCCACAGAGCTTATTTGTACATGTATGTAGAGGTGACGTCAACAGCAGTAGAAAGAAAACAACAGCGAAGTGACAGCGCCAGAAGCTGCCCGCTTGCTGTATCATGTGTAGGTTAGCTAAGTGACAATTCGAGAGATGGCCTACAGACAACCCACAGAGCTTAATCGTACATGTATGTATGTATGTAGAGGTGACGTCACCGGTAGCACAAAGAAGACAACGGTAAAGTGACAGCCCCAGAAGCTACCCGCATCCTCGTTTACGTTTTCGCCCACAAAGTTAACACGTATATTATGTAGTACACGGAAACAATATTTCCCATATACTTAGGTAGGTAAATCAACTAATTTTTTGTATATCGCGGTTGCGTTGTATCGTAATCGAAATCCACGATGACTCTGAAGAACTGGACGAAGATGACGAATCCATTTGTGCTTCGCGGTGTTTCCGACCTTCCAGCTTTCTCAGCATTTAGCTTGTGCTAGTTGTTTAATTTTATAGACTTTAATTTTCATGTTTTGGGGTATTAGCACAAAACTTTGCTGAAAAAAATAGGTACACGTGCGATCTGGCGGAGCACCGAAATGATGGCCGCTCGAGTGACAGGTCGCTGGGTAGATGGGTATTTTTATTTTTTCTCTCAAATATAGTGCGTGATGGCGACACCGTGTGTGTTACTCATGCATTCTACTTCCATGGTGTTACTACTGTGTCTACAACATGTATTCTAGGCTAATATAAAAGTATAAGATTTAGATTACCTACATATGGACGTCCACGAATGTGTTAATACATATTGCTGGTACAGGTATGCGAGCTTAACATTCCCCAGCTCTCAACAAGTCTCCCAGGCGTACCTATGTTAAAGGTTCATGTAAACCTGATGAGGAATATAACTGAAGTGGAAAAAGAGCCACTTGTTTTAATAGATTCATTGCTTATCGTTCTTGTTTTTAGCTCTGCTCAACAAAATACAAAGAACTCAATATAGTCTGTGTCCTCAAGGGCGGTGGCGGTGGTTCTTAGTTTGCCACTGCGGTCGCATTGCGGTAGATATGGGGACTAGGTAAGTACCTACCCACTCTTCGTAAATATATAGCGTGCCTCATAGTGACGAACTGTTATACCTTGGAATTGTAAGGGTTAGTGCTGAGCAATAGTGCATGGTCAGCACCCCTCAGAGCAAGCGCTATGATGCATCGATATCAGGCATCAGTCTCGATCCGTCGGTCTTACAGTAGACACCCATATTCTACATCTCGTTTCTATATCCTTTGTTTTATTCAATATAAGTTCTAATTCTATTTCTAATTAAAAGTGTTTTTTTAAAAAGGGAAAATCCCGAATCCATATAACATTTGGTGGCAGCGATAAGGGATCTTAAAAGGTCCTCGGACGTCTCCGTCAGTGAAAGTGTCAGTGCTAAAGCCTGAAAAGTGAGAAAATAAATATATAGTGCTACTTCAATAACCAACCCATCACGGATTCCACTATATAGTGGAATAAGAAGACAACGCCAGCTGCGTGTTACTTTCTTCAATTCAACACCGATTCCAGCATTCAAGTCCCAAATACAAGCCCAGTTCCAGTTCAATACGAGCTCCAGACAAGTTCCAGCACGTATTCCAGTCCTAGTTCCAGTTCTACGTCACTCGAGCCAAGAACAAGTCCTGAATCAACGTAATTCTACCTTGAAGATTTCGTCACACCCGATATCATCATGCAAACTCTTACCTGCCTTCTCATGTGAGTACTTACCATATATTGAGATACTTACCTCCGTTTCTGCCAGACCCCTGTCATTTTTAGTGGACAGTGGTGCCTCCATAAGCTTGATCAAAAAAAGCTCCATTGATAACATGCCTAAAATTATAAAAGACAATATAATATTTTCAGGAATAGGACAATCGGAAAAGCCACTTTCCTCTCAAGGCCGTATCCCGATTGAGTTCAATTCACTAACTCACCATTTCTATGTCGCATCCGGAATCACAATACCATATGACGGTATTTTAGGAAACGACCTTTTTACAGAATCAGAAAGTAAAATCGACTATGCCAGACAAACTCTCACAATTGACAAGACTCAATTGCACCTGAAATTCCAGGAACCTACATACACGATTCCTCCACGAACACAGACGGTAATCGAGTGCTCAGTACAAAATCCTGATGTAAAAGAAGGTTTTGTCTTAGACCAAAGCCCAATTGAGTCCTTACTGATTGCGAATTGCATAGTAAAAGTAAAAAATAACTCTCGAATAAACATATCCGTCGTTAATGTCTCTGAATCTCCAATAGTCCTGAACTCCAATTTAAAACTCCAAATAATTCCATTTGATGAAATTTGTACCCAACATCATGAAATTAATCACGTTTCAGCTGAAACACAAATGCCTGCGGTTGACCGCACTTCCGAAGTCTTAAACCAATTAAGGGTATCCCATTTGAACAAAGAAGAAAAAGAGTGTCTAACTGAACTCTGCGCTAATTACTCCGACATTTTTCATTTACCCGGTGATAATTTAACCGCGACGGATATTCTGAAACATGAAATAACTACGTCCTCCTCTGTTCCCATAAACACGAAGTCATATAGATTCCCAGAAGTACATAAGCAAGAAGTGCAATCTCAGATAAACAAAATGCTTCGTCAGGGTATAATAAAACCCTCAACATCTCCATGGTCTTCCCCAATCTGGGTTGTCCCAAAAAAAAATCGATGCTTCCGGTGAACGTAAGTGGCGGATCGTCATTGATTACCGCAAGCTTAACGATATCACCATCGGAGATTCATATCCGATTCCTAATATTTCTGAAATTCTTGACCAATTAGGGAAATGCAAATATTTCAGTACACTTGACCTTGCTTCCGGCTTTCATCAGATCCAAATGGCTGAAAACGATGCCCCCAAGACCGCTTTCTCAGTCCCTCAAGGACATTTCGAATTTGGAAGAATGCCCTTCGGGCTCAAAAACGCCCCCTCCACCTTTCAGAGGCTAATGAATTTAGCTCTCTCCGGTCTTCAAGGAATAGAATGTTTTGTCTATCTTGACGACATAGTCATTTATTCTTATGACTTAGAAACTCACATCAAAAATCTTTCTGACATTTTCCAAAGACTTCGTGACTTCAACCTTAAGCTCCAACCAGATAAGTGTGAATTTCTTCGCAATGAAGTATCTTGTCTCGGTCATGTAATTACAGATCAAGGTGTCCGACCTAATCCAGAAAAAATCAGAGCCGTTAAGGAATTTCCAGTACCTAAATGTCCTAAGGACATAAAGTCTTTCCTTGGCCTCGTGTCCTATTACCGGAGATTTATCCCAGATTTATCCAAAGTTGCTAAGCCCCTAACTTCACTCCTGAAAAAGGACATACCATTCAACTGGAAACACGAACACCAATTATCCTTCGAGACCTTAAAAGGCTCATTGACCTCAGCCCCTTTGTTGGCGTTTCCTGACTTTTCCAAACCCTTTGTCCTGACCTGCGACGCGTCAAATTATGCGATCTCAGCTATCCTGTCTCAAGGCCCCATAGGCAAAGACCGTCCCATTGCCTATGCATCTCGTACCTTGAATAAAGCCGAATGCAACTATAGCGTTACCGAGAAGGAGTGTTTGGCTATCCTTTTTGGCACTAAAACCTTCCGACCATACCTCTACGGACGCCGTTTTAAAATTGTAACCGACCACCGTCCATTAAAATGGCTTTTCAACTGCAAAGACCCCGGCTCTAAGTTAGTCAGGTGGCGACTCAAGTTAGAGGAATTCGACTACGAAATCGAATATAAAAAGGGTAAAGTTAACAGCAACGCCGATGCGTTATCCCGCTATCCCGTCAACCCTATTGTCGAAAGTCAAGCTAATCCTGAGGCATCGACCTCACAGGCACAATCTAATGAGCCACAACCTTCAACATCAGCTCAAGACCCAGATCTCGACCTAATTCAACTAAGTGACCTAATAGATTTTGGTGATGATAATGCAAGCCCGTATGCTAATGATGTAGACTTCACTCCTCCAGAACTCCCATCTTTGCCAGATCCTATAACGCCAAGTCCTGAAATTGTAAACACGCCTAACATGCCGGCTCTCTGGGAACAGGGCACGATGAGTTAATCATAGCCATGGAAAATCGTTCGGCTGACCTGGTAGCGATCAACGAGACGTGGCTCCGAGAGGGAGAGGAAGGCCGCGCGCCCACTGTACCCGGCTATCGCTTGCGCCACATCCCGCGCCCGCGCGAGCTGCGTGCGCGCGGCGGCGGCGTCGGCTTCTATGTGAGGCGCGGCGTCTCCGCCCGGCTTTGTGCGCACCCGCCCGCCCCCACAGTGGAACAGATGTGGCTCCGTGTTAACATTGGCGGGAAAAAACTCTTGATTGGTACCGCTTATCGCCCTCCATGGCTGAATGCTGAAACCTTCTTTGATGCGATCACAGACTCTGTGACTTCTATGACTGGTTACGATAATATCTTGTTAGTAGGTGACTTTAACATTAACTTCACTGACTGCTCTGATAAGAATCACGCATCTTTGACACAGTTCTTAACCTCGTTAAGCTTGACTCAAACTGTTGACAAACCAACTCATTTTACTAATCATAGCGAGACGACTATTGACTTGGTCTGTACTGATGCACGAGTTCGTTGTACTAACGTGTACCACATACCCGACTTGGGTAGGCACGCATTTATTACTATCGATTTAGACGTAAAAAAGAAAAAACTGCCACAAAGATTTCTGACATATCGACCTATTAAAGACATTAACCGTGACTATTTTGATAAAGACCTCGACTCAATAGACTGGGATAGCGTACTTTTATATGACAACATTGATGATATGGTAAGATCCTTTAATACACTTGTTACTGAACTATTTGACAGACACGCACCTGTTAAGACTGTAGTTGTGAGGGAATCTCCCAAACCGTGGCTAACGAACAATGTGCGTTTGATGATGCGTCTTCGTGATGAAGCCCATAAAAGGTACAAAGGCACCAAATCTGATGCACATAAAAAATATTACTTAGACCTCAAACATCTCGTTATTTCTGCCATTTTTAATGAGAAACGTGCTTTTTTTGAAGAAAACATAAATAGGTGTGCAAGTGATGCTAAGCGTCTTTGGAAAAATCTAAAACGCACAGTTTTGCCAGACAAACGGAATCAGGAATTACCCTCGTACTACAATGACGCTGACGCAATCAACGACCATTTTTTAAATGTGCCAGGCAAGCCTGATGTGACCATCTCTGACCTGACTTTCTTTGAGTTTCATCGACATGACAAAGCTACCAATTTTTCACTTTATACTCTTACTCCCTTCGACGTATCAAAAATACTGACGTCTATCAAAACGAATGCCACTGGAATTGACTTAATTAACATAGACATGATCTTGCTGACGTTGCCTAGGACATTAACGATCCTGACTACGATTGTAAATTGGAGCATACTGACAAAAACTTTTCCGACCGACTGGAAGACTGCGAAAGTTACTCCGCTTCCCAAGAAACCTAACCCAGTCCATATATCCGATCTTCGCCCTATCAGCATCCTTCCCTGCATGTCCAAGATAATTGAGAGGGCTGTGTATAATCAGCTATCGGGGTACCTGGAGGAAAATGGCATACTGCCAGATATCCAGTCAGGGTTTCGAAAAGGTCGAGGAACGGCCACGGCATTACTAGACGTCGTCGACAACGTACTGCTGGAGCTTGACAAAGGCAAAAGTAGTATTCTGGTGCTGCTAGATTTCGTAGTGTTTGAATACCGCCCTCCTATTATCGAAGATGTCGTATTATGGATTTGACAGTGCTGCGGTTCGGTGGTTCGACGGCTACCTGTCGGGCCGTACGCAAATAGTAGGGATACAAAAAGGTAACGGCACAACGCAGTTTTCATCGACAAAGCCACTATGTAGGGGTGTGCCACAGGGGTCCATACTGGGGCCCTTGTTGTTCATTCTCTATAGCGCGGATATCGTGAGTGGGATCAAAAACAGCCAGTGCCACCTTTATGCTGATGACACACAGCTGTACCTATCCACTTTGCCATCAAATGCAGTTGATGCAGCCAGCTTGATCAACAGGGATCTGGATCGTATTGCATCATGGTCGGACAGGAGCTGTCTGGTGCTGAACCCCAGCAAGTCCAAGTACATAGTGCTCGGGACTAAAAATCAAATCCATAATACGGTGCAAGCTCTCACTGACAACAATATAGCCATCATGGGCGTACCAGTGGAAAGGGTGGTAGAAGTCAAAAATCTTGGTGTGTTGATGGACGGTGAGCTCCGTTTTGAAAACCACATTAGAAATGTTGTTAGCAACTGCTTCTACCGCCTTAAGATTTTATATAATATTCGCGATTACCTCAGCACTGATTTGCGTGTCAGGCTGAGTGAATCGTTGATATTATCTAGATTAAACTATTGTGATTCTGTCTATGGTAGTTGTATACTTGGCCGGACAAAGAGATTAATACAACGAGTGCAAAACGCATGCGCTCGGTTTTGTTTCAAAGTCCGACCTAGATCCCATGTCACTCCATACTTGAACGCTGCAAAGCTCCTAAACATGGAGGCTCGGCGACGACTTCACCTTGCCACACTGCTTTTTGGTGTAGTCAGTTCTAAATCACCGGACTATCTTTATAAAAAGCTCGAGTGGTCGTCCCGACAGAGATCCGTGCATAAAAATAAAATCTGTGTCCCCGCGCACCGAACTATGGCATTCCGTGGTAGCTTTAGGTATGCGGCGTCCAAGTGTTGGAATGATATTCCTCCTCCAGTCCGTGAAGCGCCTAGTGGATTTGCCTTTGGGCGCAAGCTCAGGGCATATTTGCTTGAGCAGCAGAGACTTTCCCATCCTGTCCCAACTTCTCGCCGCAAGTGACTGACAATGTGATCGCATCATAATCATTAACCTTGTAAGTCATTAACATTATTTGTATTTTATGTAATTTTATTCATTTTCTTATTTATTTAATCATCTATTCATTCATTTATTTAACTATGTTATTATTGTTATGTACTGCACCGCAACCTATTATATTTGTGAGACGGACAGGCACTGGCTGAAAATCAGCGCTTTGGGTGAATACCCTCAGCACAATGCTGAGCCAGCTGCCTTTTCCAGCAACAGGGACACACCGCAACTTACGTTAATATAAAGTGTTTTATTGTTTTCTTTCTTTTTCTACCTTTCATATTGTAATTAAATATTTTATCTTGTAACTTGTTAATGTATGTGTGTGTATCTGTTGTTGAAATAAATGTTCTTCTTCTTCTTCTTCTTCTTCTAAATACGCCTAACATTGACTATTCCCAGTTCCTGAAATCATTTGCCAACAAAAACAAAACGTATAACACACGTATCAATGAACATAACGAAAGCCTACTAAAAAGTCAATGTAAAATCATCCTTGTTCCCACATCAATAGATCTTGATGAATCTAACATGTACGTCCAAGAAATATTATCTGACATGGAAAATTCAACAGATTTTCTAAACAGTGAAAGAGAATTGCATTCATTTAAAAAGGTGGAAAGCAAAGGGAAATCTTACTACTTTCTATTTACAAAAGTTTACCATTTCGATTCCTGTACTTACCCAGAAATATTTCAGTGTAAAATCCGCAAAGGAGGATTTGCCCGAAATGTACTGCATGCAATGCATGCCAGATATGTTTTTAGCCCTAAAATATTTGTATGCCCTGTGGGTAAAGCATAGAGATCTAATTTTATTCTCAAGACCTGTAATGAACACCTATGTTTATCACAAATAAATGCTTTGATTTGATTTGATTTGATTTGACGTTACAGAAATTGCTATATCGGACTTTCGAAATCCATTCGATAAACATGCTTTTACAAAAATCTATAGCATGATTATGTATTTATTCGACAACAACCAAATTACTGTCAATATCCATCATAATACCATAATTTACCCCGTTCCCACAGAAATAGCAAAGATATTGAAGGAAAACCATGATATACCGATTGCAGGCCATTTAGGTTCCACTAGAATGTACAGTAGAGTCAAAGAACGCTATTATTGGAAAAATATGCGGTCAGATATTGAACTCTATGTAAAAAATTGCAAGTCATGTCAGTCCAACAAGGCCCTACGTAAAGTAAACAAATCCCCTATGCAAATAACAACGACCTCAACTCGTCCATTTGACCGCATCAGTCTAGATATCGTAGGACCATTGCCTGAAGCCGGACTTCTCAAACTAAAATTTATTCTTACCCTCCAAGACGACTTGACCAAATTTTCCATCGCTTACCCCATTTCAAATGCTACAGCAGAAGAATGCTGTGAGTGCCTAGTCCATTTCATATCCCTTTTCGGGATCCCCAAAATTATTACTACCGATCAAGGGACTAACTTCACGGCCGACCTATTTAAACGCACTTGCGAGTTCCTAAAAATAAAACAAATTTGGTCATCACCATATCACCCCCAAACCCAAGGTGCTCTCGAAAGAAGCCATTCCACACTTAAAGAGTACCTAAAGTCATATGTAAATGAAAACCAAACTGATTGGCATAAATTTGTATACACAGCAATGTTAGCCTACAACAGCAATACCCACTGCACAACCCAATTCACCCCTTACGAGCTGTTGTTTGGACATAAACCCTATATCCCTGACTCCGTGTTTAATCTCCGCTCCGATGTATGTAACATACCCAGAATATGTAAAAATGCTAAACCACCGTTTGAAAATATCCCGTGAAAAGGCGTTAGAAAATATCCGGATTTCTAAAGAGAGATCTAAAGCCTATTATGACAAACAAATCAGACACATAACATACAAAGTAGGCGATCATGTCTATTTAAAAAATCATCTCAGGTTAAGAAAAGACCTTTCACCAGTCTGGAAAGGCCCATACAAAGTGGTGAAAATACATGGAAATAATACGTTATCACTACTAATAAATAGGCGCCATGTCAAACACCACTTTGACCAAGTGAAACCAGCACACGAGTGCGAATAACCCTTAGTTAGGTAGGATAAAGTATGTACTTAGTTAAGTTCTTATTTTTAATTAGTTATTATATTTTCCAGATTTATTGTGACTAATCACAATCAAGTTCTGGCTACTAGCGTCGAATCAATTACCAAGAGCCCCGGAATACTGTTTGACCCGATTGGTACATTACGAGTCGTAGATGACCATTTTCATGTAATTATTCCAATCGACATCTCTTTCGTTAATCAACATCTGGATAATATTCGCGAAACTTTTAGTACTATCAGGTTCTTATGTCAGCAGAATGAAGCCGTTAGAGGCCAGTGTCACAACATGATGCAACCACTTGACTCCCTCTATAGCGATATTCTACGAGACCATAGCTCTATTTCCCATCTCACCTCAAGTGGCCCGACCAAAAGGTCAGCTTGGTTCTCGGGCATTGGAACCGTATTTAAACAAATTTTTGGCACCCTAAGTGAAGAAGATGCTGAAAAATATAATAATGCAATTCAAACACTTTATGATAATGACAGGAAACTTTCAGATTCCCTGAAAAGTAGCATTATTGTATCCCAATCAGCAATTTCAAATCTTAACCGATCCCTGTATGAACTGAATAAAAATGAAGCCATATTAGACGCCACAGTCGAGAATTTAACCCGTTTTATGAATAATGTTTCCAAAATTGTAAATGAACTTACATTCGAAAATCAAATTGATAAAACTCTAAACAGTTTACAAGCAAATATGCTTACATTGTCTTTCAAGGTTGAAGATATTGTTAACTCTGTACTATTCGCAAAAACGAATACATTGCATCCTTCGATAATCACTCCCAAGCAACTGTTTAACGACATTTTAAAACATGTTAGTATAATGCCTAAATATAAGGATTTCCCCGTTGAATTACATCTAAGCAATATACATTTATTGATGAGTCTGTCAGAACTGATATCCTACTCTTTAGATAATAAGCTAGTTTTCGTAGTCAAAATACCTTTAGTTACTTTAGTTAAGTAAGTATGATTTATTTAGGGGTATACCTATACCCACACCTCATAACATCAGCAAGCCGGACACATATTATATGCAATGATTATACCTACAAAACAATATATAGCCCTAGCTAAGGATAAGTCACTTTATATCACCCTAGACGACCTTCAACCATGTAAAAACATTTTCAAAGAAACATTCATGTGCAGAAATCTAGAGACCTGTAGTGTCATCGGCGACCCATCTTGTGAAACGGAATTAATGACTAAAGCCATTTCTTCACTACCTGTACAATGCAATAGTAAATTAATATATGGATATATCGATATTTGGCATCAATTAATAGTAGATTGTACAACAAGTGCATAAAACGCACCATTTTACTCGAGACGTTTATCCATCCGAGCGAGCTTGCGAGCGAGGATAGATATAAAGTCGAGTGTAAAATGGGTTTTATGGACGAGTTGTACACTCTACTTTTCACTTCGATTGCGAGGAAATGAAACAGCAACATGTAATAGTAGATTGTACAACAAGTGCATAAAACGCACCATTTTACTCGAGACGTTTATCCATCCGAGCGAGCTTGCGAGCGAGGATAGATATAAAGTCGAGTGTAAAATGGGTTTTATGGACGAGTTGTACACTCTACTTTTCACTTCGATTGCGAGGAAATGAAACAGCAACATGTAAAATAATTATGGTTCCCGCCAATTAACTTTTTTTTCTTTTTTTTTCTGTAGGGACGTGACACCTGACTTAAGGTCGTTACATACTGCTCAGTTATAAAAACATTTTCTTTTTATAACTATGATAAGTTGTTGTTATGGCTTAAATACTATACTGATCTACTAAATTGAAAAATAAACAAATATAAAAAATAATAAATGAGACGAAATACAAATTATAAGTTTATTTCATGAAGTTTTATTGTGTACTTTGGCTGTTGGTATCTTTGCCTTGGTCTTAGAATACCTACGAACGAAACGAAATAAAATAAAGAGGTTGTTGTATGAAGTTAAAGATGTTCGTGTGGCTGTTGCAGCGATTGCCTTGGTCTTCGACGAAGATTTTACTTTATGCTCTAGAGCATAAAAAGCGACTTTATGTCGCCTACGCACGACATAAAGACGAACTTTTAGAGCATGAGAAGTGAAAAAATAATTATGGTTCCCGCCAATTAACTTTTTTTTCTTTTTTTTTTCTGTAGGGACGTGACACCTGACTTAAGGTCGTTACATACTGCTCAGTTATAAAAACATTTTCTTTTTATAACTATGATAAGTTGTTGTTATGGCTTAAATACTATACTGATCTACTAAATTGAAAAATAAACAAATATAAAAAATAATAAATGAGACGAAATACAAATTATAAGTTTATTTCATGAAGTTTTATTGTGTACTTTGGCTGTTGGTATCTTTGCCTTGGTCTTAGAATACGAACGAAACGAAATAAAATAAAGAGGTTGTTGTATGAAGTTAAAGATGTTCGTGTGGCTGTTGCAGCGATTGCCTTGGTCTTCGACGAAGATTTTACTTTATGCTCTAGAGCATAAAAAGCGACTTTATGTCGCCTACGCACGACATAAAGACGAACTTTTAGAGCATGAGAAGTGAAAATAATAATAAGTGGATATTTATCCAATCCGAACCGACTAAACTCTCAATAGAATGTAATAATAACTTAACAGAACTTACTATATCCGGTACAGGTGTACTCAACATCGAACCTGAATGTATGGCATACTGTAGGAATAAGATATTATTAAGTAAGTCTAACCCTAGGATAACAATTAATTATGTAAGACCTAAGTTTAATATAATCAACGACCAATGCTGTAATTTCAACAAACTCCATGAACTGAATTTAAACATGTCTTACATAAAAATTTCAAACATAAATTTAAATGAGCTTGAATCCCTGAAACTTCTGTCAGAACAAACTATTGAAGAACTAAAAACAGTAAAAACCTCAAACCCAATCTTGGATCACGTTAGCTTTCCTATTTTTAGTATTTTGTCAATTACTCTATGTGTTAGTTTTATGTCTTATTATTTTTGTAAGAAATACAAGTGTTTCAGAACTTTGTTATCTCAGACCCAAAATAATGAAAACCAAGAAGGGCAGTCAACTGTAGACACCGACCCTCCAGCACGACTTAGAATTTACTAAATTTCCGAAAACTTACTGATCAACCCGTAAGTTTCCTCTTATGCAGGGGGTTGTTATACCTTGGAATTGTAAGGGTTAGTGCTGAGCAATAGTGCATGGTCAGCACCCCTCAGAGCAAGCGCTATGATGCATCGATATCAGGCATCAGTCTCGATCCGTCGGTCTTACAGTAGACACCCATATTCTACATCTCGTTTCTATATCCTTTGTTTTATTCAATATAAGTTCTAATTCTATTTCTAATTAAAAGTGTTTCTTTAAAAAGGGAAAATCCCGAATCCATATAACAGAACGTTAGATGCTATTTTGCCGGGGATGTGTATTTGCTTGCTAATACATACAGAGCCAGCTTTATGGCGGGTCGGATGCGCCGCACCATGGTGCCGAGTCCAGGAGGGCAGCGCAGGACTATTGACTAGACTGTTTGAGCAGACTTAGATTTAACTTAAGTTCAAGGCAACCATTTTCAGTTAGGGGGCAAAACAAAACTGTTGCCATTCATCATATTACCTATTATTATCTACGCGAGGTTAGTCATGTCGATGACCACTTGAGATATATCTTTGCTTATATCTTACTCAGGTAGAACATATTCGCGGTAGGTACACCTCACAGGATTGGGGCATGCCTCCAATACTGCTCCCACTTGGGGCCTTATGGTCCAAGGCTGGTGCTGGTGATGTAGGATCATTCTTCTCAAGGTTTACCTAGTATTGACTGAGCTTGTCAAGCAAATCCATCAAAGGCCTCATCTTTGTCCCATTTTTGTTCGCTAAGTAAATGGTAATATAAAACCATCCTTGTGTCTCATAACCTACGAAAGCAGACAACATAAATATCGACAAAGAGTTGAGACAGTTAGGGTAACTCGAAACTTCTTCCTTTTAAGCACCAGTCGAATATAGTACCTGAGGTACTGGACAAATCAAGAAATGAATTGTAAAACTGCAAACGATAAATGCTTTTCCCAGGCGGTCTCCCATCCAAGTAGCTGCTGAACACGCCCGATGTTGGTGATCGGACAAAAACCGTGTATTCAACATGGTATGTATGGTGGCTGGTTTATGATTCTGAACCACTGTGTGATAATTTTGAAGATAACCATACAGTAGGCACAGGTACCGTTGAGAGGACATTGACCCTTAAATAAGTAGGCTTAACTCAGTAATACTGTGGATTACTTTGCAACAAAAGGCTGATCTTCAACTTGTATTTGCTGCTACTTTTGGGCACAAGGAACATATTAAAGATAGGTAAGATTTTTAACAGTACTGTTACAGCACGTCATTTTCCTTTAGCTTTGGTAGGTAGAGCTAGAGCTAAAGGGGACATACGAATAATAGAGGCAAGTAGAAATTTTCTCACAAATGAAATGGAACTACATAATTAGCTTGTAGTCTCAATTTGATTCCATTCTTCACCATGATATGTTGATAGTTGTTGCCCCCCTTTTTGAGGGTTACAGGTAATTGCTTATCCATCTATCTGCGTCTACGTCTTCGAACAGCTTCTTATATAAACTGCGAGGTATGATAATAGACGTAATAAATAACCACACATAAGTGTAAAATAATAATAATTCATATTGTTGCCGACAATAAAATATAAGTTGTGGATTTTTTGTTTTGTTCTTGTGGTAACCCTAAGACGGAGTTTACACGTTGTCTGGCATCAGTCAATTCCATCAGTCTGGTTAGACTGACGGCAGACTGATTGTCTATTCAATGGATTGATGGACTGATGGACCAGACTGACGGATATTCGAGTATTTTGATAATATTCGTCAGTCACGGTCAGACTGACGGCAGACTGATCGTCTGAATGTGTTATCAGTCTCGCATCAGTCAACGCCAGTCAACGCTAGGGCAACACTCAGGCACTTTAGGCAGCATACTATAATCTTGAGGCAGCATGGAGGAGGATTCTCTTTTTAACAAACATTGTGTTTACACCACATCCTCTTTTGGCCTTTTTAGGGTTCCGTACCCAAAGGGTAAAAACGGGACCCTATTACTAAGACTTCGCTGTCTGTCCGTCCGTCTCTGTCACCAGGCTGTATCTCAAGAACCGTGATAGCTAGAGAGTTAAAATTTTCACAGATTATGTAGGTATTTCTCTTGCCGCTATAACAACAAATACTAAAAACAAAATAAAATTATTATTTAAGGGGTGCTCCCATACAACAAACGTGATTTTTTTTGCTGTTTTTTTATCTTTGTGAATGAATGAATGAATGATTTATTGCCACAAACAAACATGCTTACATCCAATAATTAAAAAATAAAGGAGTGTGCGTGTGACAATGATTTGTGTCTAATGTTGTATAGATAATGGTAGGTACTGAACCCTTCGTGCGCGAGTCCAACTCGCACTTGGCCGGTTTTTTTCATTGCCATAGCTATTATTATTGCAACGCAGGTTTTTTTTAAAATCCATAATCGCAGATAAAGGTATTACCTCTTAGAAATCGATATAGCTATGAGCTTTTCTCTTTTATGTCTTTGATTTAGTCTATAGAAAACGCTGCTGGTTGTGCAATTACATAGTGTAAATGTAATTATTCTAGGTATTTAACCATATTGTACAATTGTTTGTTTTCTTTCAATAAATAAAAATAAAATAAAATAAAGGTCCGTGCTTGGTGCTGTCGTATTGGTGTTTTCGTTCGGACTGATGCAAAATCCATCAGTCTTGAGTGACCGTGTAATACCTTGCCTAGCTACATCAGTCTGGCGCCAATCCGAGCTTGATCAAGGTCACGAGACGGAGTTAACACGTTCAGTCTGGCGTCAGTCAATTCCATCAGTCTGCTTATACTGACGGCAGACTCATTGTCTATTCAATGGATTGTTGGACTGGTGGACCAGACTGACGGATATTCGAATTCGACTGAAGGCAGACTGATCGTCTGAATGTGTTATCAGTCTCGCATCAGTCAACGCTAGGTCAACACTCAGGCACTTTAGGCAGCATTATAATCTTGATGAGGCAGCATGGAGGAGGATTCTCTTTTTAACAACTATTATGTTTACACCACTTCCTCTTTTGGCGTTTTTTCATCGCCTTAGCTATTATTATTGCAACGCAGTTTTTTTTTAAATCTATCATCAGTCATTTGACGCCCACTGCAGGACAGGCCTCCTACGTGGTTTTCATAACCATAAGTTTTGCTGTAATCGCCACGCTTGGCAGGCGGGTTGGCGATCGCAGTATGCGGTTGGAATCTCAGGAAGACGCTGCTGCCCGTCTCCTGGTAATCGATTTCCTTAGTCGCCTTCTACGACATCCACGGAAGGAAATAGAGTGACGCTATTCTTAATCCGGCGCCACACGGAACGCGGTGGTAGCCTAGGAACATTGGACTTGGAAGCGGGAGACCCAGGTTCGATTCCCAGTGCGGGCATGTACCTATGACTTTGTTTTCTAAGTTATGTACATTTGTGAAGTTATAGTAGCAATACCACTCGCTAACTGTGAAGGAAAAGATCGTGAGGAATCCTGAGTACCTATCTGAGCTATTTACATACCTCAGCGCTTGAAATCGCCAATCCACGGTGGGCACGCATGGTGATTAAGCCCTATCTCTCTCTCTCTCTCTCTCTTAGAGAAGGCCTGTGCCCTACAGTGGGACGTATATAAGCTGCTTATGTTTAATCTATGATCACAGATAAAGATTTGTGCTTGGTGCTGTCGTATTGGTGTTTTCGTTCGGACTGATGCAAAATCCATCAGTCTTGAGTGACCGTGTAATACCTCGCCTAGCTACATCAGTCTGGCGTCAATCCGAGCTTGATCAAGGTCACGGACTGAACTGACGCCAGACTGAACGTGTAAACTCCGTCTTACGGGTGTACGCTTAGGCCCCTAGTATATACTACCTCTTTTGCCCTGCTAATGTATATACCTATCAGTCTTAGATTAAAACTATAAAACCAAACATCACTTACTATCCCTGTCATTTATTAATCAACGTTCACTTCACGCGTGGCGCACATAATAAATCAATCGCAGTGATTTAGTCTGCAGCACATTTCGCGCTCATTTCCGCCTGATTTCATTGCTAGACTGATCGAGAGGACTGGGGCCGTTTTTGAGTGTGAATTTTGTAGGAAGAAATAGGTACCTACTTAGGTATGGTCTTTTTATTCGTAGGGTTAGCCTATTAGCGTAGCCCGTTGCAGACGATGCGCAGTAGCCTGCGCAAGTACTAGTCATAAGTACTTGCGCCACCGTTCAAACGTAGTTGATCACTTGCACCTGCCTTGTTCAGTGCCAGTGCATAGGAGACAGCCATGATGGACAAGCGTGTGGTTTTGCGTAAGTTATTTAAGTGCGTACTTCAAAAACTAAATGGAGTAATAGCCGAGGAACTTATACAGGAAATACTGAAACTAGAAAACGATTGTGGATTAGGCAGTGGATTGCAAGAAGAAAATTGCTTGGAGGGTCAAATTTACTAATGCTTTAGAGGATATAAAAGAATATCAGAGTGTAATGCGAATGACAGTAGAAAATAAATTTATTGAAAAGAATCGTTTACAGAATTCAGAAGACAGACACGCTTATGAGAGAAGCAATCCCGGCCTATATGAAATTGTAAGTAACAAACACTCTTTTTATATCATTGAATGAAATAGATGGTCTTCTCTGAATTCCACTTGGTATCTATTCATTTTGGACTAAAAAACAACAACATCGACAACAGTGCCGACCGATTCGCGTTCAGACGATACGGAGTGCGAGTAGCGCGGGGGTGAAGCAGACGTAGCGGGGGCAAAAGAGTCGCGCTCGCGCAAGGAGCAAAGTGAGTAGGTACCTAAAATAAAGCAACTCGCACTTGTACTAAGCAAAATATATACCTACAATACAAAAACAATAATACAAAAAGGTCCTAGAGGTGTACCTACATAGATAATGCCTGGTCCCCAAACTGTTCACACGGTTGCGCAAAGTTACTGTGCATCATCTGCAATGGGCATAAAACAAACAACTTACTACGCATTTTTCAGCTTTTATTGGTTAGGTATCTTGAATGTATAAAATATTATTTTAGTTTCAATTCACATTTAGTTGCCTGGAATATTTGAGTGCAAAAAATGCATAATAATACCCTCTATAAATTTTCATATTGAGCAAAATACAACATATGCTAAATAAGTACATTCTGAGATTCATTGATTACCTTGCCTTGTCTTGGATTATCAAGGTCACAATAAGAACATTATTAATTAAATATTAATAATAAGAAAATAAGTCAACAAGATGTATATAATAATACAACATGGCGTCGTTCGGCCTCCGCGCTTTGCCCGGGGCCGCTTACAACTACATATATACAAGTCTGGATCAATCGGGGGGCTTTCCCACTCCACGCAAGGCCTTGATTCCTCTGCTCAACGTTTGTGACTTAAATTGCTACAAGTTGCCATTAGTACTGTACTCTGTCGATCCTTACCCCCTTTTGGTTTGATCCTTAAATCTAATGGTGAATGAGTGTACCATTGGTACGAACTACCAACGTGAACTTTTTGAAGGTCTAAGTATTTTTTTTATTTATGCACACGAGTCTTTAACTCATTCCTCATTTTCTCGCGTTCGTATTTTTGTTCGTGCATTCACCTGAAGATATACCTAAATACACTTAAAACATTTTTAAACTTAAAATGTGCTACAGAATACAAAAATTAAGTACTTTTAGGGTTCCGTAGTCGACAAGGAACCCTTATAGTTTCGCCATGTCCGTCCGTCTGTCTGTACGCGTCCTAGCACAGAGACGATAAGTACTAGAAAGCTGAAATTTAGCATAAACATACCTACATACAACAAAGCGGTACAATAAAATCTGAAAAAAAAATTACAGGTAAATTTGGGATGCATTTTTTTTCTGGCCTACCCCAGAGTGTAAGGTATCGTTCGATTTATCGTTTAAAAATATTGTGGCTGTAGCAAGACATTCTTTTCGATTTAGGGTTCCGTTTGCGAAATATTAAGCTTTAAAGTGCAAATCTTTGTTCGAGTAGGGCGTCCCCCGCTTCTCCTGGCTAAAGGGTTAATTATAGAAACGCGAAAAAATTCAGGGTAATAGCACATAAAATGAACTTGAAATGAAAACTATTACGGCTGAGTAGGCCGTTAACGAGTAATAGGCGACCAAATTATAAAATATAACTATGCAGTGGAGAACTTTCACTAAAAATGTTTTAATATAATCGAAGAGGCCTTGTTAAAAGATAAATAACGTGGTAATTTTTTTTCTCTGCGACTAATACTTTTCATAATATAACGCGTCGAAAAGTCAATACCTATAGTCACGTGGTACAAAAACGCGCCATACAAATCGGGCTCAAAGTATGACGTCACAACTTGCACGTAACGTAACGTTTATCAATATTTGAGTCATCTCGTAAAATTATGTTTTTATGCATCTACACCCTTGTAAGAAAACGTTTAGAATTCAATGAAAAACCTAAATTTTTTTTTTTATTATTACAGTAACTTTATTTTTCATACGTTTTGTGATTCCGAAAATCCTAACAATGTTATTACGGTTTATTTTTTTATTTTTCCTAATTTTCTATATGTCTTCTATGGTTTAAAAGCAAAGTGACTCCAATCTAAGTTAGAGGCAAGTTCCCCATAGCTGCTAATTTCGGTATCAAGGTAGGTGCATAATTGCCTGGTACTTATTATTTGCCAATTTAATAGTTATTTATAAATTTTTCGAATACTTCAGTCGGCACACTACCGGGTCAATACCCAAACGCAAACCCAGCGCCCACCGCGCAGCGCTTCAGTGGTCTCTCCAGCACATGCTGAGTCAGAGCCCCTTTGCAAAGCCACACCCGCAAACTGCTATCCAGCCCCTCTATCACGTCGGGTTAACCATTTTAACTCGAAAGTTCAAAAATATGTATGTACTTGACAGTTCGGAGTAGGTTCAAGTGGACAACTGGACAGTTCCGGGATAGAAGGGCTGTACTCTGCACGGTTTATTTAACTGATTTGCTTGTGTTTATTTTTGTTGTTCTTTTTGTGTGTCGACTTGTACAATTTTGCTTTGTTTTACTAGTGCAAATGTCGATGTCGTAGCCATATCATAGAATTGACCATATCATTATGTGGTTAGCCATATCATGAAAAGGCCAAGTCAAACTGGCCGTATCATGAAATGGCTTAGCCAGATTAATGAGCGACCGACGTTTGACGATTTGAATAGCGAAATGCATGACTATTTCATGATGCGGCCAAATTTTAGCGGCCATATCGTGAAATACTTCCATTATCCACCGTTAGAGGCGCTGCTGTTAGTTTGTTGTGAATTTCTACGATGGAGGCGACAGAAAATATTTCTAGCGACGGCAATATTCCCGTAAATACTGTGCAAAATGAGGATAGTAGGGCAGCAATCTCATTTTGTTGTAATCATTGTACCGCATTGTATTTTACGAGTGATAAAATATAAACTGTTGCTTCTTTTATTGGTATTTTATTCAACCTATAAGGTTCAAATGCACCAAAACACTAAATACGTTAGGCATCTTCAATCTATTTTTCAGCTCAATGCAGAAACTTAAATCAGGTTGGTGCATGGAAAAGTCATGGATACCCTACATTATGATATGGCAAAACGTTGATGCTTAAACGGTACGGCCAGTTGACTTGGCCTTTTCATGAAAACGACACATTTCGTGATATGGCTAACCACATCATGATATGGCACAATCTACGATATGGCTACGACATCGACATGTAAACAAATATTTTATCTATCTAGTAACCTTACTGAACATAATTTAGAGGAGGGCACTTGCAATGTGTCCGCGACGGCCGCGGTCTACGTCGCCTTGCGCCGGTTACCGGTTGCCGGTCGCCGGTCACCGGTCGCCGGTCGCCGGTCGAGCGAGTGGCGCCTCTGCCTATCCAAGTTGACAGTTTCCACCCACTAACCTCCATTTTTTTTGTTTTAGTCAGTTAAAGATTTTGCTCGACTGCCCCAAACAAAAAAGGAGTGTAATATTTTCAGTTTTGGTTTATCAGATTCCTTATAGTCTGATTAAGCTGATTAATTAAATAGATTTGAAATTGTGATGTGTTATTAAATTAAAAGCATTTTATGGAATCTTTTAAATTCCGCAAGAAAAATAAAATAATTGCGCGAAGTATGTCAGCTCTGAAATAAAAATATCCTTATCACAAAATGGTTAAAAGAAAAGTTCATAGGACGGAACATTTTGTAGAATTTCGCTGTATAAGTAAAATCAATTAAAGTTGATAGATAAAATGTCAAACAAGAAATGTGCAGTTTGTAACAAAGTAGAATAAATAAACAATATTTTACTGGCATAACGTCTTGAAGTAATTAAAGTTATGCAAGATTTTTATAATTTACATACTGAGGACTTTAAGGCGGTTCTGGTATAGGTCGTCCCGGGGGATAAACTGCCTGTCTTGGTTTTTGTTGTTGCCATAATAATTTTATTTACAGAAAAATGTCTGAAATTCTTAAAAGGGAAAGAAGTAATAATTATGGTGGATATAAGAAACTAACAAACATACAAATATGAACTCTGAAAATATTACTCTCTATTTTTACTTTCTTTTTTGTGCAGTAGTGTAAACTTTTAAAATTACTTTAGAACCTTTTTCGCTCGACGCTTTGGCCTTACTATAAATAAAAAATTGGGAATGAGTCCCAAAAGTAATTTTGTGTGATCTCCGCTTCAGTAAGGACGCGGAAGTTAAAATATGATCTAGTACAGCATCGACGTTCACGGTGGCTCGCGATACGCAACGGACGGGCGGGGCGGCGGCGGGGCGGCGGGGCGGCGGCGGGGCGCCTCACATGCCCGACTCGGCGATGCCCTCGTCATCTGCAACACACAAGCTGAGCGTGTAGCCGGCCGTCCCCGCGCCCGCGCCCGCGCCCGCCCCGCGTCCGCACTCACCATCGTAGGCCTGGTTGAGGTGGTGGTTGGGCTGCGGCGCCGCCAGCTCCTGGCCCTCGAGCACGGCCACCAGGCACTGGTGGATGCAGATGTACTGCTGCTCGGTCTGCACCATCCAGACGCGCTCGCGGCGCATGGCGTACACGTAGTGGAACACGTCCAGCGAGTCGTGGCGCGCCGCCAGCGCGGCGAGCGCGCGGTCCAGCGCGATGAAGGTGCCCGAGCGCCCCACGCCGGCCGAGCAGTGCACCACGACGGGACGCGCGTCGGACGGCGCTCTCTCGCGGAAGGCGCGCACGAAGCGCACCAGCGTGGTCGGCGGCGACGGCACGCCGAAGTCGGGCCACGTCGTGAAGTGGAAGTGCAGCAGCACGCGCTGCTCCGCGCCGCGCGCCGCCGCCAGCTCCGTCACCGTCCAGTCGGGGTAGCGCGACTCGTTCAGCGCCGTCACGGCGATGTCGCCGTAGTACACGGGCCGCGTGTCGTACGGCCAGTAGCGGTCGCACTTCTCGCGGCCCTTCTCCACGCAGCGCGTCAGCATGACGACGGCGCGCGCGCCCGACTCCCAGCACATGCGCCAGAAGTCGTCGCGCGTGCAGTGCAGCGGGCCCTGCGTCACGACGAACTCGCGCGGCGAGTGGAAGCCGGGCACGAAGTTGGCGTTGATGTAGTCGGAGCCCTCCTCGTCGTCCACGGGCTGCAGCTTGAAGCGCGAGTGGTCGTACGGCAGGATGTTGGTGAAGCGGTTCTTGGGCCGGTTGCACGGCAGGTCGGCCGCCGTGCACGGCTGGTCGCGGCCCACGTGCTTGAGCTCCTCGAACTCCTCGCTGAACCTGCGCACGCGAGGAGTGTGAGCGGGCGAAGTCCCCGGCCCCGGCCGAGCGGCCCCCCGGCGCTCACCTGAAGTCGGAGTCGGCGGACATGATGCGGTAGTGGTCGAGGAAGTCGGCGACGCGCACGGGGCGCGAGAGGCGCGGCGGCGGCGCGGCGGACGCGCGGAGGGCGGGCGCGGCGCCGGCGCGGGCGGCCCGGCGGCGGCGTAGGGCGGCGCCCGCCCCCGCGCCCGCCAGCGCCGCGCCCAGCAGCGCGCAGCCGCCCACGATCCACGCCGTGTTGTCGGCCTCTGCACACAACTCGCGTCAGCGCTACACTTATTGAGGAAGTATATGTCGTGGTTATATCGCTTCATAAAATGCTCAAGAATTTAATGCTTCACTGTCTATTGGCCGCATCGTCATGCGGCTCGAGCAGATCAATGATAAGAAATCGTTTCTCGATAAGAACAAAAACGCGGGGCTACTTCGTGAAATGGTCATGATTATATCGAAAAATAGTAACATTAATTAGCGGTATAGGCGCTGCAAGCGATTTGTTTATGTGTGAAGATGGCGGCCGCTGACGACAATGTTGTTTCTCGCAGTGAAAAAGTGAATAAAAGGTTGTAAGACTGTCTTTTTTAATTTTTCATTCATGTATTGTTCATTCCATGTGAATTTTATATTACTTTTTGTACCTATTTACCAAGGAAATAAGTAGGTACCTACTAGACCGTACCTAGGTGTTCCTTGGTCAGCAAAAACAGAAAATGTGGACCATTACATGATTATGAACAACGTTCACTATAGAAGACCAACTTAGCAGCTTGAGAAAAAAAATCAGCTACTAATCAGTACCTACTCAACTAAAATGTATCAAACAGCTGATCATTTTTGTCGAGCTACAAGTTGCTCATAATCATGTACTAGTCGACAGATGTTTCTGTTTTAACTTACCTAAGAAATACCCTGTGTAGTGTAAGTACCATCCTCGGACGTATCGTCACTTAACATCACGTGAGATGGCGGCCAAAAATCAGCCTATAAGCTATTGAAAAAAATGTTATAGATTGTGCCATATTAGAAATAAGCGTGTTGTATTTTTTAAATGTTTTCTAAAGTTCCTATTTTAATTAAATAATGTTAAAGGACAATAATCGAGAATAAGAATCGCTCATAGCCCCGGCTGCCTGAGTGATCTTAAACGATCACAAAGGTTAAGCAACACAGGGCGCGTTCAGTGCATGGATGGGTCGCCGTCTATGCCTAACGCTAGTGGCATTTTTCCGAGCGGTTCCGTGCTTCGCAAGGCACGTTAAGCTGTTGGTGCCGGCTGCCGTCGATAGATGGCAGTCGTTAAGCCAAGTCAGAGGCCTTAGGGCGGCTTGACAACTTCTGACAGTAGACGAGCCACTAGTCTACAAGCCTCCACCAATCCGGACTTGGCCCCCGTGGTGGAGTATGGCCTATACCTTCCTCAGGGAAGAGACCCGTGCCCCTCGGTGGGGACATAATGGGTTGATGATGATGAAAGGACAATAAACAAGTTCTCAAAATAATTATTCTGGATTATTATTAAATATTTTATGAACCCTATTTATACGTGGATGACAAAATTGTGAAATGTTGACGATTTCTTAATGATTTAAGTTGCCCACGAAATTCTCGAGCATTTCATGAAGTGAGCAAATCTACGATATGGCAACGACATATCTATCTAGTCGTTATTGCAAGAGGACGCGTCGATTACAGACGGTCTGAGGAGGATCGTACGTAGTTGAACATAGCAAAATTTGCCAGTCCCTAAAACGCGGCGTGAGTCCACCGAGTTAAAGCACTACTTTAACTTAATGAAAGAAGAAAGAAAGAAGACATGCGCGAGGACTTAAACGTTGCGTTCTAATATGCCACACTCGGCGGGATTTGTCGTTACACGTCGCCGACGCGACGTAACGTTTAAGGCAGACGGTCTCCGGTCGGTACAAGTGTACGGCAGACGGTCGCCGGTCGGTACAAGTGTACGGCAGACGGTCGCCGGTCGGCACAAGTGTACGGCAGACGGTCGCCGGTCGGTACAAGTGTACTGCAGACGTATCGCGAGGGAGGCTGACCGGTGTAGAGCTGCACGTAGTCGGTGTCGGTGAACTTGTCGGGCGCGGTGAAGGCGCGCAGCTTGACGAAGTAGCGCGTGCTGGGCTTGAGCGGGCCGTTGCAGTAGGCGCGCCCGCCCGCCTCGCAGCGCTCCGAGCCGATGGTGAACTCCTCCACGGCCGACGCGTGGAACGGGTAGTACGGCTCCGTCACCTGGCACACCGGCAGTGCTGCCTTCAATCGTCTGTCCGCATACTCAAGTGTTTCGTAAACCGTGCTCATATAATCTTCATATATTTCTTTATTTTTTTGTTGTCCCAAAAATGTAGGTAGGTAATTTTTTTATTAGGTTATATACTTTTCAAAGTGGAGAAACAATACTTGAAGTAAAAAAACTGTACAGTAAAAATGACCAAAAAAGAAGAACGTATACGTGATAACGAATTTAAATGCAGTTTTAATAACATTCGTGTCCCAAACAAAATTGGTATTTGTGGAAATAAGCAATTCGATACCATTGCAACTGTAATACCGAAGCCGCCGAAGATGGAAGTATGTGCAGTTGGCAATCGAACTCCAACATCAGCACGATACAGGTTCGCCTAGTGTGGTCGCCAGTTCTTTTTGTTGCACTAACCCGCGATGAGGACAATTTTAAAAACCTATTTAGAGCCTAAGATTCCACCCATGTCGGGACTTGAACCCGCGACCTCTGGCTATCCGAGCCAGCGCTCTCCCAACTGAGCTAATGGGCAAGTGTAGGCATCAGTGAAATGACCTGCAAAGTGGATTGCTCAGGGCTGCAAGTGATGTAAATTGCTTCGGCCAGATGTCGCTGCCTGTACGTAATACAGAGAAGTTTGTAAAGAGGCTCAAAATTTCACTGATGCCTGCACTTGCCCATTAGCTCAGTTGGGAGAGCGCTGGCACGGTTAGCCAAAGATCGCGGGTTCAAGTCCCGGCATGGGTGGATTTTTTAGCCTCTAAACAGGTTTTTAAAATTTTATAAAGGTTATAATGTTTTCTTTGTGACCTTTTTAAATTACCGATTTCACCGCATTTAATTTCGTTCCAATCTGCGTTGAGCACGACAATGACAAGAACATACTCTCTCTCCCCAAGGTTGCTAAAGTAGCATCTGTATTTCGTGAATTGAATTTTTTGAGTAATGAGGATCATTCAGACATCGAAATATTGTATTTCCAAGTATTAGGGCGGATCGCTCCGGCCGGCCAGTTGGCCGGCGCCAGTGTTTTCTGAGATCCGATTTTCGTGTGTGCCCATTTTTATTGCATATACCAAAAGACTATCTTTTCAAATAGTAGACGAGTCCACCCGAGTGCCAAATATACTTAGTGAAAGACGTATGAGTCCTTAAATATCAGACTTTTTTGATACCGTACAATAGAAAAAATATTTCTTGGTTAAAATTTTACATTTTTACCTAACTCATAAAACCTTATTTTTCGTGCAAATAGAATCTTTGTACCATCTTCAGAATTCCAGTAATTTAGGTTTTTAGTTTTTCAAATACCAAGATATTGTCCATTTTTTAGTGTTCCGTACCTCAAAAAGAAAAACGGAACTCTTATAGGATCACTTTGTTCTCCGTCCGTCCGGCTGTCTGTTTGTTAATACCTGTTATCTCGGGAACGCGTGGAGGTATCGAGTTGAAATTAAAACCATATACTTAGGTCTACACATAGAGTAACTTATTATACTGTCTACAGTCCCTTGAAGCTGTGAAAAAATCTAACTTCTAAGTTAAGTTAAAAAAAAGTAGCGGCTGTTTGTGCCGCAACAAAAAGTAGGTATATTTCGACACTCTCAATGGAATCAAAATCAGGTACTTTCTGTTGACCTAGAACTATGAAATTTGGCTAGTAGTATCGTCTTATACTACAAGTACAGGAAAACATCTGAAAACTATACATTTGTAATTAAATCATTGAAAAAAATTGTCTTTGAAGTTTGGAGAAAGCTCGGAAAAAACTGCGAGACTAGATTCCTGAACTATTATAATATGTAAACTTAAAACCTACAATTTTTATCGGAATCTTCAGTGCGCGTTTCCAATTACCAGTTTTCGTATTTTTTGTTTCTTTGGTCCAAATTAGACCACAAAATCTCAATCAATTACGAGGAGACGGGCAGCAACGTCTTCCTGAGATTCCAACCGCATACTGCGATCGCCAACCCGCCTGCCAAGCGTCGCGATTATGGCAAAACCCCTCATGGTTATGAAAACCACGAAGGAGGCCTATGTCCTGCAGTGGGCGTCAAATGGCTGATGATGATGATGATGATGATCTCGTAGAGAAACCTCGTCAAGTTACCGTTACGAATACCTCATTTAATTCTGTGTTTTAATATAAAAACCGGTCAAGTGCGTGTCGGGCCACCCTGTGTAGGGTTCCGTAGGAGGGGTTTTTATCTGCTTTACAGAACTAACAACTTCATGAAAGTAATTTGTCAGGTTAACACGAGCACTAGACATAATAAAAACTGAATTAAAACGGATATTTACTCATTATATTCTTTTTGTTGCACTAACCCGTGCTGAGGACAATTTTTAAAAACCTATTTAGAGGCTAAACATTCCACCCATGCCGGGACTCGAGGTCTTAGGACTTAGCCTCTAAATAGGTTTTCAAGGATATTTACTCGTCAACTTTTCATTTTACAATTTTCCGACATTTCGGTACTTTTGCAAGTGCCGCAGTTTCGGTAGACGGAGGTGACAGGCGTATTTTTGAAAGCATTAACTGTTAGTTTACTACCCTCGGCAAAAAAATATTGAGTTACGTTCCAAAAATATTTTGGCAAATTTTTTAATTAAATTGGCAAAACCATAATTTAATATAAACTCAAAATTACTGATTATTAGTTATTGAAATTAAAATTAATCTACAGTCACACTTCTAGCAAGGGGTCTCATGAACATAAGCACTGGTTCCCCTGCTGTAGCTATGTTCCAACCACGATCTCTATTGAAACGGTCCTCTCGGGCTATTGCACAAAGTTTAATCACCACGCGTGCCCACCGCGGATTGGCGATTTCAAGCGCTGAGGTATGTGAATAGCTCAGACACTCAGGTTTCCTCACGATGTTTTCCTTCACCGTTAGCGAGTGGTATTGCTACTATAACTTCACAAATGTACATAACTTAGAAAACTAAGTCACAGGTACATGCCCCCACCGGGGATCGAACCTGGGTCTCCCACTTCCGAGTCCGAGGTTCTACTCACTAGGCTACCACCGCTTATACCGCCAATTATGTATACTTATACCAAATTATAGCTTTCTAGTAATTGTCTCCGTGCTAAGCCGCGGACAGACGATAGCGGCTTAGCTCAGAAACAATTACTGAAAAGCTGAAATAAAAAAAACACAAACCCCGGCCAAGTGCGAGTCGGATTCGCGCACGAAGGGTTCCGTTATTACATTAGATACAAAGTTCGAGAAAAAAACCACAAAATATCACATTTGTTGTATGGTTACATTAACAATTTATTTTATTTTAATTTAATTATTTATTCTTGAACCGAACATAGAACTACATATTCTGTGAACATTTCAAGGGTCTACCTGTTGCCGTTATTAATAGCGAGCAAAAACGGCAATAAAATACGTTTGTTGCATGGGAGCCACTCTTAAATATTTATTTTATTCTGTTTTTAGTATTTGTTGCTATAAGAACAGAAATATATGGTCTGCGAAAACTTCAACTGCCTAGCTATCACGGTTCCTGAGATACAGCCTGGTGACAGACAGACAGTGAGGTCTTAGTAATAGTGTCCCGGACAGATAGACAGAGAGACGGACGGACATGGCGAAACTGTTGATTATGGAATCCTAAAATGGCTCTTCAGTACCAACTTTCAGCATCATAAAGATATACCTCTGGAACGTTCTATCGAACGATCCCGACGTATTTGGATGCGATTTGTATACAAAAATAAATTAATCGCGACCTATTACGGTAACATCTACGAGGAAAAAAAACTGTTAATCTAAATAACTGGAATTCTGGAAATAATGGTTCGAATGAATGGTTACGAAGTATGTATACATGTCGGTATTGTAATCGTACAAGTATAATTTGTAGTCGGTGCCCAGTTTCATGACCGGGACATATTTTGGGCACCGACTACAAACTATACTTGGAAGAGAATGCTTCTTGCATTAAGCACGCCCTTGTACACTTACAATGTAATTAGTGCAATAAAGAATTAAAATAATAATAATAATAATACTTTTACAATAACTACATACATACTTCTAATTTAAAGGTATTGTTTTAAATTATTTCTAACTTTTTAGTAGGTTGTTATTAGTGCTGTAGTGTTTTAAAGTCAGTTTTTAGTTTTTATGTTAATTTTTTTTTTTCGATACTTTGCAGTAAAATATCTGTAACTTCGTCATTTCTTATTTGATTTTGATATTTTTTTCATAGAATGTATTGTTTTTGATGCCTCTATAAAACTGCATACTTGGTTCAAAACGTGAACGATCTTCATTAGCACAAGTAAAAGAAAAACACCACCGGGGCTCGCGGGCTCGCCGGCTCGCGGGCAGTACCTGGTAGGGCGGCCACACGGGCAGGCGCGCCACGTCGCGCCACGACGGCAGCCGCGCGGGCTCGGGCGCGGCGAGCGCGGCGAGCGCGGCGGGCGCCGGCGGCTGCTCGGCCACCACCAGCGTGTAGGCCGTCACGTTGCCGTTGGCCGGCGAGAAGTAGTCGGCGCGGAAGCGCACGGCCAGCGTGGTGCTGGAGCGGCGCACGGCGGCCGGCACGGCGGCGGCGGCCGGCCGCGGCGGCGCGGCGATGGCCGTCCGCTCGGACCAGCGCGCCGCCGCGCCCGCGCCCGCGCCGTTCTCGCCGCGCAGCCGGAACTCGTACGCCGCGCCCGCCGCCAGCCCCGACACCGTGCCCGACTGCGCTGCTCGCCGCCGACGGACCGACACGATCGATTAGGCTACGCTCGCTTCACACGAGTGAAAAAGTATCAGCGTGGACGAATTTAATAAACGTTACACGTTAGCGATAGACGTAGACGCATTCCGAAGAATCGTCGGGAAGGTTCGGTCGGGTGTATCGGAGAGGCGAGCTCACCGTCGGCCGGGAAGTGTAGCTCGCGCCAGAGGCCGGGCCGGCCGGCCGGCCCGTACTCGAGCACGAAGCGGCGCAGCACGCCGTGCCGGTCGGCCGGCTCGAGCAGCCAGCCGAAGCTGACCTCGCTGGGCTTGCTGTCGCTGGGCTGGAAGCGGCTCGGCGCGGCCGGCGGCGCCTCGGCCGTGCGCAGCGCCACGCTGGCGCCGGCCGACCGCGTCAGCAGCGTCGACGGCGTGCCCGACCGCACCTGCCGCCGCGGTCTATTATTATCGACGTCCGTCACGTTCGTCGCTAATTGTTTAGGAGAACGACGCGTGCAAATTTATGAAAGGGGCTCGAACCTTTGTCGTCGTGGTGACCGTAACTTTACAGGAATTTTTCTAAAAAGCGGCGCGCAATAAAATTCGCCGACATCGATAGAGGATCTATAGATGAACAAAAAAATGACTTGACATGAAGAGGAACACGTGGTTTCGATTCACTGGGGACAGCCGTACATTTGTACACACGGTCTCAGTCTGGGTGTATTTCCATGTTTGTGATGCGCTTAACTGGTTACCATAGCGCAGGGTATCTATCCTAGTTTGGAACCGGGACGACTGATTGTGTTGTGGGGTACCTAGTTGTTATAAAGCGCAAAGTGTCCGAGATAATCCATGATGTAACATATTTTTTTATTTACACACAAAGGATTTTTTTCACATACGTAACTTAGCAAGACAGATTTTTAAAGGAGGGTTTAAAAATTTGACATAAGTAGAAATAGTCGGACTCAGAGGTTGGGGCTCCAGGGAGTAACACCAGCGCCATGGAGGATAAAAAATCATGCCTTTTTTTTACAGACTCGATTTGCAAAAAGTGTCAGACGTTAATAGTTACTTTTAGGAGCATGGCCGTGCACCTGAGCCAAACAACCTAGAACGACCGTTCTTGGCGTTAATGCTATCTAGTCCCCGGATGATTGGGAGATTGTACTGACACTTTTTGCAATACTATCTGTAAAAGATATGATTTTTTTGTTGAAGGCGCTCGTTAGTCCACTGGATCTCCTTAAGATGGGAGTGCCACACAAATTTATTTTTGGCCGTTACTTTTCCTCGTCTTATCTGTTGAAATTATTTGCCTCTCGTGGTTCAAAACATAATTATCAGAGATATTATTATTTTTAGATGACACGTAATTTCATCATTCAGCCACAAGAGGTCCACTGCTGGACATAGGCCTCCTCCATGGATTTCCAAAAAGACCGGCCGGAAGCGGCCTGCATACACGTAATTTATTCTTAGAATAAATTAAGAGACAAGAAAATTAACTTGACGATACAATGCTCTCACTCGGGTACCGAATCAATTCACTTGTAATAAGTTATTGTTGAACTCGGCAGTAGCTTTTTCTGCATTCTAGCTATCCAATAATAACTGAACGTCACTCACAATTCCGAAGTACTCCTACTATTGCAATCGTCCGAGGCAAATTTTTCAAGGCTTTTTTGATAAGTATTGTATTATTTCAGAGACAGGTAATTGCGGAGCGGGCAGGCACAGACCCAGACGGGGCGCGGGGCGCGGGGCGCGGGGCGCGGGGCGTACCTCGACGGTGAACTCGTAGTCGGTGTAGGGGCGCAGCGGGGCGGCCGTGGCGCGCGGGGCGGGCGCGGCGCGCGTCTCGAGGCGGCCCGCGTCCAGCCACTGCAGCTGGAAGTCGGTGTAGTCGCCCCAGGGCGCGCCCCACTCCAGCGCCACCGAGCGCGCGTCCACGGCCGACGCGTTCACCCAGGGCACCGGCCGCGGGACTGCGGTAGTCGCACGCGTCAGGCTAACGTGGCTGTTCGGCTAACGGGCCGCTAAAGTAGCTCGCCCTGTCCGAGCGTACTGAGATCGTGAAAACGCGGCTTTATGTTTTTCACTCCATACTCCATCTGCTCGAAATGATGCATTTTGATGCCCAAATTTAGGACCAAAAACGCGCTATTGTTGTTCAAGCTAAGATGCATCAAAGTTTATAAATAGTCTCAAAATCCAATTTTGAATTTATATACTAATGCACTCATTTACTAAGATGTCTGACTTCTCTTTCACTCTTGAGGATTCGTCCTATATCTATTTCGCTCCAACCCAAGCAATAAGTTTTAAAACCGAGTTTGGAACTTCTTACTGAACTACCAAACTCTTTGCTGCAAAACTTTTAAGTACCTAATTGTCAAATATTTGAAATTGGAACGCAAGTTTTTTTTTTCGATGCAAAAAATCAATAACCTTGGAGCGTTTATTTGGTCTACTTTCACTTATGAGAGGTATGTAAGTGTTATCTTTTATTTCATTCCTTTCAGATGGTAGTGAAAAGCAGTGTTCTACACGGGCGCAAATCACTTTTGGTCTCGGTAGTGTTGAATCCCTCGCTCCTTCAGCGATTCTTAGTCAAAGCCCTCGCTTTAATGCAAGAATCGCCTCAGTTCGCTCTGGATTCAATTTCACAACCTCGACGCAAAAATTTTGTTTGCGTCCTTGGTGAACCATCTACTATTACACTTCAGGGTGGAAGAGGATCCAAACGACTTTTATTTAGTCATAAATAAAGCGGGTTGATAGGTATTTTACTTTAAAAAAAAAACGCATAAAGCTTCAAGACATTACACCATAAAAGTGTTCAGTCAGACTACTATAAATGAATTGAGCGTCCGCTCCCGCTCGCGGAGGAGGACAACCAGTGTAGTGCAGTACAGTGCAGTGCAGTGCAGTGCAGTGCAGTGCAGTGCAGTGCAGTGCAGTGCAGTGCAGTGCAGAGCAGTGCAGTGTAGTACAGTGTAGTGCAGTGTAGTGACAGTGCATTGTAGTGTAGTGCAGTGCAGTGTAGTGCAGTGTAGTGTAGTGCAGTGTAGTGTAGTGCAGTGTACTATAGTGCAGTGCAGTGCAGTGTAGTGTAGTGCAGTGTAGTGTAGTGCAGTGTACTATAGTGCAGTGAAGTGTAGTGTAGTGTAGTGCGGGGCGGTGCTCACACAGGCGCGCCTGGCGCTGCACGGGGTGCGAGGAGACGTTCCGCGAGAGCGTCCACATGGTGAGGTTGTAGAGGCGGCCGGGGCGCAGGCCGCGGAAGGCCAGCGTGTGGCCGGCGGCGGCGGCGGCGCGGACCTGCTCGCGCGGCGGCTCGCCCGCGGCCTCCAGCCGGAAGCGGTACGCGTCGAAGCGGCTCGCGTGGGCCGGCGTCTTCGTGTACACCACCTGCGCACGCGCACCCCACCCGCTTATCGCTCCGGCGGACGGACGGCCCGGGACCCTTCCGGACGCCCTCTCGACGCGATACGGGGAAGGGGCCCGAGCGAGTCTCACTTTTTCATATTACGGGGTCGAAGCGAGGCTCATTACGACCGTGTGCCGCAATAAATTAGTTTAAAATGTCTTATGTAATAAAAGAACGAACCCTTATTCGTCGAGAAATACGTTTCTTCACCAGTAAACGGTACCTCGGGCTCTCACACTAGACGTCTAAGTGGAAGGAGATAAAGTTGGAAAGACCGAAGAATTATGTTACCGCACTATGTGCAGGTAAAACATAATCGAAAGGTAGTGGGACGTTTCAAAAAAAGAATAATGAACGAAGAATTGTTACGAGTAACTTTCTGGAAATAAGGACTATTGGCACCGAGAAGGCAGCCTCGCCAGAAGTTAAGAAGACGGGTTCGCCGTGAAGGCCGGCTCACTAGGAGCAGACTCATCAGGAAAAATAACTCACCAGGAAGGCGGGCAGAGTGCTATTATCGTCACCGTCGTCCGACTCCGTAACGATAGTCATCTCCGACTGGATCAACGGCCCTGCAACACATACCAAACACGCACACACACATACAGGGTGGATTTTTAAGACGGGTCAGTAAGGGCAGGTACCTTAATCTTTATAGTTAAAGAAAAACGTTCCTAGGAGACCATCCCCAACTTTTTAAGATAATATGAACTGCATTCACACATTTTGGAGAAAATGTACAGTTAGTGAAAAAATGCTATAATACAAAATATATATATACTTTTATGCCAATCGATCCTATTTCGTGTGGGGATCAAAAGACTCTATCGGACCATTTAAGGTTTGAGTACTAGAATAACAGAAATCGCCAAAAAAAAAATTCATACATTTTGTACTGAAAAACGAAAATCAACTCGAAATTATTGGCAATCATATTTCTTATAATTGTGTTCAAAAGATTCTTTAAGTCCAACTAAAATTTAAGTACAAAAACTACGGTAGGTGACAACAACACTGACATCATGTATTTTTAAACAGAAACTTAAAAATAGGTGATCTACGAAATAAACTGCTCAAAATGAGCGCCGTTTTCGCGAATACATAAGTTTACTCGTTTTTGTACTGAGCTAGTAGCAGCCGATAATTTTCTTGGATGGATATTATTTAAAATCCTCGTAATGCCTCTTTCAGCTAATGAACACTGTTATAATTCCTTTTGTAGACTTCGCTTTTTAGGTTTCCCCACAAAAAAAAATCGAGAGGCGTTAGATCGGGGCTGCGAGGTGGACACTTAGTTGGACCGTGTGTACCTATCCACTGTGTCCTGAATTATCTGTTCAAATTTAAACGCGTACGACGGCTGTTATGTGGCGGTGCGCCATCTTGTTGAAAATAAACTTTTCGCAATTCCGTCAGGGGCCATTCATCCAATTGGTTTTCAAGATTCTCTAAAATGACCTCGTTATACACAGCAGAATTAAGAGTGCCTTCATAGTATTCCACCATAAGATGATTTGAGAAAAGATGGTCAGAGTGGAGTTTTTTTTTCCCGCTGCCTTTTTCTCCACTACAAATACGACCCGAAGGCAGCGGCTAACATAGTACATTGACATTCAGCAAACAGAATGTAAATTCTTTACGTTGAAATAAATTATTGATTTCTGATTTCTGATTTCTGATTTCATTACGACACGGTTCCACATTAGAGCACACCAACAGTTAAAAGAAAAACGGACCTGATTGTGGCTTTCCCGAACTCTGAGTGGATTTTCTCTAGACCGATAATGATGGTTTCGTCGGTTGTAAATACCGTTATTGGAAAAATATACTTTAAAAATTCATGATCTCTACTTCTTTTTCCTCTTAGCCATCGACAAAAGGTAAGTCTTCGAACATTATCACCCGGATGTAACGTTAAAACTATGCGCCCCTCTCGATAGCATTTATAGCCGCATTTTTTCCATGTCTTTAACACAAGTGAGTGGGAAACACCCACTACAAGAGCGACACATCTGGACAATATTTCTGGATAAGCTTCAACATAGGTTAAAATAGCGATCACCGTATCTAAGTCCAGTCCTAAGTACACGAGGCTGCCGCACTAACTTCTGTTTAAACGAACCATTTTCTTCAAGATTCTTCAAGAGTTTTGTTATCACCTTGTTGTTGGTACCTACATGTCGCAATGGATATTTAGTCTCGTACCACACTAAAGCTGCTTCTTTGTTTCTATTATTTACAAAATACGCTTCAACTAAGTCCCAAAATTCCTGATTTGAAGACATTTTTACAAGAAGTTTATAATTGCAACTAACAGTCCAGAATTTTCTCAGCGCAAACATAAGAATTACGTGAAGATATTCGAATCGAATTCGAAATTTGAAATTTACTTTCGAACTTCTTTTCACTTTTTTGTTCAGCCAGCCACCTAAAATAAAAAGTTTGGCCAACCTAGAAGTTTGACTGACTTACTGAAATGTATGAAAAAAAGTTTTTGGCGATTTCTGTCATTTCTAGTACTCAAACCTTAAATGGTCCCATAGAGTCTTTTGATCCCCACACGAAATAAGATCGATTGGCATAAAAAGATATATTTTTTGTATTTCAGCATTTTTTTCGCTGACTGTACATTTTCTCCAAAATCGTTGAATTCAAGTTCATAATATCTTATGTTGGGGATGGTCTCCTAGGAATGTTTTCCTGTAAGTATTACGATTAAGGTACCTGCCCTTACTGACCCGTCTCAAAATCCACCCTGTATATCAGTTCCCTAAATACAACGTTGCTTTTTCTTTCAGTCTCGGTTGTAAACCAATTCTACTGCGATTTTGTTGTTATTTTATTATAATTTATTTAGTTTAAAAAAGTGTACAGACGACGTGATCGCGTTAATAACTATATCACACATTTTGTGACTGACAAGAACTCAATCTGCAGGTTTACTAAAGGTCATTCGGACGGTGGCGCGGCGGTCGGGTCACCCGTCTCCGTCTGAAACGATCGAGGCCGGCGATGGCCGACCCAGCGTCGCGCTCGTGAGCGGCTGACGTTCGCGCGTCTGGCCGCAGCGTTAATGTTTTTCAGTGCTCACTTGTGCGCGTGTCCATGGTGAAGAGGTCGCTGGCCAGCCCGTGCGAGTGCGCGGCGATGGCCACGCGGTACGCCGCGCCCGGCGCCAGCCCGGCCAGCAGCGCGCCCGCCGCCCCTGCCGCCCCTGCCGCCCCCGCCGCCCCTGCCGCCCCCGCCGCCCCCGACACGTTCCGCGCGCCGCCGCCGGCCGCCACCGCCGCCGCGTCGTCCGACGCTGCGCGCCGACACACTCGAACGGTCAATGTAAACCACTAACTGTAGCCCGTTATGCCATAACCTTATTACGTTTAGTCTTATTGTTCAATGCTATATAATAAGCGAAGCGGCCCATATACGTCCCACCGTAGGGCACAGGCCTTCTCTCAGGGAGAGAGTATGGGCTTAATCACCACGCGTGCCCACCGCGGATTGGCGATTTCGAGCGCTGAGGTATATGTGAATAGCTCAGACCCCCAGGATTCCTCACGATGTTTTCCTTCACCGTTAGCGAGTGGTATTGCTGCTATTTATGCTGGTATATCGTTAAGCCAAGTCAGAGGCCTTAGGGCGGCTTGACAACTTCTGACAGTGGACGAGCCACTAGTCTACAAGCCTCCACCAATCCGGACTTGGCCCCCGTGGTGGAGTATGGCCTATACCTTCCTCAGGGAAGAGACCCGTGCCCCTCGGTGGGGACATAATGGGTTGATGATGATTGCTGCTATAACTTCACAAATGTACATAACTTAGAAAACAAAGTCGTAGGTACATGCCCGCACTGGGATTCGAACCTGAGTCTCTCGCTTCCGAGTCCAATGTTCTACCTACTAGGCTACCACCGCTCTCCAATGCTATATGATATCTAGTAATGGTGAAGACTCATACCAACTTTTGTAACAATAGTAACTAATGTTTTAGCATAACAAGCACTGATACGATTGCGATTGGGATCTTGTTAGGAAGGTAGGTTATTTATACTTTTTGACACACACACACCTCACACAGATTATGTATTGGATTTAAGATGATTTGAGAAAGATACGAGTTAAGTTTTCCTCGCTGCTAAGACGCGAGACACACAGATGGGACGTGGGCGCGGTAAGATGTCTAAAGTCACAGACCGAGAGCGACGGCAGACCAAGGACTGCGGTTTAGACTCTATACATGTTACCGCGCCCTCGCCCCACATCCCATCTGTGTGTCTCGCGACTTATTCTGCACTACAACTCGACCCGAAGTCAGCGGATAACATTGTACACTGACATTTAACAAACATATTGTAAATTCTTTACGTCGAAAAAAATATTTCATTTTTGCATTCACAAAAACATTATTTTACGCTTCATAAAGGTCTTACAAGCGGCCTTGCCACGGCGTCCCTTTCCCCTCGGACCGCCACGTGACACAGCCGCGTCTGTACTTGTATTCTTAATGAATAATTATCATTGTAATTTTGGGTTAGTAATTTTTTTCGTAAAATCGGTCTTGATCTTATAGTATGCATATACGAGTGTAGCAGAGTTTGCGACTTGCCACTATAATAGTATACACGAATTGCTTGTCAGCAATTCTGCGAGGCCGCAGATCTTTACCGTGACATATCGGCTGTAATCTAAGTTAGTTTAGTAATCGATTCGTTCAGACGGACACTCGTCGCGTATTCGGTACCAGTTTATCTCAACTCTCACCCCTCATTTTAGTCCTAGTTAATATTGATAATATATTAGTCGTAAGTTCATCGGCACCGACCTGGATCCGGAGCGAGCGCGGGGTCGGCGGGGCGTGCGGGGTCGGCGGGGTGTGCGGAGTCGGCGGGGTCGGCGGGGTCGGCGGGGTCGGGCGGGTCGGTGGGCCACCAGCGCAGCGAGTACCACTCCACGCGGCCCTTGGGTCGGGGCCACTCCAGCGTCATGTTGCGCGTGTCCACCAGCGCCGCCACGTCCGACACCGGGTTGGGCCCTGCGACACACGCACACTCCGTCAGGGACGGCACTCGCGCGCCGTGACGCGGGACGCGGCGCGGACGGGGTACTCACGGACGGTGTGCGTCGCCGTGAGCGGCCGGCCGCTCTCCACGCGCTCGCCGGCCGCGGCCAGGCTCGCCGTGTCCAGCTGGATCTCGTAGCGCTCGCCGTGCGTCATGTCCACGATCTGCAACACACGAGCGGCCCGTGAGCGGGGCGCGGGCGGGGCGGGGCGCGGCGGAGCGGGGCGCGGCGGGGCGGGGCGTACCTCGGCCTCGGTGTGGTTCCCGGCGAGCGGCGGCAGGCGCGTCCAGGCGGCGCCGGGCGCGCCCGTGCGGTAGCGCAGCACCAGCTGCCCCACGTGGCCGGCGGCGGGCGCGACCCAGCGCACCACCGCGCTGTTGGACGTCGCGCGCTCCACCGACATCGACACGGGCGGCAGCGGCCCTGCCGACGTGCACGCCGGTGGTCATCTCCTTATATTCTTTATCGCGCATCGAAAAACGTGGAACGTAATATATTTCCAGCACGATCGCCGGCACTTTTCGCAGTCTACCGGCCACTACTAGCAGTGTGTTCCGGACGACCTCACGACGGAAAGCCGCCGAAGGAAAGGAGAGAGAGACGGTTATCCGTTGCGAATTTCAATATCGTCCCACGGATTCATTATTTTATCCGACTATGTTAACCGGCGGGGGAGACGAGAAAATTTGGAAAACCACGAAGGAGGCCTACGTCCCGCGGTGGGCGTCGAACGGCCGACGACGACGATGATGTCGTCCGACTTCGGCCTCGGTAAAAGTGATAGTTCGATCGCGTTCCAGAAATGTAAGCGAGCAGACTCACTGGTGGGCTTGAGCGCGACGTGCGGCTCGGAGCGCAGGCCGTGCGAGAGCGCCGCCACCTGCAGCTCGTACACGGCGCCCGGCTCCAGGGGCGCCAGCGTGGCGCTGGCCGCGCGCGTCTGCAGCGCCGCCCACTCGCCCTCGCCCGCGTCCGCGTCCGCGTCCGCGCGCCGCCAGCGCACCTCGTAGGCGTCCTGGCGCGAGTTCACGTCCGAGCTCCAGGCCAGGCGCAGGCCGGCGGACGGCGGCAGCGCCAGCAGCTCGCGCAGCGCGGGCGCCAGCGGCGGCGTGAGCGCGTGCAGCGCCGACTCGTTGGACGCCACGCCGCGCGACAGCGCCGCCACGAACACGCTGTAGTTGCGGCCCGGCAGCAGCGCGTCCAGCGCCACGGGCGGCGCGGCCGCGGACAGCGAGTTGGCGTCCTCGCGACCCGGCCCCGCCTCGTGGTAGGCCACGCGGTAGCCGTCCTGCGAGCTGCCGTCGGCCGGCGTCCAGCTCAGCGCCGACCCGTTCCAGCGCAGGTCGCGCACCGGCAGCGGCTCTGCGTCCGGACCGCGCCCTCCGTCAGACCGATCGACGATCGTACGTCTAACCGCACCGGAGCGACGCGGCGCAACGTTTTGCCTCCGAAGCTTTTTTTGTTTTCGCCGCTTCGGCGGTGCGATTGAGACCATAATAATACTAGTAAAGTGAAATTTGTGTCGGAGCCGACCATAAAAAACCAAATTTAGCTCTTATGCCAGTCGTTAGAGGTTCAAAACTAGGGTGTACGATGCAAAAGGTGCTGCAGTAGTTTTTATGCTTTTATCTCGTAGGTAATGAATTCAACTAAATATAAATAAAAAACCGGCTAAGTGCGAGTCGGACTCGCACTACAACATTCGAATATTTCAAGCGTCTAGCTGTTGACGTTATTAATATCGACCAAAAATCGCATTTGTTAAGTAAATGAACAATTTTTTTTGTCTCAAGGAAATAATTATCTCTTAATTATTTTTCACTGCATCTAGTCATAAAGTATTTGTTTTTGGATTTACATATTTATTTCAGACCCTAAGAAGACTAACAGCTATTACAAGGTATACACAACAAAATTGACAACATTTCAAAATAGTAACCCGGATATTTTAATAGTTTAGCCGAAAGTAGGTAAAAAACTAAGAGATTTGCTTCCAACCCTTTTCCAAAAATTTTTTTTATTCTATATTAATTTATAAAATATTTTTTTTTTAAAAACCAATTGTGGGCTTAAAAACTCATGAGCCATTGCAATAAAACTTTGCTGCAAAAAAAAAACAAGAGGCAAGTAGTGTTGCCGTATTGAGAGAAATGTCTCTTTTGAAAGGAATTTAGGCTCGAGTTGCGAAGAAGGGGAAAGTTTCTCTCTCCCATTAATTAAGACGTACGGCTTTTGTTCCATTGATTTAAAAAAAAAAATCACTTATTAATTACCTATACATACATTTATGTTTCAGTTGTTATGTCATTGCAGCTTGAACTAATCTAAAATGGTGTATGTATTTCAAATGGGATTTTTTTTCTTGTTCGGAACCCTAAAAAACTACCTAAATCATACTGAATAATTTTGTAGATGTAAATACATTCATACCTCTATCTAAAGCTTACGAGACGTGGGAAACTAAAACCATCAAAGTGGCAACACTGATGTCAAGGCGTCAAACAAACGTCAAATTCAATCAAACTGGAAAGAAAGGTTACATAATTTGGTTGGATCACAGATTATATTCGGATGTCAACATGACATTGACAATATTTTTTTTTTTACTTTTAGGCAAAGGTATTGCAGCTCTTCAGCCCACATCCTTGATATTTGAGTTATTTTCAAAATATCTCTAAAACGAATGAACAAAAAAATATGTAAAAATTTGTTTCGTAATAAGTTTTTAAGGCTTTATCAATGGACATTCAATTAAAAGACTTCACAATTTAGATATTTAAACAAAAACATTCTTAATTAAAAAGATGAGATACTATAAAGCAGCAATTGATCGAATGAGTTTAGATTGATTCAGTCCAAGCTCCGCCCAGTTCACAAAGCTACGTGTTAAAAAACAACTGACTAAGCACACGCCTCGCCTCAGCCCGTTTAATATTGAATGAATGAATTCAAATTCAAAGACTGATTTTTTTATAATTTCATTACAAATGTAGTTCTCAGATTTTTCGCTGTATTTGTAGTATAAGACGATACTACTTGTCAAATTTCATAGTTCTAGGTCAACGGAAAGTACTCTATAAATTTTGATTTCCTTGAGTATCAAAATATACGTTTTTTCCGGCATGAACGGTCGTATCATTTTTTTTACGTTAACTTAAAAGTTCGATTTTTTCACAAATTTAAGGGACAGTAGACTTGAGTATATGGGTTTAGTCTCAACTCGATACCTCCACGCGTTCCCGAGATAAAGGGCTTCGACAGACAGACGGACCGACGGACAACAAAGTGTTCCTATAAGGGTTCCGTTTTTCCTTTCGAGGTACGGAACATTAAAAACCACCACACCTCCGTTTGAAACGTAGAATCATCATGACTGGCTTATCTCTTTTATGTTAGAGCGTTCAAAAGATCAATCGATTAATTATTTTCTTAATTATTCGGCCGGTGCACTCACTGAGCGTGACCTCCGCGGTCTGCGGCCACGAGGTGACCTTGCCGGACATGGTCTTGACGGTGACGGTGTAGTGCGCGCCCGGCTCCAGCCCGTCGAACTCGGCCTCGGCCGGCTCGGCCCGCGAGCGCAGCAGCGGCGCCGGCCGCCGCGCGCCCCCCGCGCCCCCCGCCGCGCCGCCCGCCGCGCCCCCCGCCGCGCCGCCCGCCAGCGACACCTGGTACTTGTCGAACTCGCAGCGCTCGGCGGGCGGCGCCCAGCGCACGCGCAGCGCCGTCTCGGCGGCGCGCAGCACGGTGACCCGGGCGGGCCGCAGCGGCACGGTGCGGTACTGCGCCGTGGTGGGCGCGCTGATCTCGGGCTCGCTCACGGTCTGCACGGAGATGTTGTAGGCGCGGCCCGGCACCAGCCCCTTGAAGGCGGCCTGCGCCGGCCCGGGCGGCTCGCCCTCCTTCTCCACGTACAGCTCCGAGTCGCGCGCGTCGCCCGGCAGGATCGACACCTGCAAGCGACTCCTCGCGTCGATGTCGCGATCGATCGACCGTCGTTTCGCAAGTGCGAAGGCGAAATCAGGCGATTCACTTTTCTTTCACTTCTGTCGTTCGTTCATTCATCGTTCGCTCGGAAAGAATCATCGACACACAACTAAAACCGACTGTATTAATTAGTTAGAGTGAACGGTATGTAAGAATGTTGTATCGGTGTAAGCGGGGCACGCGGCGTGCCCGCGGGCTCACCTTGTAGTGCGTGTAGGTGTAAGCGGGGCACGCGGCGTGCCCGCGGGCTCACCTTGTAGTGCGTGTAGGTGTAAGCGGGGCACGCGGCGTGCCCGCGGGCTCACCTTGTAGTGCGTGTAGGTGTAAGCGGGGCACGCGGCGTGCCCGCGGGCTCACCTTGTAGTGCGTGTAGGCGCCGGGCGGGTAGGGCGGCTGCCACAGCACCAGCAGCGTGGTCTCGTTGCGGAACCACACGATGAACTTGCCGGGCGTGTTGGGCTCTGCGGGGAGGGGGGCATCAGTTTCGCTCCACTACACACACCGCTGCACGCTTTCCGTCCATCGACTCTAACAGACTATTTTGCGTTAAAATACAGTACGCAAAAATTTACGCGAGTCTTCTGTTGTGTATGTCCATCTATACAGTTTAAGACAGTTTCCTATAGCCAATCTGAAGATATGACCTGTAGAACGAAATAGAAGTAAAATTTTAAGTGTTAGTAGGTTTTTTTATTTTGTGATTCACAAACAAAACATACAAACATAGGCTTATGTTATGTAGTTCATATTAAAAAACAGCCATTAATCAATAATGTGAATGGAGTGGACAGAATCGTTTTGCTAGTGAAAGTCGATGGACGAAATTCAACATATTGTGACATATTCCAAATACTACAACATTAACAAAACTAATTCTAGTTTCATGCATATAAATTAAGAACAAATAATGAGCAAACGCAAATACTAAATGACTCAATTCAGAGTTATTAAAGTAAACAGATATCGTAATACTGTTGCACAGTGGATAGCACATCTACCTTTAAATGCATGCACTCTACTCAGTTACGTTACGGTCGAATTCGCAACGAAAAGTACATAAAAGAGGACGAGGGTCTTGAGCCTAGGATAGGGCGCAGGCCGCCAGCGGCGCGGGTTTACTGCGGCTCGACGCTCCCGATGCAATTTATAAAGAAGTACTAAGATTTATGTTGAAAAAGCAAAAAGAGAACTATTTTAATAAATTTTTAATTTACGTTGCCTTCACATTTTAATTTGGCAATTTCAAGCGCTGAGGTATGTGGACTAGGGTGGGCCGATTTTATATGGGATTTTTTTTTTATTCGAATTTAGTTACGTAAGAGGTGTGTAAAGTTGCGTTATGATACGCTGATTTAAATGCTCTAAAATATTGTAAAATATATTTCGTCTTGAGCCCTCTACCAGCCGTTAAAGAGTCAAGTTTATGAAAAATGTTACTTATTCTTCAAACGTGTAAAAATATTAGTTTTTCTATTTTATATAAGTTTTTATTATGTCGTAGTAATAATAGAGCTATGTTATTAAACTTTCGACAAAAACTTACTAAAAATACAATAAAAAATTTCACAATCATAATGTTATGTTTGTATTTTTTGCCATACTTTAAACATATTCTACAGTTTCTGTCGAAATGAATTCGTATTTATTCAAATTTCCCTCAAGCGATACTCTGATTAGCTTTTGACACCAGTTTACATATTTTTCCAATAGCTGGCTAGAGGCAAGTTTAGTCGCATTGAGGCCATTAATTTGTCCTTGAGACGAACTTGTCTTTAGTAGAATTTAAAAAAAATCAATGAAGAGATGTTATTGTGTTCCCACTGTAGCATACTTATCAATATTCTTAATCCTCAGGCAAACATTTCATCTTTGGGGACTTGAAGAGCCGGTTTGGAGCGTGGAGCGGTAGAATCCTAAAGTATAGCTTCTGCGATGCGTGCTACCGTGCTACATACAAGTACATCTCGTTCGCGGTCTTATGTCATAAAACATTGCTAAGCTCGTCGCTCACATTCAAAACGTGTTCTCTGTATGGCTAACATATAATCCTCACATTTTCAGGCTAATAATTCATGTAGTTTCTCGATCTAAGAATGCGTTAAGATCTGTCTTTCAACGTAGTTAAAGCTCATAAAAAAAACAATCAGGTATATAACTTTCATCAATAACTTCACAAACATACATTTTAGATATTTTAGGTACACTTTAAGTCTGAGAATTTGATTTTACGGAGGAAAATACATTTATACTTCACATTTCATTAACGTTTAATTTCATGCGTAAAATAATTTATTTGAACCACATTGTTACGATTTAAATCATTTTACCGCGTTATTTTAATTTTTTTGCAGTAGGCTATGATGTTAGTGGGAGGTTTTTATCTTATTAGAATGTCAGCAATTGTTTTACACGCTGCTGTGACCCAGATGGAACTTATGCATATTCCTATATGAACTTTGTTTTCCGACTCAATGATAGTGGAAATATGAGCGTATATGTTGTTTTCCATTCTTTATAACTGTCAGCGTTTTTAGTACAATACACTAGTAGTTAGTGACAATAATAACTATAAAATCATCTTAACTTGTTACACTTTTTTTAGATGGTTTTTGTTGTCATTTGATACAATGAAAATGATTTTTTTGTTCGAAAATGACAAATTTTTCGATTTTTGCATTTTTTGTTTACAATAGACTAAAAGGCCATTTCAGCGAAAATTGAACCGTTTTCCCCCTGAAGGGAAGAAAACGTATATTTTGGGGCTAGCCAAGGCTTGACCCTTCGGAGATAACGTCTAGTTCTCTCTACGTGTCTATGTGTGCATTGGACCCCCATCGGACAACCCTCCCCGCGCCTCGAGTGCTAGCGGGGGTGCGGGGAGGGGCACGCTGCGGCCGGCGGCGCGGAGCGATCCTCAGTACCTACTCCGGAGGCGAACGGCAAGAGCTTGCTCGGGTCAAGCCTTGGCTAGCCCCAAAATATACGTTTTCTTCCCTTCAGGGGGAAAACGGTTCAATTTTAGGTCTAGCCGTCGGCTTGACCCTTCGGAGATATGTTTAGTTTCTGCCGGTCAAGAGGCAGCGTACTGTGAAATGGGGAAAAATTAACAATATTCTAGAGATATAAAATGTAGACCCAACGTATATAAAATTAGAATTAAATGCTTTATTCTTTAGAAACACAAAATAAACATCACATATCAAACACAATGAGATCAATAATTATTACTCTGTTAATCATCTTTAGAAACTTAAGGTAACATAAAAATCAATTATCCAATGGAGTGAAAATAGATTGGACATCTTCGGTTAAGGATTAATCCTTAGAATTGGAGGTCTTAGACACCTCTTTGAAATAGAATTTGAAGAAAGTATTTTCGCTTCTCCAGTTACCTCTCGCCAGAACTTCATCAAGAGGAAGATTATTATAATTATTTGTAGCTAACGCGGATCTGACGCTTCCAGGAGGAGCATCAATACGCAGAGTTCTAAAAACCCAATTTACCCATCCGGCTATAATGCAACGCGTAGCCGCTTTTATCGGACCTCTAGTTGAAATAAAAAGGGAGGAAATTTTGTTATTTGCCTCTGCGTGAGTGAGAAATTCGGATTAGAGACTTGATCCATCTTACTGGATCTAAGTTTTCAGTATTGCTGCAGGACAGTTGCCAACCCGTTTGGCGTCGTCGAGCTGAATCGGTTTTAGACCCAAAGCGAGGCCAAAATGTTACCCTTTCGTCTGTAAGCTCCATGTCCGCCGGACCTATATGTAATAGCGTCAGATCGTGAAGGCGTCTCCCCGAAGCTAGTAATAATAATAAGGCTGCGTGCCTAGAAACTTGATACAAGCTATTTTCATCAGGAGAGTTATTTCTTAACCAATTCAGCACTACTGAAACATTCCATATCGCTTAACCGGTTTCAATAGGTCTATCGACTTGAGAACTCGCTTTACTATAGGACTAGCACTTACATTTTGACCCGTGGAAATATCGGCGAATGTGCAGACGACAGACTTATGTAATTTTATTGTTTGCGGGGCAAATTACGATGGAGAAAACATAAGAAAAGGGCTAATTGAGAAGGCGTCGGACTATTTTTTGGAATAAAATTTGCAGAAGCCCACGAGCACCATCGTGTCCAAGCTGCCTGATATGATTTTAAAGTAGACTTCCTCCGTGATCCTTCCAAAATTTTAACATCATTCAAACTCCAGTCTTCTACCTCCGCAGACCACCCCGTACCTTCCAGGCCTCCAATTGTAACCGATTTATTTCGGGAGGTGCGAGCCCTGTTGTAAGATCTCTCAGATGGCGATCGAGATTTCTGATTGAGAAAGGGGGCGCTAACGCTCTGGACTTTATGTCGGCACGCCAAAAGACTTTGACCCATCGTGGAGCTATTAGAATGTATGTTCCCCGGGCAGTGTTTAAGTGTTGTAACACTTGAGGTATAAGACCTGGAGGGGGAAAGATGTATGCAAGTTTGAAGTGCCACTGGCGGGTGAAAGCATCCACAAATTCCGCATGAGGATCCCTGGCATCTAGGCTGGCATAGACTGGGACGATCGCTGACTTGTTTGATGCAAACAGAAACAAACTCCATAGAAACTCCCCATTTGTGAAAAATTATTTGAAGAATTTCTTGAGACAAGGCCCATTCGGGGAGCCGTTTCTGTCGCGACAAATGATCGATTTCTACATTGTACTGGCCTGGAAGATGAAAGGCTGTAAGTTTGATTCGAAATTGATGACAAAGCATCAAAATCTGGGTTGTCAAATTGTGGAGAAGTATCGACTTGGTGCCCCCCTCGCGATTGATATACGCCACTACTGAGCGGTTGTCTGACTGGACTAACACCACGTGATCTGCCAAAGTCCCTGAAAAACCGCAAACATTTCTTTCACGTTCGAATGCCATTGAACTTGCTGCTCTTTCCAAATACCTGATAAAGTTTTTTTTTTTTTTTTTTACTGAAACCCCCCAAACTGAACCTGAGACATCGGAGACGATGAAGCTCCTCGGACCATCGTGAAATATTTGCGACGATTTGTGCAGGTTGTTCCGCCACCAAATCAGATCTTCTAAAACTGATTGGGGAATTTCGAAAAGTTGTTGTGGGCGAGTTTTCGGAGGGAGATTGGCGGCTCTCTGAAGTTTTCGACAGTGTGGAAGGCCTAATGGGACCGCAAAGGCAGCGAATGTTAGTCGACCTAATAGAGATTTTGCCTGCAGCCAGCTCATTCGATGACTCCTCAGGAGTCTCTGGATATTCGGAGTCTTTTTTCTATGCTCAAACTTTTTTGATTTTGACTTGGATTCCAGACTACACCTAGATATTCTACTGTTCGTGGTGGGGTCAAGATAGATTTCCTCCAGTTTATTTGCCAACCTAGAGTATCGTTAGGAACTTGACCGTCTCTTGGATGTGAGAAAGATGAATTTTTGGACTGTGATGAGCCAAAAGAAAAAGGTCGAGATATACAATTATTCGAATACCCCTTGACCTTAGTTCGCTTGCCACCAATTGGTGAGTCGGGAGAAAATGTGGGGCGCTACTGAAAGACCGAAAGGCAGGGCTGTAAATTGTAGGAAGATGCCGTTGTATGCCATCGTCGAAAATCGCTGATGGTCGTTTGCAATCGGAACGTGTAGATAAGCATTTGAGAGGTCTATCTTGCTTAATAAATCGCCTTTTTGTAGAAAACTGGGGATTTTCCGGTGGTTGATCAATCGAAACGGCTTTGCAATGAGATAAAGATCGAGAGGTTTTAAGTTTATCACCGGTCTCAACGCTCCATCGGATTTTGGAACTAAGAACATTCTGGAGACAAAGCCTGTTTGCAGTGATGACTTTACTAGTGCTCCTGGAGTATTTGCAAGTAAAACAACCGTATAGCGCTGTAGCTAGTTTATTACTGGTTGATGAACCGTCACAATGGTGTCGCTAGGCACGCGCTTATAAGTACATACACACCAATTCTCCCTCATTAATTTGTGACTCTGAGAACAATACAAAAGAAACATTAAAACTAAAAGAACGCCTTATAATTAACTTTCTTTCTTATCCTAAGACTACGGCCTTCACCCCCAGCAGGGGGCGGCTCGACCTGCGTGCACGGCTCCGGCGCTGCTTCCTCTCGCGCCTCCGCCCACTCATCCTCTTCCCCCTCAACATTTTCTCGATCACGCTGTTTAACACATCCGTCACTTAGCTCTATCTGTTCTACCTGACCTCCATGAAATGACGCACCTGGACGGGTTTCTACCGGTGAGGACGGCCCGGGTGAAGACGGCCTGGGCGGGGACGCGCTAGGCCCAGGCGGGGTCGGCAGTGGCGGCGGGGAGGGCGGTGAAGTCGGCGCAGCGACCATACCATCGCTGGCTTTACCCATCTCCTGCCCTCCAGCAAAGGCACCGCCCGAATATCTTATAAGCTGATCGAGATGTCGCCTGCAGACTACATTCATGTCATGAACTAACACCTCGAACATTCTATTGCCTATAACCTTAACAACCTCTCCTGTAGTCCAGGTTTCTTTTCTTGAGACGAACCATCTCAACCAAACCTCATCACCTATGTCAAGTAGTCTACGTTTACTCAAACAGGATTTTTTGTTTTCAACAAGTAGCCCCTTTTCAGGCAAAACTAAATCTAACCTGGATCTCAAATCCCGCCCTAGCATCAGCTTAGCTGGTGTGTCGCCCGATGCACAGTGAAGAGTATTTCTGTAATCGAATAAAAATCCTAGTAATTTATTAGCGACACTCTCGGGTGACGCCGTTGAATTTTCTATTAAAATGCACTTGAGCATTTTTTTACAAGTCTTAACAGAATTCTCTGCTTGGCCATTGCTAGAGGGATGGTAGATGGGCGAAGTCACATAACGAATGCCATTATTAGCGCAAAAATCCCTAAATTCCGATGAATTTATCTTTACGTCGTTATCTGACACTATGACATTCGGTATGCCAAACCTCGAAAATAAATATTTTAATTTAAGTATCAACGCATGAGTTGAGGTGCCACAATTCATAAGTATGCACTCCAACCACTTACTGTAGGCATCGATCACTACCAGGTACACTTGCTGGCCGATAGTCATGTAGTCGATGTGCACGCGCTGCCAGGCACCGGCGGGGCGCGGCCAGGGAGCAGGGGGCGCGCGCGGCGGGGCTGCCCGTGCGACAGCACATAGCGCGCAGGCCCCGATCCAGTGTTCGATTTCAGCATCGATTCCGGGCCACCACATCCGACTTCTGGCTGAAGTTTTAGTTTTCACTATACCTAAATGGCCCGAGTGCAGTTCCTTTAACATTGTGGCCCGGAAAACTAACGGAATCACCACCCTATGGCCCCTGAATAGGCACTCGTTTTCCACCTCTAAATCGCCTTTACAAGCAAAATATGGTTTTATTGAATCGCAAGAAATTTTCCGGGGCCAACCTTGCTTCATGTATTTTATTACCGTTTGTAACACAGCATCCTTCTTCGTGGCCTCTTTTATGGTTTCAAATGATATGGGAACGACATTTGCGTCCAAAAACATCAAAAACGATCTTTCTTCTACCCCCTTATCATTGTTGACGTGCGCGGGAAGCGGCGCCCGCGAGAAATAATCAGCAACTAAATTGTCGGCGCTGTTAATATACTGCACAGTATAATTATATGCTGACAGTATTATCGCGTACCTTTGCAGTCGAGAGGCCGCCATAACAGATATGCCTACCTTTTTACCGAATATAGACAACAAAGGGCGGTGATCCGTTTTTAAAATAAACGGCTCTTGACGCCCGTAGAGAAACTGGTGGTATTTTTTTACCCCGAAGATTATCGCCGTCGCCTCCTTCTGAATTTGGCTGTAGTTACGCTCGCTTGTTGATAACGAGCGTGACGCAAACGATAGTGGGCGCTCCTGACCGTCTGGCGTGCGCTGGGCCAGCACGGCGCCAAGTCCTCCTGGGCCAGCGTCCACGGCTAGCACGAGCTGAGCGGTCGGGTCAAAGTGCGCCAGCACTCGCTCCGAACTCAGCTCACTCTTGACCGCGTCGAACGCGCACTGTTGCCGCTCGCCCCACCGCCACGGTGAACCATCGCGCAACAATTCGTGTAATGGTCCTAATTGATTGGATGCTTGAGGAATAAAATTGCGATAGTAGTTAACTATTCCTAAAAACCTTTTCAATTCCACGACATTAGTTGGACACGGTGCTTTTGCTATAGCTTCTGTTTTTTTTGGACACGCTCGTAAACCCATCTTATCTATGACATACCCTAAGTAGGTCACGCTGTTTTGAAAGAAAGAACATTTTTCCTTCTGCAAGCGTAAGCCTGCGTCGCGCATTCGAGTTAAAACTTCGCGTAATCTTGCAGTATGAATGTCCCTAGTGGGGCCCGTTACACACACGTCGTCTAACCAGCAGCTTACCCCGTCGATCCCCATAAGCAGTGCCTCCATTGCCCGCTGAAAAATAGCGGGTGCGTTGGCCAGCCCGTATACCAGCCGCGTATATTTAAATAGACCCTTTGTGGTACTTATAGTAGTCAATTGTTGCGATGATTCTTCCAGTACAAACTGGTTGTACGCATTGCTAAGGTCGATTTTTGTATACTGTTCGCCATTGCTGAGGTTCGCAAATACCTCCTCTATGCGAGGCATTGGGTATTTATCTATATATAAGTCTTTATTAAGTGTGAGCGAAAAGTCCCCTGCAATTTTCACCTTTCCGTTTTCTTTAAGTACCGGAACTATGGGCGTGGCGTACCTGGAATAATTTACCGGAACCAGTATTCCTAGTCCTACAAGCCTCTCTATCTCGTCATCAACTCTGTCTTTAAGGGCAAAAGGAACCGAGCGCGGTTTAAAAAATTTCGGTTCTACCCCCTCTTTGAGCTGTAGATTAACTTTGAACTTATTAAACCGGCCGAGTTCATCGTTCCACAGCTCGGAGAACTCACTCAGGAATTGTGGCATCTCACTCTGACACGGCTTTGCGCTGATGATGTTCATATTGTCACACACTATTTTAATATTGAATTTGTTCATAAAATCACGCCCAAGCAGCGGCGGTCCGCAATTGTTAACAACGTAAATTTGTAGCTCTTTTAGTAGCCCAGAATACGAAATTCCCGCCAAAAAAAATCCCAAGGGTGTGATTTTGTGACCATTATATAAGCACATTTTGATATTGCATTGTTCTAAGCGTAAATTGGAAAAATGCTCTCTGTACAACTTATCAGAAATCACCGTGGTTCCTGAACCTGAGTCGAGCTCCATGGAGATAACAACATTGTTTACCGTTACGTCTACAATAATAGGTGCATAACTAACATACCTCATATTAAATACTTGGCATTCCTTGCAATCGCTTCCTCCGGAAGCCTCCGAATCGACCCCAATGCAGTGCATTTGGGATGAACACGGACTTTTTGCGGCACACACCTTCTTTAAATGTCCCTTCTCACCACAACTTTGACACCTATAACCTCTATAACGGCACCTCACTGCGTCATGATTTTTAAGACCGCACACTTTGCATCGCGGACCGGAGTCTCCGAGGGCGGGGGTACGGCGGGCGGCGACGGGCGCGGCTGCGCGGCGCTCTTCCACTCTGTATACCGGCTCCTCCTTGATGCTGGGCGGGGCTCGCGCGGCGCGCGCGCATGCCACCTGCTGAGCTACTTCCATCGCCTTCGCTAAAGTCAGCGCTTTTGCGTCTTGTTCAAAAAGACGATCGCGCTCAGGACCTGCCTTCAAGCCCAACACGAAGCGATCACGCAGTACTGTGTCCAGAGAGGTGCCGAAATCGCAGTACACCGCGAGTCCTCTCAGTCGCACCGCCCAGTCTTCGACACTTTCGCCGTCACCTCTGGTCGCCTCGTAAAATTTAGCCCTGTCGGCGAACGTCGACCGCTTAGGTGTGAAGTGACTGTTGAGTAAATTAACTAGCTCTCCGTAATCCACATCCTCCACTTTGCGCGGATGCACTAAGTTGATCACCAGACGGTAGGATTCATCCGAAAGATGTGTCAGTAGCACTGCCCTTTCACTTTCCGCTGGTATCTTGTTTAGCTTCAGGAATTGCGCTAAACGGCCATAAAAGATTTGCCAATCCTGCACTTTATAATCAAAAACTGACAAATTTCCAATAACGGCAGCCATTATTTTGCACGCGCGGGTAGACTCGTCGTCAATGGAGTATTTGCAAGTAAAACAACCGTATAGCGCTGTAGCTAGTTTATTACTGGTTGATGAACCGTCACAATGGTGTCGCTAGGCACGCGCTTATAAGTACATACACACCAGCTCCACATCCTACTAACTTCTCTATTTCTACGTCCATTTCCGAAGACCTTTTTGTCTGCATTTGCTTGCATAGGGAAATTGAAAGACGTGATAGTGGAGGCTTTTGTCAGAATGGAATTCGTATCCCTTGCAGAAATTTTCTGGATGGTTTGCTCTTGGTTTTGGTTTTGCGAACCGGCTTGGTTGACTGGGGCTCGGTCTGGTTCCCAAAGAGGGACTAGGCTTCAACTTTGGAAAACATTTGAAGTGACCCCCATTTTCTTGAAATGTTTGTGCAAGAGATTTCTCGTCAAACAGGGCTGTGGGCGAAGGAGGAATGTTATGTAAAACCGAGTGTACGTGTTTAGACTTGGACGTGTACACCTTAAGTCTACTCTCAATTGTCTCTGCTCTCTTTCCAACTGTGTACTGCAGAAGATCGTTAGTCACTTCCCGAAACTTAGACCCAGGCTCAACAAAATGCTTTTGAAGTATCGGTGCCAATCCTGGCACTTTTGATTCTTCTTGCAAGTGCTTTTTTTGGAGTAAAAGACCATGGACAATCGTTCCAAGAGCTTGATCTGATCGGATTAGCTCGTTATAACTCGTATAGGTGGGGGTTTTGCTGACAAGTTGTGAATTCACCTCCAAGGCTGAAAAGGCGGGTGTGGCCTGTAATCGCTTTTGTAGGTCAACATATCGCAGTTTCGACCAACCATGCTGCTCAAACCTCTGGCACTGTATTCCTTGCGCTAAAACAGCTGGATCTGCCGGAGGTATGGTCGGTTCCGCTTCTTGCACAGCCGGAGTAAAATCGAAATTAGAATTTTCCTTGTTTTCTGCATAATTATGGTTCCTTCAAAGCAGCTGGTATATTCAGTGGTGGGGCTTCAAACCCATCTTCAGACTCCGACAAATCTTCATCTTGTTCTTCTTCTACCTCGGAGTCTTCTTTTTGTCGAAGTAGCTCAGTTAACAATCGTTCGATATTTGCTGACCCCTTCTTTAATTCAGCAACTTCCTGGTCGAGCCTGCTGCGTTTAACCGAAGGAGATGATGTCGACACGCTCAGAGACCTTTTTGCTGGTGTTGGTGCAGGTGACCCAACTAGGAGTTTAGAAATCGCCAGTCTTGATACAAACTGTACCTGTAGGGGTTCTATAGCCTTCTTAAAAATTTTCAGCTGGGACATCGATCCATGTACCTTTACAGCCACCATCTTTGGTTGTATAATCCAGGCTCTGCAAAAATCAAAGCGCAGCATCTGCTCTTTGATTAGGTGATACATTCTTTCTGATATGGATTTGGCATCGGGATCGAAGGCCTTGACTATAGTAATCTTCGGGATAGCGAAATGTAACTTGCTAAGAAGTACAGAATCCGGTCTTCTCCCCACCAGATCCTCGCAGGATACGTCGCACACCAACCATTGATCCCAACCCTTGGGGTAGAGAATAGAAATTGCTTCTACAATCCTAGAAAGCACCACCCGGTCCTCTTGTTCCAGGGCTGGCATCTGGCGAGTCGCCATGTCCGCCAAGGTAATGGTGTTCTTACTGAGAGCCATCTGTAGAACCAAAATAGCATTCGGTCAGCACGCTTTGTCAGAATTTGTCGTGAACAAATCAGCAATGCTAATGCATTGATACAATGGCTTTCTGAAACGACGCCGTGCCTAAATCGACAGGATGCGCCTTTACATTTGACACGATACCTTGCCAAGATGGATACGACGCTTTGTTACAATTGACACGACACCTTGCCAAGATCGATACGACGCTTTGTCACATTTGACACGACGCCTTGCCAAAATCGACACGACGCGTCTTTACATCTGACACGACGCGTTGCGAAAGTTGATACGACACATGAGCAGATCTGTCACGACGTGCGTCAAAGATTACGGCGACTTGCATCAATAATTGACACGACGCTTGATACATTGATATGAATCCTTGCGGATACGATACCAAACCTCGGCCTGAAAGGCACTTATGAGGATATTTTGGAAAGTAAGGCATAGACCTGTACTTCCAGAGAAGGTCGATTGCAGCAAGGGCGTCTCGACTTGGTGTATTGATATGAAATTATGAATCCTTATGGAAGCGATACCAAATCTCGGCCGAAAGGCATGTATGAGGATATTTCAGAAAGTAAGGCACAGACCTGTACTCCCAGAGAAAATTCGATTGCAGCTAGGGCGTCTCGACGGTGTTATTATTATTTATGATTATATTTTATTACGTACACAAGATGATATAACAGGACATTACATAATAAATAACATGTACAAGTTCAAAAACCTAGGTATCTAAATTGTTTGAAAGTTTCACTATTGCATGTAAACCAAAAACACTACGGAAAAATAGTAGTATAGATAGTTGATTTCTTTCAAAAATTAAAATAGATTACGTTAATGGGTTCAACGAATTACCTCTAGAATACAAAACAATATTAGAAGGATAAATACCTTACAATAAACGCTCGAACAGTTGCACTGTTGTTGCGCGAACCAAATACACACATAGCTCACGCGAAGAAAATCAGCGTACTGAGGATCGCTCCGCGCCGCCGGCCGCAGCGTGCCCCTCCCCGCACCCCCGCTAGCACTCGAGGCGCGGGGAGGGTTGTCCGATGGGGGTCCAATGCACACATAGACACGTAGAGAGAACTAGACGTTATCTCCGAAGGGTCAAGCCGACGGCTAGACCTAAAATAGCGTGTGAAACCTAAGTTTGTCTTTTTCTAAGTTTGTAACCGTTCAAAACGGAATGTATGTAAAGTGTCTAAAACTGAAATAGATTGCAAAATATAGTACTTAAAGTAACAAAACTATCAAATAATGTATAAAAACCATTAATATTACTTGACAGAAAAACATGAAATTGTTGCATTTTTTCTCAATACAATCGCTGGTAGAGGGCTGAAAGTTATATAATGGATTTTTTTCTTTCTACATACTTAATATAACGGAACTTTTGCGGGGTCTGCCCTAGTGAAATTCCAAAAAAAAGCTAAATCGGCCCTGCCTAATGTGAACACCTCAGACACTCAGGTTTTCTCATGATGTTTTCCTTCAACGTTAGCTGGTATTGCTACTAAAACTTCTAAAACAAATGTACGTAACTTGGAAAACAAAGTCATTGGTACATGCCGGGATTCCAACCCAAGACCTCTCGAATGTGAGGACGGCATTGTACCGCTGCGCTACCACTGCTATCTTAGGTAGCTTTAAAGCTTAATTATAAGAAGTATAAGATTTTGTTGAGTATAAAACTACAATACACCATGCAAGACACACACACACACACTCAGCGAGCTCACCGTGAGTCCCTCGGGCGCTCAGCGCGCTGCTCGGACAGAACAACACATCGGGTTAGACAAACAGCGACACAGCGGGCGCGCCCGCCCGGTATATTCCACTTACGTTCTATTGTCATTATACTTCATTGATTAGCCACGCAATTAAAATTTGTCGTTCTGTATGAGAAAAAGACAACCGGTAGGTAGGTATTATTGGGATCAACACCGTTGTAGCGATTGGGAAAATTGTATTAATTTCATAAAAAGTCGTAGACAAGCCAGTGTAGCGTGCAGGATGGGAATAGTTACTGGTGGTGAAGTTTCTGGAGGCGTATGCGGCGCTCTCCTTGTCGTGCAGCAGCGTGAAGGCGTGCAGCGTGTAGGTGGCGCCGGGTGCCAGGTCACGCAGCGTGTGCGAGCTGGCGCCGCCGTCCACCGTCACGTTGCGCGCCTCGCCCGCGCCCGCGCCCGCGCCCGCCAGCGGCACCACGCGAAAGCGGAAGCCCGTGTACGAGCCGTGCGCCGGCGGCGCCCACGCGATCGTGGCCTGCTTATTGCGGCCCAGCGTGACCGTCAGGTTGCTCGGCGGCTCGGGCGCTGCAAAGACAGTCACAGGGAGTCAGACGAGAGCGGCATGCCGGCGTGCCGGCGGGACGGCTCGGATGCTACGCACCGGTGACGATGGTCTGGTTCCAGGTGAGCAGGTCGGCGAAGGTGTCGTTGGAGTAGTAGAGCATGAAGTGGTACTGCGTGCCGGGCAGCCCCTGGAAGTTGATGGTGGAGGCGCGCGCCGGCACCGTGAAGTTGGGCGCGGGCGAGCCGTGCGGCGGCCGGTAGTCCAGCCGGTAGCGGCCCGCGCCCCCCGCCTCCTCGCCGCCGCCGCCCGCGCCCGGTATCTCGATCACCAGGTCGGCGGCCGCGCCGCCGTGCGCCAAAGCCTACACAAGTCGCATTAAAGGACTCCTATTTTAAAAATAAGAAATGGATCTGCTTTCTAACTGGTGACGACCACAAAGATGTTACCCCACCAATCAGGCATCTAACCTAGCATCTAGAATGTCGCCTTGCTTGCACATTCTAATATTTTTAATGACGACCTGGTTACGGTGGCGCGGCGGGAAGTCGCTGGATGCGAGCGGCACATCACTGGGAAGCTTGGAAAACTACGAGGGAGGCCTATGTCCTGCAGTGGGCGTCAAATGGCTGAGGATGATGATGTATGAAAAGTATTCTATGCCCTTCCCCGGGACTCAAACTGTCTCCATACCAAATATCATCTAAATCCGTTCAACCGTTATTGCGTGATGAAGTAACAAACATCCAAAAATCTTCACAAACTTTGACATTTATGATATTCGTAGGATTATGTACGGCTAACATAATAAAAGTTGTTTCCTAAATTAATTTTTGTATACAGTTATAAGAACTAGGTAGTATAGGCTATCACAAACATGTCTTTAATTTTATTATTAAGCCTCAGAATACATTTATTCGTCAAAAGTAAGTATACTTTTTTTTTTGATGTTTGTTACTTCATCACGCAATAACGGTTGAACGGATTTAGATGATATTTGGTATGGAGACAGTTTGAGTCCCGGGGAAGGGCATAGAATACTTTTCATGCCGGAAATTACTCATTCCATGCGGACAAGTCGCGGACAAAAGCAAGTTTTATTACATTAGTTTTATGGTATACCATAGCATCGGACCACTTTTATCAAGTGTATATAATTTTTAATACCTAATCACAAAAACTTGTATTGTGCGAGTAAAGTAGCATGCCAGATGTAACAGCAGATGTAACGTAAGTGAGTAGGATCTGCAGTCGACTGCATTACACAGTAGCATGCCAGATGTAACAGCAGATGTAACGTAAATGAGTAGGATCTGCAGTCGACTGCATTACACAGTAGCATGCCAGATGTAACAGCAGATGTAACGTAAGTGAGTAGGATCTGCAGTCGACTGCATTACACAGTAGCATGCCAGATGTAACAGCAGATGTAACGTAAATGAGTAGGATCTGCAGTCGACTGCATTACACAGTAGCATGCCAGATGTAACAGCAGATGTAACGTAAATGAGTAGGATCTGCAGTCGACTGCATTACACAGTAGCATGCCAGATGTAACAGCAGATGTAACGTAAATGAGTAGGATCTGCAGTCGACTGCATTACACAGTAGCATGCCAGATGTAACAGCAGATGTAACGTAAATGAGTAGGATCTGCAGTCGACTGCATTACACAGTAGCATGCCAGATGTAACAGCAGATGTAACGTAAATGAGTAGGATCTGCAGTCGACTGCATTACACAGTAGCATGCCAGATGTAACAGCAGATGTAACGTAAATGAGTAGGATCTGCAGTCGACTGCATTACACAGTAGCATGCCAGAATAGATGTAACAGCAGATGTAACGTAAATGAGTAGGATCTGCAGTCGACTGCATTACACAGTAGCATGCCAGATGTAACAGCAGCGTAAATGAGTAGGATCTGCAGTCGACTGCATTACACAGTAGCATGCCAGATGTAACAGCAGCGTAAATGAGTAGGATCTGCAGTCGACTGCATTACACAGTAGCATGCCAGATGTAACAGCAGATGTAACGTAAATGAGTAGGATCTGCAGTCGACTGCATTATACAGTAGCATGCCAGATGTAACAGCAGCGTAAATGAGTAGGATCTGCAGTCGACTGCATTACACAGTAGGTACTTGCTTCATATTGTTATTGCATTAGGTACAAATATGCTTCACGTTATTTTTATTATCTTGGATACGCTTTCTGCGCATACTATGTGTAATGAGGATCATTCAGACATCGAAATATTGGACTTCCAAGTACTAAGGCGAAAGTTGTACAAAAATTGAAACATTACTTTTTGAATTATTAACATCCACAAAGAATACCACAAGAATAACGGCGGCTAGCGGATCTCCCGTAGATACGTATATGTCGTTTCGTTGCGATAAGTTTGTTTAATACTGAATTTTAGTGTTTTCCATTTGTTTTAAAGTTTCATTAGACTAATTTCGTATTATAATAAAATTCTTAAAATATGGAAATCGGTTATGTTAAAGCGCAATCAGATAAAATTTACCATAATAGACTCTTTTATGGTGGCTGAGTATTTAAGAGCGCTTTCACATATAGGCGTTTTTGTCGCGCGACTGTAGCGCTTCTAAGTCGCGCTGTAGTAGCGCGACTCGTAATCCATACATATTTGCTGCAGCACGACAGCCGCGCGGTGGTCGCGCGTCAGAAGCACGACTGCAGCGCTCCGAGATTGCGGTGGCATGTACGACGCGTAGTCGCGTGCGATCAGTCGGCGTTAGATCAGTGTTGCGAGCGCATGTGTATTGTATAGTAGCAAGTTGCAAATTTTGGACATTCGGAGATAGTTAAAGAATTTTCGTTTATTGTATTTTATCACTTTGAACACAGTTGTATAATCACCATTTACACATCGAGTTTTAAGTAATGGATTTATCCAGTACTGCCTTTTTCGTCTTTGTATTCGACGACGATGGCGTCGGAGAAGTAAAAAAAAGAGCAGCAGTAACAATGTGTCTCCGTTGGAATCCATATTGGAAATGAGCTAGTCACCCCAAGTTCAATGCGCGTTTGCATCGCGGCTGTGAAGCGCAGCTGTCGCTAGCGACGGCGTCGCGACTTAGCCGCGCTACAGCCGCTGTAATATGAAGGGATTCGGTGTGCAGCGCTTCAGTCGCACGACAACAACGCTTATATGTGAAAGCGCTCTTAATGATAATACGAAGATGGAACTTTCTTATAGGTAAGAATAAGAAATAATAGGCATACTCGACCACCTACGTACATTTATCTAGACGTACTTTATTAATAAAAAAAATAAGAAATACGCAGGAATACACACTTTATTCACTATATGAGAAAAAAACACATATGACCCTAGTTTTCTACAGTATTATTTAGGGCCGTCTGCCACAAAGCTAAATGCGAGCATATAAAAGCCAAAATTCTTAAATCGTCTAATGGTCAGAGGGTGGTCATTACAGTAACTTGTCCGGTAATTGTGTCTTGGCTATTCGGGTATGCGACCCCGACCTCCTCGAGCCTCTATTGCTACACTCACAAAGTATCCTTTTCGTAGTAATAGTTGTCCTTTAGTACCTTATTCCTATCCGAACCTGCTCCTCATCAACAGTCCCTACACCTTCCCTTTCCTTGATTCCTGGGCCTCTTCCATTAGGAAGGCATTAGCCAATCTAAGGTCAACGTGCCGACGGATGCGTGGCTAGGGGTGAGCCTAGTCTAAAGCGTACGTCCTGGAGTTAGGCGCTCTTCAGGCACTAAAAGCCTTGTCTCGGCATGCGGGGCTCTGCCGGGATGGACAATCTTTCCCTAGCTGCTCGTGGGAACAAGATGAAGTTTATTAAAAAACGTATCGAAGGTGGCGAGGTTGGTCGCCGCGCCTCACGCCGGATCACACGAGCGGGCGGAAAGCGGACTTTGGACACCCGCTTTGCTACGATAAATGTGTGTGGAGGAATGGAGCAGAAATTGGATGAAGTGTACGATATGATTCATGACAAATGTTTAGATGTGTTATGTGTGAATGAGACAAAGCAGAAAGGAAGTGGTACGACCACTTATGGTGGATTGACAGCTTTGTGGTCAGGTGTACCAGAAGCGCAACGAGGCTGTTAAGGAGTGGGACTTATCCTTTCCGGGCGAATGGCCGAATGCTTGATGGAGCATGAATGTGTAAGTTCCAGACTCCTCTGGGCTCGTTTTAAAGTTGGATTGACGAAAATATTCGTTCTGGGCGTATATGCCCCAGATATGTCAAAACCTCAAAGCGACCGAGAGGAGTTCTGGCAGAACGTAAGGGATTCTCTGCTCAAGTGTGAAGGAAATGAAAGGGTGGTATTATTAGGAGATTTTAATGGATGGGTAGGAGTAAAGCGTGATGGATATGAAAGGGTATTAGGGCGATTTGGTGACAGACGAGTGAATGAAAATGGGGTAAGTTTGCTAGATATATGCTTGGAGTGGAATCTTCAAGTGACTAACACTATGTTTAGTCACAAGAAGATCCACATGTACACATGGCAGAGACAGAATGACAGGTCTATGATTGATTTTGTGGTAGTGGATGAAAGACTAAGGAGTAAAGTTGTAGACACAAGAGTCTACCGAGGAACTAATGTCGGGACGGACCACTTCCTGGTAATTAGCCGGGTAAGAGGTCTGTTCAAGCGTTGGCGCCATCGAGTGCAGGTGGCTACAACAGCTCTAGAGCGCATAAAAGTTGACAGATTGCAAGATGAAGATGTGAGCGGAGAGTATAGGAGGAAACTCAAGGACAAACTCATTCATGTAAATGAAGAGTATGAATGGGGAGTGGAAGAGTTATGGGCTCAGTTAAAAACTAATATAGTAGAGACTGCTGCCGAAGTATGTGGAGTCAAAAAGAGACTGAATGGAAGAAAAGCGAAAGCTACTTGGTGGGATGAAAGTATTAAAGAAGTAGTGAATGAAAAGAAAAAGGCGTGGTTGGACTTGTTAGCTATCAAGTCCATCAAAAGAATGCAAGGAATTAGTAGTGAGTATGAAGATGTAGTAAGATTGAAAGAGAAGTATAGTATGATAAAAAAGAAGGTGAAGGATGTAGTGGAGAGAAGAAAGAATGAAGAGAAAGAAAAGTATGATAGGAGATTCTCACGAAACTTCAAGGCCAATGTAAAACTGTTTTGGAAAACGGTGAAATTGGCCCGAGGTAGATCTGAGCAATCTAAGTTGAGTGTAATTAGGGATGAGGATGGCTCCATGCTGAAAGAGGAATTTAAAGTAATGGAACGTTGGAAAGGATATTTTGAAAGTCTGTTTGAAAGAGAGGAGCGGCTCATGGAAGGCGATTCCGACCGTGAGGCGGAACCTAGTGTTGCTAGCGTTATAAGTATGGAAGAGATTGTCAAGGCAATGAAAAGAATGAAACTAGGTAAGGCTGCGGGATATGATAGAGTGTCGTTAGAAATGCTGAGGGCTGGTGAAGGCATTGTAGCTAGCAAGCTATACCTGCTTTTCAACAAGTGCTGGAGGAGTGGCAAAGTACCTAAGGACTGGGGTATGGCCGTCATAGTGCCGCTTTATAAAGGCAAAGGGTCCCAGCAGGTGTGCAAAACTACCGCGGTATCAACCTTCTCAGCATTGTCGGCAAACTGTATGCAAAGGTTTTGATTGAAAGAGTACTAGATGTGACTGAAGAAAAGATATGGGATGTGCAAGCGGGTTTTAGAAAGGGAATGGGATGTGTGTACCAAATCTTCTGCTTGAGGCGGATGGTGGAGAAACTTCTGGCCAAAAGTCAGAGGGTTTTCTGTGCGTTCGTCGACTTGGAGAAGGCTTATGATAGAGTGGTGAGGAATGACCTGTGGTCGGTACTGTCCGTGTATGGGGTGGACAGCGTCTCGCTGCGAGCTCTGAAGTCTCTCTATGAAGACTCCAGTGCTTGCGTTAGAATTAATGAGGCGTATACTGACTGGTTTAGCATTCGCAGGGGTGTAAGACAAGGATGTGTCGCCTCCCCATGGTTGTTCAACTTATTCATGGACAGTTGCCTGACTGATTTGAAAGAGAATGACTTTGGGATAAGGATGGGTGAGCTACTGGTCAAATGCTTGTTATACGCCGACGATCAGGTTTTGTTCGCATCGTCGGTTGAAGACCTGCAGACACAAGTAGCAGTAATGGATGAGGCGTTTAAAAGGAAAGGAATGAACATTAATGTGAGTAAGACAAAAGTAATGGTGTTCGAAAAAGACGATGTAATGACTGAGTGCAAGATAAGGATTAGAGGTGAAAGGGTGGAACAAGTGAAAGAATTTGTCTATTCCCCAAGCCTCTTTACCAGGGATGGCAAGTGTGAAGGTGATATAGAAAGAAGAGTAAAAGCAGGAAATTGTGTAAACGGTGCATTGCACTCCTTTGTGAGTGGCCAAAACATCTCCAAAAGAGCTAGATTGGCTATCCATAATGGAGTGCTAGTCCCAACACTTATGTATGCTAGCGAGACTTGGGTATGGCAAAAGAAGCAAGAAAGTAGGATTAATGCAGTAGAAATGAGGTCCTTGAGATGTATGTCTGGCGTTACTTTGAATGACAGGATACGCAATAGTGTGATTAGAGAACGTTGTGGACTGAAAGAGGATGTAGTGACAAGAATTGAGAAAGAAATGTTGCGTTGGTTTGGACATGTGGAGAGGATGAAGGAAGAAAGATTGACAAAACAAATATATCGAGCGAATGTGGATGGAAGGGCCGGTAAGGTACGACCCAGACGGACATACTTTGACCAAATAGAGGATGTATTAACAAAGGGCAAGATAAAAAGTACCCGAAACCGGCGTGCGTGCATGCAACGACTAATGAATGTTGAGGAAGCGAAAGTGATCTGTCAGGGTCGTAGCAAGTGGCAGTCCCTGGTCTCTGCCTACCCCTCTGGGATACAGGCGTGAGTTTATGTTATGTTTACGTCTAATAAATCTAAAACCATTTGGAATATAATAAATAAGGAAACCGGTAAATTCAAATCAGCGGACTGCGAATTTTCACTTAATATAGATAATACATTAATAACGTCAAATGAAGACATTTCCGCGGCTTTTGAACAATTCTTTACAAATTATGTTCCAATTATAACGACGGCTCCATTAGATTCATCTCCTGATCTTGAAGAGTGTTTTGAAAGATAATGTTCCCCCCCCCATGTGATCACGATATTTCGTTTGATTATATTGAAGCTCTTACCGTGAATAAAGCGTTTAAAAGCTGAATCTTAAAAAAAACTGAAGACCTGTGGGGTATGTCAGTAATGATAGTTAGCTCAGTAATCGATGTCCTAGCACCCAATTTAGCGAGAATCTTTAACAAATGTTTAGATGAGGGTACATTCCCTGACCTAACGAAATATAGTAGGCTCCTTCCTTTATTTAAAAGTGGCGACAGGCAAGATCCCACAAACTTCAGACCAGTCTCGGTTCTACCCGTCTTGAGTAAAATATTCGAGAAAATAGTTCTAGATCAGCTACTTACACACTTTAATAATTATCAACTTCTCCATAGTCAGCAATTCGGCTTCACGCAAGGGCGGTCTACGACGGATGCTGGTGTCACATTAGTTACATATATTTAGTGCATGGGAGGCTCGGAAGGATGCTATAACTTTTTTCAGTGACTTGTCGAAGGCATTAGATAGCGTAGACCATAAATCACTTCTCTTAAAATTGAAACACTACGGAATAAATGGGAAAAATTTGAAACTTATGAGATCATATTTAGAAGGGAGGGTTCAAAAAGTTGACATAAATAGGACTAAATCGTCAGGGTCGGAGGTTACGATGGGAGTGCCACAGAGATCTATTTTGGAGCCGTTCCTTTTCCTCTTATATGTAAATGATTTGCTGTTCATGGTTCAAAACATGTCAGAGATAGTATCGTTTGCAGATGACACGTCACTTATTTTTAAAATTAAGAGACAAGAAAATGACTTTGTGGATACAAATAATGCTCTTTCTAAGGTACTATATTGGTTTACTTCTAACAACTTATTATTAAATTAAAAAAAAGACAAAATGTATAAAATTCACACTACCAAATGTCAAAATGGTTGACAGCAATGTTATATTGAGACCTTGTAGAAGAAACTGTATTTCTGGGTATCACAATTGATGCAAAGTTTCAATGGGGTCCTCATATAGAAAAAATGGCAAATAGGCTGTTCTGCAGCATACGCAGTTAAAAGAATCCGAGAACTAACTGATGTTGCAACTGCTAGGCTCGTTTATTTTAGTTACTTCCATAGTATTATATCCCATGGTATACTACTGTGGGGTCGGGCAGCAGATATTGAGACCATCTTCGTCCTGCAGAAGAGAGCGATCAGATTCATTCAGTCGTAGAAGGCGACTAAGGAAATCAATTGAAATCATGTGAAATAAAGAAATAAATCCCTGTGGCGCCGGATTAGGAATAGCGTCACTCCATTTCCTTCTGTGGATGTCGTAGAAGGCGACTAAGGAAATTAATTACTACCCGGAGACGGGCAGCAGCGTCTTTCTGAGATTCCAACCGCATACTGCGATCGCCAACCCGCCTGCCAAGCGTGGCGATTATGGCAAAACCCTTCATCGTTATGAAAACTACGAAGGAGGCCTTTGTCCTGCAGTGGGCGTCAAATGGCTGGTGATGATGATGAAATAAAGAACTGCACTGTCAAGCAGGCCAATTCTATTATTCGTCAACACCTCAGGTCACTCAGTTATCGTGAAACAGAGCAAATCCTCAAATGCACAGATTAATGCCTCCAAACAAAAGAAAAATATCAGTTACTTTAAAACTGTAGGTAGCCAACACAATGTAAATACTAGAAGTAGACATAAACTTTCGTTCCCTTTAAGCTTGCAAAGGTTAATACATCCTTTAAGGGGCATTGCCTACGTTTCTATCATAAGAACCCCGAGGATATCATAAGCTTGCCAGAAACGCGGTTCAAAAAATGTGTAAAGCACACTTTGTGCCAAAAAAGCTACTATAACATGAAAGATTATTTAGATGACAATGATGTCTGGAAATGGGTTCCAGGTTTTAGAATATTTATATAAATTCTGTAAATTAAGGACTTGAAAAGACTAAGTTTGGAGTTTTTCGTCCATTTTTCTCCAAAATGATCTAAACTTTGAAATGGACACCTAGTTTAACTTGTAACATTCATTAAGTCGCAGTTTCTGTGCTACTTTGAATAAAAAAAATTGATTTGATTTGAATAGTAATTTTTATTTACTTTAGGAGAGTTAACAAGTTTTTTTGCTTGTCTGTTGCTTGTGCCCATATCAAAAGGTACCATGTCAGTACCTACTTAATACCATGTGCTCGTGTGTTAAGGTTAATAAGGTAGGTATGTTAATAGGTAGGTAAATATTGTATACTTAACTAATGTTTACTAATGACCTTTAGATACTACGGTCTTTTATATAAGAACACAATTCCTTAAAACACTTCTCAGAGGCAGTTTAAATACTCTGTGGTGAAGTTAAAAAATGTAACTACAGATTATTTAAACTGCCTGTGTTTTTGAGCAATCTTGGTTTTATAAAAACAACACCGTAGGTCATTAACCTAAAATAGTCTTTAACAAAATCTACCTTTGGCGGGCTGGTCCATAAAGCCTATCCAGATATCTCTCTAGTATTTAAATTATTTTCTTTCTTCTATTTATCTAAAAGAAACCACAATAAGTACCTACTTATACAGACAGATACTTACGTCAAAATGATCTTCGCAGCAGAAATTTACACTTAACTGGAAGAGGATCTCTTCTCATAACGTTAAACCATTTCTCTCTAACTTTTTCGTTCTGTGGTACCCAAAAAATAGTTTCTCAGGGGCAGTCACAGTTGTATTCTTGCATTTTGGCACAATAGTACAATATTTGTAGTATGACGACATTATCACCTACAACGTTAAAACGGCACGCGCACACGTAAATTTACTGAGACAGACTGAAATGCTATAAGCGCGGCAACTATAAAGCGCGCGGGTCGGTCGTAAGCTGTGACGTGTCAAGCGTAGGCGCCCCAGTTCGCGCCCGTTTTTGGAACCTGTGCACTAAAATCACTGTAACTTCGACATTTATTGGCTGATTTCGATAATTTTGTCACAGAATATATTGTTTTTTGATGTCTCTATAAAACTGCATACTTAGTTCAAAACGTGAATGATCCTCATTGTGCAAGTGCAATTAAATAATGTATCTTTCTTAGCATTTTTTTTTTCAAAGAGAGATCAGTAGGTTATTAGGGTTCCGTACCCGAAGGGTGCCAAACGGGACCCTATTACTGACTTCAGTGTCCATCTGTCTGTCTATCACCAGGCTGTATCTCATGAACCGTGACAGCTAGGCAGTTGAAATTTTCACAGATTATTTTTTTTATTTATTTAATATCCATTTATTGAGACAACAAAGGTCCGTTTATGTTAGTAACAATAGAACTTATAGGCTATGTATTTCTGTTGTCGCTTATAACAACAAATACTAAAAACAGAATAAAATAAATATTTCAGGGGGGCTCCCATACAATAAACGTATTGTTTTTGCCGTTTTTTGCTCGATATTAATAACGGCAACAGTTAGACACTTGAGATATTCACAGAATATTTAGTTTTATATTCGTTTTTGGAAGAAGCCTGGCTACTCATAGCACAGGGAATCCTAGTTTGGGAGCCAGTAACCACTCTTTTAACCCTTTTCTAAATAAAGTTTTTTTTTCATTTTCATTTTTCAAAAATAAATAATTAAATTAGGATAAAATAAATATTTTGTGGCTGGTCGTCCTACGCTGCGCTTGCCGATATGTGGTCTCCATTCGAGAACTTTTCGGCCCCATCGGCCATCAGTTCTGCGTGCTATGTGCCCCGCCCACTGCCACTTCAACTTACTAATCCGCTGGGCTATGTCGACGACTTTCGTTCGTCTACGGATCTCATAATTTCTGATTCGATCTCGTAGAGAAATGCCGAGCATAGCCCTTTCCATAACTCGTTGCGTGACCTTGAGTCTTCTTATGAGGCCCATAGTGAGAGACCACGTTTCAGTGCCATAAGTTATCACTGGTAACACACACTGGTTGTATAATTTTGCCTTGAGCGATTGAGGTATATTAGACGAAAAGACTTTTCTAAGTTTCCCGAATGCTGCCCAGCTGAGTTGGATTCGACGATTGACCTCTTTCACGAAGTTGGACCGGCCTAGTTGGACTGTTTGTTCTAAGTAGACGTATTTGTCTACAACTTCGAGAGTCGAGTTCCCCAATGTGATTGGGGTGGACACAACACAGGCGTTCGACATGACCTTTGTTTTGTCCATGTTTAAGGCCCACACGTTGGGAAACTCGACTGAGGTCTTCGAGCATTATGCCGAGGTCTTCCAACGTTTCTGCCATGACTACTATATCGTCGGCAAATCGAAGGTGCGTGATGTACTCGCCATTGATATTGATGCCGCGTCCCTGCCATTCCAGAAGCTTGAAGGCATCTTCCAGTGCGTTCGTGAACAGTTTCGGAGAGATAACGTCTCCCTGTCTCACGCCTCTTCTCAATGGAATTGCCTCCGAATTCTGCTCATGTACTCGGACCGACATGGTGGCGCTGTTGTACAAGCACTTCAGCACCTCGATATACCGATAGTCAATACGGCAACGCTGGAGAGACTCGAGCACTGCCCATGTCTCGATCGAATCGAAGGGTTTCTCATAGTCCACAAACGCTAAGCGGAATGGCAAATTATACTACTCAGTCTTCTGTATAATTTGCCGCAGCGTGTGGATGTGGTCTATGGTACTAAAGCCCTTTCGGAAACCGGCTTGTTTGGGATGCTGGAAGTTATCAAACCTGCGTTTGAGACGATTCGTGAGGACCCTCGAAAACAGCTTAAAACATGGCTCAGAAGCGAGATGGTGTAGCGTTGGAATTTCGCTCCATTGGCTTACAGCCATAATTAACCTAAATTTTGATAATTTGTTTCGTTTTCGGAACCTTTTGAACTTGACAGTTGTTTTTTTCCCTAAGGATGTCGTACTTTCTTCATTTGATGGTGTGGTCCTTTCACAACTTTATTTATTGGTTTTTGCACGGACGAAAACGGAGGTAGATTAATCTGTCGCTCCTTTTTGTCTGGTTGTCTCCTTGATTAAAAAAAAAAGTCCTTGTCTCATTCATTCTTTTTCTGGGTCTTCAGACCAAAGCCTCCATCATGTAATTATTTTCTTTTTCGCGGCGTGGCCGCGAATATCATGTCAATCGACGGTGAAATATTTCGATTGATTGCTCGTATTTTAAATTTTGGTGAGTAGCTTTACTGGTTTTATAAATAATTTTTCGGTTTCGCACTGATTTGTGGAAATTTATCGAAGTGTGTCTTTTCAGATTTTCTTAACTAAATTTTCGGCATGTCCCTGAGGATATAAAAGACGGGATTTGTCATCAATTTCCATTTATGTAAGTATTTCCATTATTCGCCAGGGAGAAGAAGCGAATTTCGTTCGAAATACCTTAAAATTTTTCCGTGCTAACCTAAGTTACGCATTTTCCATTACAAATTTTCTTAACTTTTCGCTTAAATTGCGACAAAATGCAGACGTCGTGATTATTTACATTTAAAGAAACTCGGTGAGTGTTCTTGATTTTCCTTTTAAAAGTATGGGGAAGCTTGCGTTCTTTTCCATACATTTTCCATTCTCATTTCCTCGGTTACAAGTGCTAAAGTGTCAATCGCGGATTTGTTTTATTTTCCAGACTGTTGGTCGGGTTTCTTTCTTTCTTTCCTTTTTCCATATTTCCAATTTTCAACTTTCATTCAAAAACTCCAAATTTCCTCGGGGTTCTACTTTGGTGCTGAGAGGTGGTTGCTTCCTGAAGACAAGATGGACGGCCTCAGGTTTCCCGCTGATAATTTATTTAATTTACCCGGATGATTTTCGGTATGTAGATTTATATTTCCATTTCTTTTTTTGGAGAGACATTCTATGTTCACGATGCTCTCACCAGCCTAACATATTTTCAAGCGATAATCTCAAGTTTCCAACATTCTATTTTCCAAATTTTCCAAGTACCAATTTTCCAACTTTCTATTGTGCGATGGAAACTCATTTACCTATTGTTTCCAAGCTAAATTGTAGTAATAATATTACTTTAGATTTTCTAAGTGCGTTTTTTCCATAAATTCTTTTCTGGCAAGCGGCCAGTGGTTAGGATTTCTTATTTTCTGAACCCATGTACTGTGACTTTTTTTGAGGACACTGAGACCTAACTACAGACTGCTAATACTAGTCAATTTACCTAATTTAATTAAAACTAAATTCACTTTGTTTCCTTAATCTCCCACTGCAGACTCAGTTATCATACCCGCCTTGCGATTAAAACCCAAGCGCTTTTCCTCTGACTATCCACGGTATCTTCTTTTAGTGCTGGCCTGGCGCCCGAGTTATAATGTTTCTTTCAGCCTATTTGCCTAAGGTGTTAGGGTAGAGGGGCTTTAGTAAAACTTGTATTCATTTCTTATAATTTTAACACCTTAACACCTTAACCATACCTTACTATAAATTACCTCACTTGCTGTGAAATAAATACCTAACGACAAATAGTCGTTAAATAAATTCCTTTTTCTTTTTTAAAAAATATTACAATGAGTCGGTAGTTCCTCAATAGAGAGTTATCCCCTTTCTTGAAGAACAGCGTCACCACGCTTTGTAATGAATTAAAAAAAAAAAAGAATAACAAGTAATATGTATTTTTAAAAAGAATATGGAAATTATTTAACGTATTACTGTTGGGTATTTATTGTTAGGTATTGTTAAGGTGTCACATTGACAAGATGTTCAAATTGAACTTCAAGTTAAGGCGGGGCTCGACCTGTAGTTCAAATAGAACCAATGATTTTATGTATAAATTAGCACTGACCAATTAATAATAAAATTATAAGAAATGAATACAAGTTTTACTAAAGCCCCTCTACCCTAACACCTTAGGCAAATAGGCTGAAAGAAACATTATAACTCGGGCGCCAGGCCAGCACTAAAAGAAGATACCGTGGATAGTCAGAGGAAAAGCGCTTGGGTTTTAATCGCAAGGCGGGTATGATAACTGAGTCTGCAGTGGGAGATTAAGGAAACAAAGTGAATTTAGTTCTAATAATTATTATTTATTTTTCAAATAGAAATGTACATTTGGGCTGAAGGCCGTCAAACCTGGTTTTATTTTAGAGAGTTTTAATTAAATTAGGTAAATTTGACTAGTACCTATTAGCAGTCTGTAGTTAGGTCTCAGTGTCCCCAGGAAAAGTCACAGTACATGGGTTTAGAAAATAAGAAATCCTAACCACTGGCCGCTTGCCAGAAAAGAATTTATGGAAAAACGCACTTAGAAAATCTAAAGTAATATTATTACTAAAATTTTGCTTGGAAACAATAGGTAAATGAATTTTAATCTCACAGTAGAAAGTTGGAAAATTGCTACTTGGATGGAAAATAGAATGTTGGAAACTTAAGTCTTGGAAACTTGAGATTATCGCTTGAAAATATGTTAAGCTGGTGAGAGCATCGTGAACATAGAATGTCTCTCCAAAAAAGAAAGGGAAATCTAAATCTACATACCGAAAATCATCCGGGTAAATTAAATAAATAATCAGCGGGAAACCTGGGGCCGTCCATCTTATTGTCTTCAGGAAGCAACCACCTCTCCGCACCAAGGTAGAACCCCGAGGAAATTTGGACTTTTGGAACGAAAGTTGAAAATTGGAAATATATGGAAAAAGGAAAAAAAGAAATAAAGAAAGAAACCCGACCAACAGTCGAGTTTCTTTAAATGTAAATAATCACGACGTCTGCATTTTGTCGCAATTTAAGCGAAACGTTAATAAAATATAAATGGAATATGATGACAAATCCCGCCTTCTATATCCTCAGGAACATGCCGTTTAATTAAGAAAATCAAAATTTAAAATAAACAATCAATCGAAATATTTCACTGTCGATTGATATGATATTCGCGGCCACGCCGCGGAAAAGAAAATAGTTACATGATGGAGGCTTTGGTCTGAAGACCCGGAAAAAGAATGAATGAGTCAAGGACTTTTTTTTTTTTAATCAAGGAGACAACCAGACAAAAAAGAGCGACAGATCAATCTACCTCCGCTTTCGTCCGTCCAAAAACCAATAAATAAAGTTGTGATATGACCACACCATCAAATGAAGAAAGTAGGACATCCTTAGGGAAAAAACAACTGTCAAGTTCAAAATGTAAACAAAAGGTTCAGAAAACTAAAGAAATTATCCTTTAGGTTAACTATGGCTGTAAGCCAATGGAGCGAAATTCCATTGCTACAGCTTCTGTTCCATACTTCTGGCGTTTTTCCTTTGAGCATGACGGAATTGAAGAGCTTCTGAAGGACTAATTACTGGTGCTCAATTGGAACGAGTTAGAAGTTGCCGCACAAGACCGCGAGAAATGGAGATCCCTTCTACGAGCCCTATGTCCCTGATAAGGGATAAAGAGGAAATCATTATCATCATCAATTACTGGTGCTCCACCCGCTTTCAGGAGCTCTGATGTGATTCCGTACTCTCCTGGTGCCTTGTTATTTTTGAGCTGTTTCAGGGCCATCCTAATCTCATACAGGCTGATGTCCGGGATATCTTTGGTATAATGTCGGGTCAGTTTGGATCTCTGATCTTTGTTCAAACTGCTAACAGGTTTTGCGACTGAGTTGGACAGATACCTCATCCAAGTGGCAGGAAGGTGCTGGATGCAGGCTGCTTCCAACCGGTCTTTTTGGAAATCCATGGAGGAGGCCTATGTCCAGCAGTGGACTTCTTGTGGCTGAGTGATGATTATGATGAATATTGGTAAGGGCTGGCCTTGACGAATTGATGCTAACAATTTGAATTCTCGTCTGATTCACATAATAAGCCTTAGCAGACCACCCATGTTGGGAGAAAGGTAGTTTCCTAGCAAGTATGACTTGTATATCTAAATTTTTTTTTTTTGGGGATTCATGCAAGTATGTTTATATTGAATTAAGTTTAGAGTTCTAGTTTGAAAGTTACCTAAGTCTGTTTGTGTGAGATTGTATTGTGTGATAATAATATGGCTCATAAATAAGAAGTCTGATTGAGAAGAAGAAGAAGAAGGACATTTATTATACCAACAAGATACATCACAGAAACAAAATAAGCAGATAAGTAACATAATATGCACAACCACAGAAAGAAAACTAAATACACAACAGACAAAACGAATAAATAAAACAGGACCATAGATTAATTTTGGTTGATCTTGTTATTGCCATAAGTACCTTTATTGATAGTTTAAGACTGTTATAGGAAAAAAATAAAATCTTTACTATAAAAACATAAAATACATTAAATAAATTAATAAACAAAAAATTATAATAAATTCACCATAGGCATCATCAACAGATTAAGTAGGTCACATTATAAAAGTCCAACATAAATAAAAAAACATAAAACATAAACATAAAAATATTTATTTTAAAAACCACTTTACACAAGTTACAAAGGGTATGAGAAGGTTGAAAATAAATTGGTTTGTGTTAAGAATAAAACGACAATGTTTACCGGCGACCCCCACACTAGACTATAAGTCTGTATAGTGGGGGACTGGTCAAGTAGGTTTAGCATTTTAACTTAGGCGACGGTTAGGAAATAGTCTCAAATTAATATTACTATTAAGGTTATAATAAAATTAAGTTTTAAAACACTGTTTAGAGGAGACAGTGAAGAATGCATAAATATTAAATTAAATCTGTGTGTCTGTATGTGTGTTTGTGTGTGTATGTGTGTGTGTGTGTGTGCGTGTGGGTGTGGGTGCGTGCGTGCGTGCGTGCGTGCGTGCGTGCGTGCGTGCGTGGGTGTGTGTGTGTCTTATGAGCAAGCAAAATATTTTTGAGCAACAAGATCTATTTTATAATTCTTAGAATGTCTTCGGTGGGCTCGTAGCCTAGGCCAATCAGGTAGTCCACAATATTTCGCCTAGCTTGATAAAGGGAAGATCCTCTTAGCTGGCATTTTTGAAACAACCTATTAAATAAGAAAGGGCCAAGAAAAGGCGAGAAACGTTGGGCAAATGTAGTTTTGCAACAGGGTATGGGGATAACTTACAGCATAAGCTATTAAGCAAAGCAAAGATTGTTATTGTTTAATTAATGTTACCATGTTACTATGTTGTGTTATTCACTAACCCTTTCACAACGCTCTTATACGATCGTGCGTTAAACTTTAAAAAAATATTTTCGCACGCTCAAGCCGATATCGCACTATCGTGACATGGGGTTTTCTCAGGGGGGGAGGGGGAGGGATTTTTTAAATGATTTTTGTAGGATAACTTAAGACTTACATATTTAGAATCTATCATCGAAAATCAACTACACAGATTTTTTTTTCCCGGCCTGAAAGGGCTAATGTTACAATATTATATTGTATTATTCGCTGTGTAAGTACATGTTAATTATTGTGCTACACTACATTTTTTGTATGTACATCACCTATTTTTCCTTTCTGGTGTGGAGGATGTTGCGAAATGTAAAATTTTTGTTGCATGAAAGCGTGCATGGTGTAATTAGAACACGTTTTGCCTCAAGCTCACGAGTCTGTACAATCTCAGAGATATTTTTTAATCTAGGTTTTTTTTCTCTTCTCAATCGACACACCTAAAAGCTGCACCCATTTTTAATCGTTAATTGCATTTATTCATTAAACCTGCATAAAAATTGAAACCCGCTAGTTTTTCTCACTTCTGACAAGAATCCACACAACTGGCGACGTTTTCTTACTTGGATTTTTCGATTAGAACTACCAGATTAGGCATTGTATTATAGGTAATCTTTACCCACCAACTTGTAATGTAAAAGGCCTAAGTTTTAAAGGAGCTGAATGACGATTGGAAGTTTCTGTTCTACTCTTTTGGGGCAGTAGTTGGCACACGCGCTACAAAGCAGAACATTCGTCACGTCAGAGGATCAGCAGGCAAGTGAGCGACTTACGGCGAGTACGGCCACCGCAAAAGCGCGCGCCGCGACACAGGCCTTGGCTTGCTTAATCGACCTCTTCCACATCATTGAAGTCGATTCCGCGATTTCACACGACACTTTCTCTTTTGTTTTTGAAGCACTTCGCACAATAATGTACTCGCTGTGTCTTCTACATCAAGACACTCCGTCGTCATTTCACATTATCGATGTCTATAGCTCAGTTTGACGATTTATTTCACAAAATTTTGCCTGCAAACAGTAAACCTTAGATAGATATGTAAATATGAATCACAGACTATATAGAGATACTCACAGAACACATTACCCAACCCTCAGATTATGAATCTGAGACCCAACCCAAGGATCCACAGATTAAAAACAAACAGATGGGAACCAAACATCGAGGTAATGGACGCTTTTATATTTTCATTTCTAGCCGGGTGAAAAATATAAATGTCCATTGATAAAGCCTTAAAAACGTATTACGAAACAAATTTTTACATATTTTTTTGTTCATTCGTTTTAGAGATATTTTGAAAATAACTCAAATATCAAGGATGTGGGCTTAGGGATATTCGATATACATCGATGCATCGGATTCACTCGATGTTTATAGTGCGATGTATCGGATCGATCCGATGTTTTGAAAACATTGTCCGATTGTCCTACTAATCTTAAACTTATCCTCTCCCAGGCAAATTCCCCTCTTGTATACATTATAGCTAAATTTCTTTCAGACAACAATATCAAAGTAAAGCAATCGGCCTTAAAACCATAATCCTTCTATAGCCCCCTGACAAATAGTTCTGATTGCCTCAAAAGTCTGACCGAGCCTCGTTCGCTTGTGAATAGTCTTGCAACCTGGCCACTTTAGTAGATTTCTACTTTTTTAGTAGATTTGAGGCTTCGAAAACTATTATTAGGTAGTTCAAAATCGTTTAGTAGATTTTAGTAGGAAAATCGCTATTTAGGACAAATTTTAGTTAAACGTGCAAGCATCCAAGCTAAAAAAAGAAAATAACAATATCTGAACTGGCGTGAAAACGTTTAAATAAGCTTCTGTTTTTGTAAAGTCTTCCAAAAGAACACTGGATATAGGACTTTAATACCGGAATTTCTATAACTGTGGATGATTTTTATTTTTTGTGTACTATGAAAATATACAACTTGTACGGGTAGCTACAGGATTTATTTGTAATTCATTTTTCGGTGTTTTTGGGGTTTTCCATCCGACGACGGTTCGACACCTTTGCAGCCATGGTAAAAGTTATGTAATTTCAATGAACAGCACGCGTGAAAATCTAAGTTTTGTAAGTTGTTTGTTCTTTTTGTGATTAATTATAACAAAGAATATTGTCAGATTACCTATTTTTTCTTAATAAAACTCATCTAAATGAAATGTCGTTTTTTCTCATAGTAAAATAAATTCCTTGAACCTTGTTTAACTCACAACAGGCCTGCGGACAAGAAAAGTATTGATGAAGGAGTAGTAGAACTAATAAATTGTGGTTTGTTTATTTTATTATTACAATGTTAGAAAAAGTACTCGATTCTGAGAAAACATCGATGTTTCTAACCGATGCATCGGAAAATATCGATGCACAGCCTCGATGCATTGCATCGAATAAAAAGATCGATGTTTTTTCTAAGTGGACTCCCCTATGTGGGCTGAAGAGCTGCAATCCTTTGCCTAGAAGTAATAAAAAGATTATTGTCAATGTCATGTTGACATCCGAATATAATCTGTGATCCAACCAACCAGTTTGATTGAATTTGACGTTTGTTTGACGCCTTGACATCAGTGTTGCCACGTTGATGGTTTTAGTTTCCCACGTCTCGTAAGCTTTAGATAGAGGTATGAATGTATTTGCATCTTCTTCAAAATTATTCAGTATGATTTAGGTAGTTTTTTTAGGGTTCCGTCCGAACAAGAAAAAAATTTTGATGGGAAAACTGAACAATCCCATTTGAAATACATACACCATTTTAGATTAGTTCAAGCTGCAATGACATAACAACTGAAACATAAATGTATGTATAGGTAATTAATAAGTGAATAATTTTTTAAATCAATGGAACAAAAGCCGTACGTCTTAATAAATGTGAGAGGGAAACTTTCCCCTCCTTCGTAACACGAGCCTAAACTCCTTTCAAAAGAGATATTTCTCTCAGTACGGCAACACTACTTGCCTCTTGTTTTTTTTTGCAGCAAAGTTTTATGGCAATGGCTCATGAGTTTTTAAGCCCACAATTGGTTTTTAAAAAAAAAAAAAAAATAAGTTAAAAATTAATATAAAATAAATAAGAAGTTGTAGGCAATGGCTCATCAGTTTTTAAGCCCACAATTGGTTGTATAAAAAAAAAAATTACAAATTAATATAAAATAAAAAAATATATATTTTGGAAAAGGGTTGGAAGCAAATTCCTGCCCGACATTAGTCTTTTACCTACTTTCAACTATTAAAATATCCGGGTTACTATTTTGAAATGTTGTCAATTGGGTATTTGACAAAATATCAAATGAGTTACTTTTGTAACGGAATTTTGTATGGAAATACTGGCTTATGACGTCACATTTCAGAGCACTCTTTTTATTTTTAATCTATTTAGAAATTGTAGTAACTAGTAATTGACTAAAAGAGATACATTTTCCGAGATATTTTGTAATTTTTGTTTTAATCGAGCAATTCAATTCAATTCAATTCAATTCAAATATTTTTATTCATTGTAAAAACAGAATGTTTACTTAATGAACGTCAAAGTTGCTAGTTTCACAATTAATGGATTATGTGGAGAAGAAACTAACAAAGAAACTCCACATTTATTCTTTTCAAAACACGTTTTAACTTAATTAACAGAGTTTTCAACTTAAAATATTAGTCATGAATGTGTTGAACACTAGTCACAATCGTCCTTTAAATAATATTAATCTACTGTTTAATGCCAAACATCTTTGTCTTCTAAATAATCCTTGATGTTATAGTAAGCCTTTTTGCACAGAATGTGCTTAACACATTTTTTAAATCGCGTTGGAGGTAACTCTAATATATCTTGAGGAATTTTGTTGTAGAACCTTATACAGTGCCCCATAAAGGATGTGTTAACTTTTGCAAGTCTAAATAGTGGAAATGACAATTTATGTTTATTTCTAGTATTAACATTATGGTGGCCACCAACATTTTCGAAGTCTTTGATATTTTTTCTAACGTACATAATATTTTCATAAATGTATTGACATGCAACTGTTAAGATGTTGGTTTCTTTGAAGAAATCTCTTAGCGAATCCCTACTACCTAACTTGTAAATAAATCGGATGGCTCTCTTCTGCAAGATGAAGATAGTCTCAATGTCTGCTGCCCGGCCCCATAGTAGTATACCGTAGGACATAATACTATGGAAGTAACTAAAATAAACAAGCCTAGCAGTTGCAACGTCAGTGAGTTCCCTAATTCTTTTCACTGCATATGCTGCAGAGCTAAGTCTGTGTGCTAATTTTACAATATGTGGACCCCACTGTAGTTTTGCATCGATTGTGATGCCCAGAAATACAGTATCATCTACAAATTCTAATTTTTCATGTCCAATTACTATGTTGTTCTCAACTACTCGTACGTTAGGTAAGGAAAACTTTATACATTTTGTCTTTTTAGAATTTAGCAGCAGATTATTTGCTGTGAACCAATCTAGTACTTGCGAGAGAGCATTATTTGCATCGTCAAGATTATTTTCTTGTCTCCTTATTTTAAAAATAAGTGACGTGTCATCAGCAAATAACACTATCTCAGACATTTTTTGTACCATAAACGGTAAATCATTTATATAGACTAGGAAAAGGAGCGGCCCTAAGATAGATCCCTGCGGGACTCCTATTTTTACAAGTGAACCCGAGGATTTAATACGATTTACGTCTGCTTTTTGGACCCTTCCTTCTAAATACGATCTTAAAAGATCTAAACCTGCACCCTTTATTCCGTAGTGTTTTAACTTTAGGAGTAGCGTTTCGTGGTCTACACAATCAAATGCTTTTGATAAATCACAAAATATGCCTACTGCATCCTTGCGATCCTCCCACGCGCTGAAAATATGTTTAAGTAACATAACTCCGGCGTCTGTTGTATTCCGCCCTTTAGTAAAACCAAATTGCTGGCTATGAAAGAGTTGGTAATTATTGAAATGCGTAAGTAATTGATCTAAGATGATCTTCTCAAATATTTTACTTAATACTGGTAGTACTGAGACGGGCCTAAAATTGGTTGGATCGTGTTTATCACCGCTTTTAAATAAGGGTACTAGTCTACTACATTTCATGAGGTCCGGAAATACTCCCTCATCTACACATTTATTGAAAATTTTTGCTAACGGTAAAGCTAGGACATGGATCACTGAACTAACAATTTTTACCGACATACCCCACAAGTCCTCGGTTTTTTTAAGATTCAATAATTTAAATTTTTTAAGAACGTTATGGGGCTCAATGTAATTAAATGAGAAATCGTGTTCGCACGAGGAGACATGGTCTTTTAGTAATGTTGTTGCACGATCAGGTGACGAGTCTAACGGAGCTGTAGTCACGATTGGAACATTAGTGAAGAACTGTTCAAATGCTGCAGCGATATCTTCATTTGTCGTTATTATTTTGTCGTCAATCTTAAGCGAAATATCTCGGTCTCCTAATTTTGTTTTACCCGTTTCTCTATTTATTATTGTCCAAATTGTTTTAATTTTATTCGGTGACTGTAAGATTTTATTCTTTATATGATCGCATTTAGCCTTATGGCAGACGGCCTTAAATAACTTGGAATATTTTTTGACGTGCTGTATGAATTTGGTGTCATACGTATAAGTCTTTTTGTCATACAGTTCATAAAGTGTGTCTCTACTTTTCCGGATACCCGAGGTTGCCCATTCACTAAATCCTACTTTATTCTCATTATTTGTTAGCTGCCGCAATTTAAAAACTTTTTCAAAACTACCCGACACGACTTTGAAAAAGTCTACATAATGAGCATTAGCATTTTGGTAATTTTCTTGAGTTTTTATGCTACTTTCAAGGTCTACTTTAAATGACTCTAATTTTTTACTTGTTACGGGCCGGCAGAGGATAACCTGTTCTGCGTTTTTTCTATCTATTTCAAAATGAACAATTTGACCACTGTGGTCTGACTTCAAACAATTTACTGTAGAATTATCTGAAAAGTCGCAATCGCAGTAAACATTATCTATGCAGGTGGCAGTAGTTTCGGCATATGAAATAATTTATTGTTGATCGTGTCAAATACCGTATTTGCCGTGGCACGGCACGGCACGGTAATACCGTGGACGTCTTAGCAGTGTTGCAAAGTCTCCTGATTTGTCAGGAGATTACGTGATTTTAGGCCTTGTCTCCTGGAAAAGATGTTTGGTTTACTTATTACGATGCATCTATCACAGTATATTTATGTAGTTTTATGTATGTCATATTAATTCCAGCAGGCTTATACTGATGTTTATGTAATAGTCTATTTTATTTTATTTTATTATATTAAACTCGTACAAACTGTCGTATCAATATAATATCTATAATAATATTTTAATAATATTGTATGTAGGTTTATTTTATTACATATTTGAAATAAAAGACTTGAGCCATATTATAGTTTGCTGTATGCATGTTTAAAATTTATTTTATTACTGTACAAACACTATGTTGTGATATATTTAAGTTCACCCTGAATGGACCACTGTGCCCCAGAGTTACCTACTTTATATTGTTACTTTTTGTTCAGCTCATTAAACATTTTGTTTGTTGTTTGTTTTGTTTGCTCTACTGGTTTTTTTTCGTAAATAGAGAAAATCTACTGATTTTTAGGAATTTTTTGTGTTACGAGTATGTTGGTAACTATTGTTTTAATCACATCGCATCGAACGGAACGTTTTCTTGTCAAGTGAGGTGAGTACGATTATTCTATTCATAATACGTTTTAGGGTAGCCATAGTTTTTCGTATCTGTGCTGTGGGATATAGTGTCTGCTGTGTCTAATCTGTGGAGAATTGGAGATGGATTGGAGCAGAGGCGTCTCTAGCCCTTGTGGCGCGCGTGTGCAACCAGTACTCAGGCGCCCTCTAGTCTAGTAGGAGCGGGGTCAAAATGGAATACTAACAGTTATATTTTCAAACGGAAATTCGGATGCAAATGGTGCAATTTTAAATGATGTCGGGAAGCAAAAAGTTTTTTTTAGGAAGGAAGGGGTTATAAGAATAAAAAAATCACAACTTTCTAGTTCTTTCAAAAATATTTAATTGAAAAACTATTATAGTTACATAACAAACAGGACGCTCGTACACACAAATATACAAATGTATTTACAAAAAAGTTACTTTGCGAGCTTTTGCATTAGCGAAATCTTTAACAATGTCACTAACTTCAATTTTTATTTCATGTTCAATACTTACTTATTAATGATAAATTTGTCAATCTACTTTGCGACAATGTTGATCTAAGGTAGTTTTTAATTATTTTTAGTTTAGAAAATGACCTTTCGCTATGTGCGACCGTGACGTATCAGGTATATCCTCAGTGCTGTGGACAGATTTGGGAACACTGAAATTAATTTATTCGTAAACATGTAATTTAAAATATCCAACGGCGTAGTGGAATCATCAATAAACATCGGTAATAATTCGATTTCATTATAGAGCTCGAACTATTCCACATCTGAAGAGCCAGCATGGCAAAGTTTATTTTCTAAATTAGAGCAATGTGTTTTTTTTGTATCAGAGTCCAAATCTTTCCAGTGTTTCAATTTTTGAAGAAATGAAAAAATTACATTATTTTCATTCAAAAGTTCGAACCGTTCGTCGAACTTAGTAATTGCGGTGTCTAACAAATAATAGTAAAAATTTACTTTAAAATGTATTCTCGCATCTGTTATCGGTTCATCCTCCGCCTCATAATTAAAAAACCTTTTACGAGCGCGAGGGCGAGCAGGTGTGGGAAATTTACTATTGCCTCGACTTCTTCCGCTACAGTTTTCGCCCGGTTAAGGAGCTCCTCAAAAGCGGATTCATTACGGAATTCAGACAAACTTATTTTTACATTATCAATCATTTTCACCGCTTCTGACAATACAACGTCTGACTTTTGAAGGGCCTTGTTAACTATATTTATCTTGCTTAAAATTTCAAACCAAATAAGCAGAGAGATTAATTTAAACGACTTAATTTTTGCCAATAATGAATTTGCCATATTTCTTGACTCTGCATCTTTGCTCCTATCGGAATATATAGTAAACAAGGCATCATACACTTTTCCCAGTTCAAAACGTAGAGCTTTTACTGCTTCAACCCTGCTCTCCCATCGAGTATTTGAGAGTGGTTTTAGACTTAAAGTTGGCACTTCTTTAGCAAGTATTTGCCAACGTGCTATTGACGCAGAAAAAAAAACATAAATTTCCTACACAATTGAAAAGAAATTGACAATTTCTAATGAACTTTTAGCAGCGTCATTCACTACCAAATTTAGGGTGTGTGCCGCACAAGGTACATAAAATGCGCGCGGGTTTAAATCTAAAATTCGTTTTTGTAGACCTATATTTTTCCCTTTCATGTTTGCACCATTATCATAACCTTGAACACGCATATCTTGTATGTCAATTTCGTTTGAGATTAAAAAATCTAACAAAAATTGAGTTAAGCCCAGGCCGGTAGTGTCTGTAATAGGAAAAAAACCCAGAAAGTGTTCTTTTACTTCAGCCTTGTTGTTGTTTGCATTTAAAAGAACGTACCGTACGACAACTGATATTTGTTCTTCGTGTGCAATATCTGGAGTGCAATCTAAAATAATGGAAAAATATTTAGATTGTGTCAATTCCAAAACAATAGCTTTTTTTATTCTTTCTCCCAATAATTGTATTATTTCATTCTGAATATTATGGCCAAGATAATGAGTTAGGCGTGACTCAGATTTTTGAATAAGAGCAATGTGTTCCGCAAGCACATTATCAAAGTTAGAGGCATATTGATTACATACTCTTTGGTTAGAGGTATATTCAAACAGCTTTAAAAAATTACCATTATCAGAATCGTAAATTTTTTGAGATCTTCCCCGAAAAGCCAGACATTGCCTCGCTAAAAAATGAATTATGTTGATTATTCGTTCGAGTACCTGCAATCCAACGTTTTTTTTCCCGATCAATTTCATTTTGGTGCAAGAAATCTACCGACTTTTCTTTTAAAATAACAGTTTTCAATGTAATTTGTTTCTTAAGACATGATAGGTGCCCTAAGCTCTTTTCATGACGTTTTATAGCAATAGACAAATGCTGCCAATCTTTGTAACCTATTTCACCATTAAAAGGAGTCGGAGTCGCATCAGCATGAAAAAGTTTACAATAAAAACAATAAACAGAATCAGTTGACTTAGAGTAAACCAGCCAGTTTCTTAAAACGGTTTCATTATTTAACATCTTTTTAGTATAATAAGCATTTGAAAAAGATCTTTTCGAACTATTCGAAGGATATGAACCCACTTTTACCTGTACTGGCCCACGCTTCATCAAAAATATTCTCTGTTTATCGGATAACACCTGTGGCCATAACGCGAGATCATTCATTATATCTTCTCGAAGTATATTCTCCGGGGACGCTTCGGCACTAGGAGGTTCTTCGTCTTCTTCAACTACCGACGACAAAGACAGCAGCGGCGGCGGGGCGGTGACGTAGAAGTGACGAGTTCTGCTGTAGAATTATCTTGGGTTTTATATGTCTCTGTCTCCAGGTGTTCGTCCGAGGATGGACCGGGTCGAACAAAAAACTTTTTAATAGAACTTGTATTCTTTTTCAGAGACACTTCCTTCTCCAGCTTTCTTTTTCGACTCTGTGCACCAGAAAGTTTCTTTTTTCCATCGCCATCAGACATCTAAAATAAATAATAAACTAAGTATAAGCACCTAAAAGAACTAACAATGTAAATTAATATAGGCCCAGAGAAATAGTTGCAACTTGGACTAAGTATTATTTATTACTAGCTTCTGCCCGCGACCTCGTCCGCGAGGAATTCGTATATCGCGATTCCCCCGGGATCTGTGATCATCTGTGCACTTTTCCGGGATAAAAAGTAGCCTATGTCCTTCCCCAGGACTCAAGCTATCGCCTATCCTATTATCTCCATACCAACATTCATCCAAATCGGTTCAGCGGTTGAGCCGTGAAAGCGTAACACACAGCCAGACAGACAGCCAGACAGACAGATAGACAGACAGACAGAAAGACAGACAGAGTTACTTTCGCATTTATAATATAAGTATGGATAGAGGACACATCAATCAACGTCGCGGTACCTACATTAAGCAATCAAACGTAATAAATAAATAAAATAAAAAAGTAGTTCGATGTTCAAAGGTTAGGTACAAGTAAGACCTAAATAAATACCTTAGTATACTAGTAGGTACATATTAAAGCACTTTAACTTACTTTGTTTGTTCCGCACTGCAGTAGGATAAACAAATAAAAAATCCTAGGTCGTATAGGTACGAGTATTTAACTTCGATATCTTCACTATCTAGGTATCACTCGATGTTTTGTTTTTTTTTTTTTCATGAATTTCGCTAGCTGTTTTTGATGACCTCCGACCTCGAGGCATGTCGCAATAATTGTGCCATTGATGCAAGCAAATAACCAAATCTTACCTTTTATATATTTTTTATCAAAAGAAAAGCCGATTTACTTCATATTTACATGTTTATTCAAAGATGATACTTAATCCAATTGCATCAAGGCTTATTTCACAAAACTACGGTATAGCGGTAAAACAAAAATTGCGGCACGCGTACACAAGCCTTTGAAAATGACCGCCGCACGTCCCTGGGAATTTTAATTTGGACTTTATAGCATTCTAATACAGCCGAGTTAGCAATGATTGTCGGCGTACGGCGTGTTGTCAAACGAATCAAAACAAACAGGTGCCGAAGCCGGCACGCGCCTTTGGTAGCGATGCGACATTACGCCAATTTAATCTTTAATTATCTGTTTTAAGGCTGATTTCACGTTGAAACAAAGTTATTGTGTAAATTTAAATAGAGTAGGAAAAGGAGTAGCCTTGCTTTGCTACCGCGCGCCCGGCGTCGACGGGGTGCGGTGGTGGGTGTGCGGTGCACACGAGCGCAGGGTCTTTGAGAGCGCCGGCATCGACGCATCTTTGGAGGTGTCGCATTAGAGGGCGCAGGGCGCTCGGCGCCCCCTTACGTTCTTTACTACTACTAATGTAAGCAATACGCACGCAGGCTTATACATGCAAGCCAATGCAGTCACACCAACGCAACTTTTGATGTGTGCGAGCGCCTGTACGAACAAGCAAAGCAATAGGGATTGACAAAAAGTTAAAGGACATCGGTATTATTAACTTTGTTTGGCGAAGCTTTTTGCGAGTGGATGTAATTTAAAAATTTTGATATTTTGTGTGTAATTATTGATTGTTGCATGTACTGGTGTGTCTCTACTCTTCTTTAGCGCTTAATTCTATCAGATTAGGTTTCATAATTTACCTATGGCAATTTTATCGTAAATACTTGTGACAAGTGTGTCAGAAGTGGTTAAATCGGGAACTCGCCTCAAACTCAGACTGCAATTAAAAAGTCATAAAACAAAATTTCGGTGTATTGTAGAATAGTGAATGTGCAAAAAATTTTACCTGTTAACATCTGCCTATATTATTTCTTCTTTCGTTTTTTGTTATGTTTATTTCATGTTGTGTTATTTCGCTTTGTGCGTGTGACTGTAGTTGCAAATAAATGTATTTATAATAAAAAATGAAAGGGAAAAATTCCGAAATCCGTAAATTAGTAGTTACAAAAAATATCTTGGAAACTAGATTCCTGCAATGGACGAGCTATTTACATAACTACAAGTCTATACTGAACCCTCGGTGCGTGATATTGACTCGCACTTAGCCGGTTTCTAAGAGCAATTAATTATGTATTATTATTATTGCAAGAAAAATAATTACATTACAGTTAAAACTATTGCGTGATTAATTGCATTAAACATTATTTACATTATATATATTATATTTAAACATTATAAAAATTAGAACGTTAAAATTATATACATTATGTACAATTTACTTTAGATTTAATTTAAAATTAAGACTAATTAAAAAACCCTGGAACCTCCAGGCATCATCCGTGACGATGGTAAAAGGCCCGATGGTATGGCATTGATCCTGTGGAAACATGGGAGGCCGCTAGTATGGGACGCTACATGCGTTGACACGCTGGCACCCTCTCATGTTTCCCAGAGTGAAAGAGCCACTGGTTCAGCGGCTGGCGCGGCCGAAAGCCTCAAACGGCGCAAATACGGTTCAATAGGAAACAATTACATATTTGCGCCGTTTGGGGTCGAAACCATAGGCACTTGGGGCCCAGAGGCGCGCCTGCTGTTCAAAGACTTAGCGGCGCGCCTAATCGACGCATCGGGAGACCAGAGGGCTGGCGCGTACCTCGGCGAGAGGATAAGCCTGGCCATCCAAAGAGGTAACGTCGCCAGCGTCCTGGGCTCATTACCACGGGACAGTGACCTGGGGCAGGTGTTTTATTTGTAAATATAGAATTTATGTTATTTGTATATTTTTATCATTTATATATTAGGGGTTAAAGTATGAAATTGCCGTTTTATTGCAATCGGTTCTTTGAATTGACATAGAATCTTCATGGTTTGAGGTTTTCGAATGAAACTTTTTTCAAATGGTTTCTATGATGTTCTTTTTTTTAAAAAATGTGAAACATTTGAATATCGACTTTCAATTGTTTTTGTTATTCAATTTAGACAAGAAAGATGGATACTGCGAAAATTCTAATGATTATGAGGCACCCATTTTTCGTATTTTTTTATTTTATTGATTTGACGCAAGTGAGTCAATATTGTGGGTAAGGTAACGTTAAACCATGCCGCTAATTCCTGGGTAGTTTGACTAGGGTCGGCTTCCACTATCTCTCTTAATTCATCGTTATTCACCTGTGTGGGCGGTCTTCCTCGTGGCTCGTTCTTTAAGTCGAAATTTCCATCACGAAAGCGTTTAAACCAAAATCGCACGGTGCGTTCATTAGTAGACCCCTCTCCAAACGCAGCATTGATATTGCGGACTGTTTCTGCCGCGTTAGTTCCGCGTCGGAACTCGTATTAAAAAATCACTCGAATTTTCGCAGTATCCATCTTTCTTGTCTAAATTGAATAACAAAAACAATTGAAAGTCGATATTCAAATGTTTCACATTTTTTAAAAAAAAGAACATCATAGAAACCATTTGAAAAAAGTTTCATTCGAAAACCTCAAACCATGAAGATTCTATGTCAATTCAAAGAACCTATTGCAACAAAACGGCAATTTCATACTTTAACCCCTAATATATAAATGATAAAAATATACAAATAACATAAATTCTATATTTACAAATAAAACACCTGCCCCAGGTCACTGTCCCGTGGTAATGAGCCCAGGACGCTGGCGACGTTACCTCTTTGGATGGCCAGGCTTATCCTCTGGTAGAGTTGGGCAGTCGATCCTCCCCCGCTGAATTTTAATAGCTATAAGTAACTGGTCTCTACTACGTCTCGTCTCCAAGGAATTAAAGCCTAGTGTCCCAGTAGGAATTTAGTGGGGTACATGAATGGGTAAACTCTATGCTTAGCTTTGTAGAGAGACCTTAAGAACCTTTTTTGGACCTTTTCTAGCATTAGTTTATACTTGTCTTCATGCGGGTTCCAAACGCAAGCGCTAGCCTCAAGCTTGCTTCGTACAAGGGAAGTATAAAGCAATTGGGTAGTTCGAAGCCTACAGAATTCACAGGCATTTCTCAGCATTAAATATTCCGTAATAACAAAGTTGAAACAATATCGACACCACGACAAACTGACCCAACACTATCGATAAGTTATTCTCTTCGCTACTCTTTTTGGGGAGTACCACGAAATATTGTGAAGTCAATCGTTCGTTCACGCAGCATACATCGTGTTTACTGTGAAGTAAGTGCTAGGTGTTGTGTGTGTGTCGGAACGGAACTGTGGTCGGAACAATCAAGTTTTGGTTTGGCCTTTTCTTTTTGGATGGTGTGGTGCTTTTGCTTTTGGGCGGTTTTTGGTACATAAATAAACAAAACGGCCGGTGCTGAAAAAACTTGTTTGCTTATTTCGGGAAAAAAGGTACTTAATTTTCCCTCCTGTTTTTTATTACATACTGTCTCCTGGGTTTTTCATTTACCATCTCCTGTTTTCTTGCAGTTTGGAGTTTGCAACACTGATCGCAAACGTCAGAAATTACATGGAAATGTGTTAGGTAGGTATTGCAAATTCCCCACTTGTATACATTATAGGTAAATTCCTTTCAGACAACAATATCAAACTTTAGCTTAAAAAACAAACGGTCTAAAATCACTAAGCATCCCATAATAACCTTCCGACAAACAGTTCTGATTGCCTCAAAATTCTGACCGAGCCTCGTTCGCTTGTGATTGGCTATAGTCTTGTCTAAGACGTGAAATTGGCGAAGTTGTACTGTATCAAGGTTGCCATCCGTACGAGGTTTCTCGTACAAATACGATATTTAAAGGTGCCGGTACGAGGTACGAGTTCACATCCACCCTCGTACGATATTGTACGAGATTCATTGATAAAAAAATTAATTTTAATGCCCGGATGCAGATCATGCGTCATAATGTGGTGGTAGCCTAGTGGGTAGAACATTGGACTCGGAAGCGGGAGACCCAGGTTCGATTCCCAGTGCGGGCATGTACCTATGACTTTGTTTTCTAAGTTATGTACATTTGTGAAGTTATAGTAGCAATACCACTCGCTAACGGTGAAGGAAAACATCGTGAGGAAACCTGAGTGTCTGAGCTATTCATATATCTCAGCGCTTGAAATCGCCAATCCGCGGTGGGCACGCGTGGTGATTAAGCCTATACTCTCTCCCTGAGAGAAAGCCTGTGCCCTACAGTGGGACGTATATAGGCGGCTTATGTATGCAAATCATATTTTGGAACGCACCTTAATCGGAAACGAGATACACTGCTGCTGCTTTCACTGAGAGTAATAAGCAGCATTGTACTTTGTTTTTCAGCAATCGTTCGCTGCCAATTGGTGATTTCCCCGATGATAAACTTCGCTAAAGATTTAAGTTGGTAGCAATGAGTATGTCTGTATGCACAATTATTACTCATTCAAAGCAAGCTACTTTGTAATATGCTTTGCCGTTGGTTGGTTTGGTTTATTTACGATCAAAAGTTGTGAACAAAATGGAAACAAATGAGTGACAGTAGTGACGATAAATAGTGGTTAAAGTGGGTGGATGGACAGCGAAAAATTAAGGTCATACCAAAAACTTTCATCGTGCACAGTATTTCAGGGAAGCTTGGTTGAAAGATCCAATGTTCCATGGTGATGCATAAACTTTGAGGTGTAATGGTGGGTGTGTACCTACGAGGTTGTGTTGCCAAAGTACGAGATTTGCGACTATGTCTCTACGAGGGCAAGTCGTTGGCAACCCTGTACTGTATAATCAGTGCAGTAGGGATTCTGTGTCGGGCTCTTGGCTGGTACATGCGCTTCAATTGTGTTTTTTTTTCCGGAATTTTCCATAAATTCTTTTTGTTGGCTTTTCGGTATACTATTCATCATTCATTGTGTAGTTAGTTACTGAATTTAGTTAGATCAACAGTTTTCAGTGAGTATTAATATAAGTTTTCTTCGGAATGGGTGACAAAAAGATCCCCCCTAAACCCCCGGACCCGGTACCTTATGAATATGAGCCGGTTTGTACGATCACCTTAGCTCAAGAATCGCCAAAATGTCAGCAGATGGATGCGTCTGATAGTTCCAGTAGATAGCGAGCAGCAGTGTCCAAGCCACCACCGGATTTACCATCTAAATTTCCCAGGGCTACTCTTGAACTTAGGCAAAAGTACTCTGCACTCGACAAAGGCCCATTTATTGTAAGTACATGTTTCTAAAGTCCAGCCAGAAGAGAACTCTGGTTCAAGCTTGCACCAGGTTAAGTTTGGGTTATTCCTTCTAAAGCACAACATTGGCAATGTCTTGAACGATGGTATAAAACGGATAGGTCGTAACAGAGTTTTCGTCGAGTTCAAATCGCCAGAAGACGCAAATGCTTTCGCTGTCAACCCGATCCTAGAACAGAACCAATTCCAAGCAGCAGTCCCCCAATATAATGTCACTCGAATGGGCCTTGTGAGGGGCGTTCCAACTGAATGGTCAGAAGATGAGGTAAGAAATTTGTTAAAGGTTCCAACAGGCTATGGTAATGTTATTAAGGTTCGCAGAATGAACAAAAAAAACAGTGGATAATGAAGGTCACTCAGTATGGGTCCCAAGGCAAACAGTGGTTCTCACATTTGATGGGCAGGTCCTCCCTAAAAGAGTGTTCTGTTGCTACTCTGCTTTGGAGGTTGAGCAATATACATATCCAACAGTGCAATGCTTTAATTGCTGCCGGTTTGGACATACACGAACTCAATGTCGGTCAAAACCTAGATGCTATAAGTGCGGTAGGGACCATCCTGGTGATGGTTGCGAAATTAAGGACTGTGAGGCTGTGTGCTTATTATGTGATGGTGACCACCCTGCCACCAGCAAGGATTGTCCGGAGTATGGTAGACAGCGTGCAATTAAAGTTCTGATGGCAGAGAAGTCCATTTCATATTATGAGGCAAATAAAAGGATTCTTGCTATTTCCAGAAGCTATGCAAATGCAGTAAAGTCATCTCCTCCATCATCGTCTCCCTTATTTTCCCAATCACTGACAAGTCCTCCCCAAAGGCAGCAATCTTCTAGAGCATTCAAAAAAACTGTCTTTTTAAAACCCAGGACTCATTCTCCGCTTTCTCCAGGGTATGATAGGCTCGCGCATCAAGAATCGACAAGGGATTATTCCTTTTCACCATCCCGTAATGGCTGTGCCCTGGGCCAAAGTTGGCATTCAGTCAATCCTGTTAATGAGGATTCCATCGAGCAGCTTGTTTCCCTTCTCACTAAACTTATTACAGCCAAATCCCTACCAGACCACGTTGCCCAAAAGCTTAGTGATATTTTATTTGTTCTCCATAATGGCTCTCCACCTTCTTCAATGGAATGTTAGAAGCATTGATAACAAAAAACATGAACTAATTCATATCTTAAACAAATACAAACCAGCAATTTGCTGCCTGAGTGAAACTTGCCTACGGCCTAGTACCAATTTCAATGTAAATAGCTTTAATTGTGTTCGCAATGATAGGGCTGACAACTATGGTGGCTGTGCCAATCTTGTTAGTAACAAAATCCCCTTTTCACCAGTTTCTCTTCCCTCTTTAGGCAATGATGTTAATTTAGTTTGGAGTAAAATCTTTAGGCATCACTATTGTCTCTATTTACATTTCAAACCCTTCTATCACACTAATTCCTCCGCTTCGTTTACTAATATCACAGTTACAGTCACCTTTTATTATTATAGGTGATTTTAATGGGCATCACTATAGATGGGGCTCGGACCATGGTGACACCTTTCGCCAGGAATTTATTGAGGTCATTGATGATGCAGATCTATGTGTCTTAAATAATGGCTGACCTACCCGTAGGGGTTACATAGGAGGTAGGAAAAGTTGTGTTGACTTAACCATCTGCTCACTACATCTAGGTTCTCGCTGTATTTGGGATCGCTTAAACTACACTTATGAAAGTGATCACTTTCCAATACTTGTTTGTTTACCCCATAAATCTGTCCCAGAAAAATCAGTTAGTCCTTTACTCAAATATCGACTTACTAAAAGTGGCTGGGACACTTATTCTGACATTTTAGAGCGAGAGATTCAGTCCCTACCTATTGTTGAAAATTTTGACCTAGCTTCTACCTATAGTGCTTTCACCAGTGCCGTTAAATTTTCTGCTGAGAATGCTTTTCCAACTAAAAAACCGCACTCTGGAACAATCCCTTCCCCTCCCTGGTGGGATGAGGAATGTACACGTATTATTAAAGAACGACGTATTGAGGCGGAAAAAATCTGTAATGAATTTTGCTCCATTAATAAGCTAATCGAGTATCGTAAACTCTTGGCCAAATCTAGAAGATTTTTACGTAGGAAAAAAAAGAGCAAGTTGGGTAGCCTTTTGTTCTTCCCTTTCCGCATCTACTCCACCATCTTTAGTATGGAGGCAATCAATCGTTTTAGAAATAGTTTTTCCCCTAGACAGTCCTCTTATATCTCGGATGAAGTTGCTGAAGCATTCTTTGTCAAACTAGCTCCTCCCTATGTACCTACTGAAGAGGAATTATGGATTCCGGACATTTCTGCAAATAGTTCCCAGGACCCTTTTGACAAACCCTTTTCTGCAGACGAATTAAAATCCCTTTTGTCCCATGTAAAGAACTCTGCTCCAGGAGAGGATGGTTTCCCATATTCATTCCTATCAAAATCAGGACCCAACACAGTTGCTTATTTTCTAAAAATTGCCAACATGTGTTTCCAAACAGGTTTTGTTCCAGATTCTTGGAAAAAACAATTAGTCATGCCCATCCTCAAGTCTCAGAAAAGTTCCGATGACCCGAATGGTTTCCGTCCTATAGCTCTTTCATCTGCATTATCAAAGATTCTAGAGCATCAAATTAAAAATCAACTGGAGTGGCTTGTAGAAAACAGGGACATTTTACCTAGAACGCAGTTCGGATTCAGAAAAGGGTTGGTAACTATGGATAGTATCGCAGTCCTTACTACTGATAAGAATATGTCTACGGTGGCTGCCTTCTTAGATATCTCCTCAGCTTACGATAGTGTCATTCTTTCAATTCTCAGAAATAAATTACTTCAGCTAAAGATCCCTCCAAAGACTGTTCGCTGCATTCACCTATTGTTAATGGCGCGGTCTGTTACTCTCCGGTTGCCAGACTTTAACCCTGGTCCCACTATGGGAAGGCCTTCCTCAAGTTCGGTGTTAAGCCCAATACTTTTTAATCTGTATACCTACGATATTAGTTTCAATTATAACTGTGAAGTATGCTGAAGAAGTGGCTCTGTATGTCTCTGACAGTTCAATTGAGGACGCAGCAGATTCTTTGAGCTTATCTCTTGATTCCCTTAGCCAACTGGCTCTTTGCTCATGGCATTTCCGTGGCAGCGCAAAAGAGTTCTTTATTGGTATTTTCTAGAAAACGTCGTATACCCGATATCGAAGTAAGCCTTGAAAATATTCCAATCCCTCTGAAGTCGAAGGTGAAGTTTTTAGGGGTCTAACTTGATCCTAGATTAAGCGGCGTCCATCATATTGAGCATCTAGTTAAAAAATGTGAACGTGTTTACACCATTCTGCGCGTTCATGCTGGGGTATGGTGGGGTGCCCACCCCTTTAGCCTTAAAATTGTATATAACGCTCTGATTAGAAGCGTTATCGATTACGGCTGTTTCGCCTTGGAGCCAATGAATAAAACCTTCCTAGTAAGTTAGACCGCATTCAATACAAATGTTTACGACTGGTTTTAGGCTGTATGAAATCGACACCGACTAGAATAGAATAGAATAATCTTTATTTGGCATATAAAAATACAATAGAATAAATGAAACTTAAAATTATTACAGTCTTACGTATTATGCACCAAAAAGGTCTCCACTTAGCCTTATGCCATGGTTGGGCCACGGCGCTGATTTTCAGTGGATGCCTTACACTTAAATATTAAACGTATTGGAACTAGATGAAAACAGTGCAGATATTAAATTATTATGATGCATCACTATCACATTAGGCTGATGCTCTTCAAGTTGAAGCGGTTGATCCTCCTCTTCAACTTCGACGCCAGTTTCTTTCGGACCGTTTTATAATCAAAGTCTGCTCCGTACGTCTCATATCCTCTCTCCGAAATTACAAGAGCTGGATTCCCTCACCCGTACAAGTTCCTACTGGAATAGCAAAGAAATTCCCCAAATTGTTAAGAGTTTCGGATGGCTTGGAAATTTCTGGAACTCTATGGTTACAACCAGTAAAGTGCCGATCTTTGATTACATACAGCTATGATGTGTTACAATATAAGCCTAAAACTATTCTGAGCATCGGTATAGGTAAAGATAATCCTTCAGCTAACACCAACTTTAATGCTGCTGTAAGTGAACGATGGAATGGTTGGCAAAAATTTTACACTGACGCGTCGAAATTATCATCGTCATCCCCGGTAGGTGTTTCGATATTATTAGAAAACTCTAAATTGGCTATTCAATTTAAATGTCCTCCGGAGTCCTCTGTATTTACTGGCGAGTGTATTGGAATACTGGAGGCTTCCATTTTTGTTGAATCGCACAATATTAATAATGCGGTTATTTTTACTGACTCGTTAAGTTGCCTTCAAGCTCTGGATCACAATCAGTTTAAATAAAAATTAAATTGTAAAATTATTCTGGATATTAAAAAGTCTTTACTAAATTGCACTAAGAATAACCTCGAGGTCAACCTGGTCTGGATACCTGGCTACTCAGGTATAGCGGGCAATGAGAATGCGGATGCTATTGCTAAACATGCCTGTACTCATGAAGTGGACCGGAAGCACTACTCTCACTATCCCTAATGACTTACTGGCGTTGTCAAAAAAACGACTAAACGACTCCTGGTCGAGCCTGTGGGAAGAGAGCAGTCGCTTCAAGGGTTCTCGCTTTTTCGCCATTCAACCAACTATCAGACCCAACCTAAACCATGGTTTTGCAAATTCAAAAAGGTTGGTAAAAGAGTTGTGTCGGTAATTACACCTTCCGTTAGTACCTTCTTAATTATAAAAATGTGTATTATCCTCTACGTACTGTTACTTGATTATCATTGTTGTTTGTATATTGTTTCAGAATTGCTGTAGATAGAAACCACAGAACAGAAAGTCCATTTAGTCCACACTAGCTCAACGTCTTCACAAAGAAATCAAAATTTAAATAAATAAAAAAATTGCCCATTTCGATGACTTTGGCAGAATTTGTCGGCACGGGCTGGTTGCCATTTCGACAAAAAAAAAAAAAAAAACAGTGCACTGCAGTTCAGTGAGTCCATAAAGCAGAATAGAATTGAATTGAAGTGTTAGGTATATATGTTATATGCTCTGTGCTGTGATGGAAATATTTACAATTCGTGGTTGCGCCGCTTTTGTTTGTTGAGATTGTTTTGACGTGGAGTGAATAATATGTGTGTGGTTCGTTTCTTAATAAGTCTACTCTTTCCCCAGTTTCCTTGAGGTCACAGAAAAAATACTATACTTGAGGTCTTGTGGTAGGTATAGTATAGCATGTTTAATTACCCCCGGCTTGTCTTGGCTTGGAAACTATGTGTCATCATCATCAACCCATTATGTCCCCACCGAGGGGCACGGGTCTCTTCCCTGAGGAAGGTATAGGCCATACTCCACCACGGGGGCCAAGTCCGGATTGGTGGAGGCTTGTAGACTAGTGGCTCGTCTACTGTCAGAACTATGTGTGCTTGATGACGATTCTCACTGCGGGCCGCCTAAAATCAAAATCAAAGAACTTTAATTAAAAATAAGACAGGTTGAACTAGATATCCATTTCAAAATCTAGATGTTATTTTATTTTTAACTTAATTCTAACAATGACCCCTGGGTGTTTTTCCGTGGTGACGTCCATGTCTGGGAGGTCTTAACAAAAACAATGGTCCCCATGAGTCCTGTAAAGGCACCACAAATTACACATAATGACACAACTAATTTACCAGAAACATAATAATAGGCTTTACCCACCAACTGGTGTTAATAATTTTAATACTAATAACTTCCACACAACACAAGCGACTGTCCTGGTTCCAAACTAGGATACCCTGTGCTATGGTTACCAGGCAAGGCCATCACAAACATGGAACTACATGTAGACAGGCCATTTGTACAAGTGTATGGCGGCCTCCAGTGGGAATCAAACCCACAACCTCAAAAGCAGTCAAAAGTAAAAAGATGTGTAAGTTTACTATATACCTTTTTAACCACTCGTCTGCCACGACACAGTCATCATCATCATCATCATCGGCCTGCGCTTTTCCACTGCTGGACATAGGCCTCTCTTGTTCTCACCCAGCTCTTGCCAGCCGCCCTGCGGAGATCATCGCTCCACCGAGTCTGAGAACGACCTACACTACGTTTACCAATCCACAGTCTCCACTCAAGAACTCATCACTTCCATCATTTATCAGTTCTTCGGATGATATGGCCGGCCCGCTGCCACTTCAGCATGCTAATTCGGTAGGCTATGTCGGTGACTTTGGTTCTCTGTCGGATCACCTCGTTTCGAATTCGATCTTTCTGAGAAACCCCGAGCATAGCCCTTTCCATAACACGCTGAGCGGCTTTAAATTTGTGGACCAGCCCCACTGTGAGTGTTCACGTTTCGGCATTGTATGTCATGACTGGTAGAACGCACTGATTGGAAAACGTTCGTCTTAAGACTCTGTAGGATTGGCGATGTGAAGACTCCACTATGCCTGTGACGCAGATCTGTGCCCAACTTAGTATGGGCCACCTATACATTCCATTCTGCGAGGGCAGTTCAAGGGTTAATGTATTTTAATGATTTCAATCCAAAAGATGGAAAACAAAGCAAAGGAAGACCTAACTGGAGATGGTCTGATGTTATAGAAAAAGAAGCACGATCTACATGGGCAAGAATAACATCACAAAATTAATAAATTATATTTTTTGTAATTGCAATGACAATTTATAATGAAATCAATTTAATTAAATTCCAACTAAAATATATTTCAATTGCTTATTGTTTTCAAATCAACAAAATACAAAAATACTTAATACAATTAATTCAAATAATATATTTTAATGCATGCTAAATATATTTTGTTATTTAAGATTATTGGCAAATAAAGGCTATTTTCATTTCATTTTCATTTTGAATGATTTCAATGTTGGTGCAGGAGTGACAAGATGAAGACTGCTGTGACAGTGCTGCAGGAGATGATGGTAAAGCTTGGTGAGGTGCCGGACTACGAGTGCATCTCGCAGGTCAGTTCCAACATATTATACAATAGAAGAAACACATTTATTATACCAACAAGATACATCACAGAAACAAAATAAGCAAATAAGTAACATAATATGCACAACAACAGAAAGAAAACTAAATACACAACAGACAAAAATTGTGAACCGTTTGAGGATTTCCTACTTGTCAACCTTGCTTCCTTGAGATATTGAGATATTTACTGGTGCATGTGTCACGTGCGTGTGTTTGTGCAGTCGGGGCCGGCGCACTCGGCGCTCTTCGAGTACCGCTGTCGCGTGCGCGGCGTTTGCGTGGTGGGGGCGGCGCGCTCTAAGCGCGAGGCTAAGCAGGAGGCGGCGCGGCTCGCGCTGGCGGCGCTGGCAGCGCGCGGCGATCCCGTGCCGCCAGCGGCCGCTGCAGCCCTCGGGCCCGCGCCCGCCCCCGGTGCTGGCCCCGCACCCCGCCCCGCGCCCGCGCCCGCACCGCGCACGCATGTGGCGCTGCTCAAGGAGCTGTGCGACGAGTACAAGCTGGGCGGCGCCGAGTACGAGCTGGTGAGCGACACGGGCCCCGCGCATCTGCGCCTCTTCACAATGCGCGCGCGCGTGGGCCGCCACGAGCGCGACGCCACCGACACCACCAAGAAGATGGCGCGACAGAAAGCCGCTGAGCAGCTCTACGGATACCTGCGCGACCACCTCGCGCGCCTCACACGGGACTTCGACGAGGTAGGTTGGCAGTTTTTATAGTCTACACAAAGTTTGAGATCCGGGTGTCATGTTAGATTCAAAATTATGTTTTAATTATCACATAGACAACAGTGTCACAAAAGCTTTTTGTCAAAACCTTTAAAGAGGGTTTTAGACGGTGTTATTTAAAAATTAAATTAACGCCAATTAAAATAGTCGTGCTTTAGAGGAATCGTGTTTTTATAAATAAGGCTGTAAGTCTTTGAAAATCTTGTACTATGTGGTGTGGAACCTGCAGTACGTTGTCCACATATTACATATAGAAAAGATAAAAAACAAACTCAAATTCTTCGAGTACTTTACAGGTAATTATTTCACGGAATGCTGCAGAGCTACATGGTCTATCTTCGGACGAATTTATTTAGATACTAGCTGTCTCGGCGAACTTCGTACCGCCACAAACTTTAAATGAATATTATCCCACGGGAACGTATTACCGGGATATCAAGTATGCGATATGTCTCAATTCAGGTCTTTGTCTTTCTGTACGCCAAGTTTCATGTAAATCCGTTCAGCCGTTATTGCGTTATTGAGTAACAAACATCCAAACATCTTCACAAACTTTCACATTTATAATATCAAGTAGGATTCTTTTCATCTACAAAGTAACAAATAAATAAATCGATTCAGCAACCCTGAAGAGCGCCTACGATTCACTCTATGATCAGGTACGGCTCTTAAATATGTCTTGGCAAACGCCTAATGGCCATAAACGCGTTAATTACTGGTGTTCAATGGCAATAATGATGGCGTTAAATTTTTTAAAATCCTAATCTATGACTTCAGTGAATTCATGGAATCCATGGACATGGACGAAATAAACAAAACTAATTTTGGACCGACGCACCTCACAAAACAAAACAAACAAACAAATTATAACGAGTGTATCAAATATATCATGGTCAGAAATAAAAAAAATGCGATTCGGAGTGTGACATAATACATTTATGTTTTATTGCTACATATTTGATACATTTCTCGAAACTCTTCAAATGCTACATTATCTGTGTTTTCCTAAGATCAGACAAAAAATAAAAACTGGAAAAACAAAACTAAAATGGATAACCCCGGGTATAAAAAAATCATGTCAAACAAAGAGATATTTAAAATACAAATGCTATACAACTAAAAATCCTGAGCTACGTCTTCAATACATTAAATACACAAAAATCTTATAACAATGCATAAATAAGGCACAAAAAAGGAGTAACAAAAAGTTTATAATAAATGCAAAAAATAAAAGTCGTGCTCTTGGCAATTTAATAAAAGACGGAAATAGTGAAAATAACAGCAGAGTAATCGAAGAGCTATTCGTTAACAACAAACGTATAACAGATCCAAAATCTATAGCGGAGACATTCAACAACCAGTTCATTGATGCAGTAAATAAAAATAAATCTAATAATAATAAACTAATTGAAAATAAATTGAATAATACTAAATCTAATAATATTCAAACTGATGAAACAGAAATTGAACTAATAGAATCGTTAAGTGAATCAATTTACATTGAACCCTGTAGTCATCAGGAAGTATTAGATATAATAAAGTCATTAAAATCTACCAACTCAGTTGGACACGATGAAATTTCTACAAAGGTTCTAAAGTTGTGTGCCACTCACCAGTATTATGTGAGCTAATAAAAATTTCGTTTTCCCAGGGAATCTTTCCTGAGAAACTAAAAACAGCTATAATGAAACCCATATACAAAAAGGCTGAACGCAACTGTGCAAATAACTACAGGCCAGTAGCTTTAGTACCAATTATATCCAAGATATTTGAAAAAGCGATGCACACGATAATTTACAAATTCCTAAATAAACATTCCATCATCAAGCAAGAGCAAAATGGCTTCCAAAGGGGAAAATCGACGAGTTTAGCTGCATTCTCACTTGTAAGAGAAACAGCACAATACATAGATAAGGGAAATCATACTTGTGTTCTTTATTTTGACATGACAAAGGCCTTCGATTACGTCGCACATAAAATTCTACTAGCTAAGTGTGAAAAATATGGACTGCGTCGTATATGCTACAAATGGATAAAAAGTTATCTAGAAAATCGTGTACAGTTTGTTGAAATATCAAACATATTTAAATGAAAACAATGAAATGGAGCCCTACAGATCGGAATTACAGAAACATGAATATGGGGTGCCTCATAGCAGCGTTCTTGGACCATTATTGTTTTTATTGTACATGGTGATCTTCCGGCAATAACAAATCATAAATGCATACTATTTGCGGATGACATATCTTTAATAATACCTTACCAAACTGCACATTTTGAAGAAGAAATAAATAGAACGATTGAAAAGTATACACTATTTAAAAATATAAAAATAAGACAGATCGACTTAAAACTAAAATGTAAAAATGAAGAAATAGAAAGAACAACGTGTGCAAAATTCCTAGGCATTAATATTGACGAAAACTTGAATTGGTCACGACATATAGATCAGGTTATTAGTAAAATAAATAGCAAAATTTATTTAATATATAGGCTAAATAATATAGCTGATAGGAAAACTGCACTTCTTGCATACCATGGATGTGTGGCTCCCATAATAGGTTATGGCTTGATCTTATGGGGTAACTCTACGGAGTCGAACAGGGCATTTATAATACAGAAAAGATGTATTCGTGCCATCGCGGCCGCTAAACCACTAGACTCTTGCAAACCGCTTTTTAAGAAATACAACATACTTACCTTACCTTGCATGTATATCTTTGAGGCAGCTTGTTTTGTAGCGAAACATAAAAACTTATTCACAACAAAAAAACAGGCATTAAGCTTTAGAACGCGATATGAGATAAACAGATATTACCAGCATGTAAAACAACTTTGCTCAGCAGAAATTGCGGCTCTATGCTTGTAAGAGTATAACAAAATACCTGTTGAATTCCTAAATTTAAGATGGTCGATGTTCAAGAGAGAAATGTATAATTGGCTGTGCCAAAAGTGCTACTATTCTATAAATAACTTTATGACAGATAAGGTTAAGTAAAGTGACATTTAATTTTTGACATTCCAGCTATTTTTAATTATTTAATTTTTTTTTTATCTATTTTACTTATATTTATTAATTCAATGCAACTGACATTTCAATTACTGTATTTGACTTGGACATTGTATTATATTAACATTGTAGATTTAGCACCTGACAGTAGATTGGACATTTGTAATTCATTAATTTCATTATGGTATTTTGACATTTCAATTACAATAAACTACCATTAAATATTTGCATGTTAGAACATATCTAACAGAATGTGAGCTCATATATAATATCATGCCATCCTAATGTACCACGTTCTAAGCAAATAAAATTATTTTATTTTATTTATTTAAAGCAGGCTCTGAATCACCCAAAGGAATAGTTGTGCCAAGTGGCTTCCTTTAGTAAAAAATGCAGGGTTCTGCCTCTATTTCCCAGACTATATACAAGAATTTAGCTTGTTGAGAATTAATTCAGCACTGTTTTCCGTCTGCGTTGACTGGACTAATATGTAATTATGGCTTGCAGAGTCAAAAATTGCTATTCAATTTGAAAAAGTATAGATTGTCCAGTCACACCTCGAGGTGTGGCCGCCTAACTGGTCGGCGTAGCCGTCGTCGACGTAGTAGTATCTACACGTGACTGACATACAGGAAAAAGCGATGTGCCCGTATTATAAAATCCATCGACAGCGACGCCCCGGCCAGTTTACAAGCAGGTATCGGTGCAGTACATACAGCTAACAATGTCGACAGGAGGACGCGCTGGTGCGCGCGCACGAGAAGGCCATGGAGCGCTACGTGCAGGAGGAGGCGACGTGGCGACCCGACCTGGGCCAGCGGGTCGCCGACTACCACCGCGGCGTCGCCACGCACACAGGTAGTGCGGGCGCGGGCGCGGGCGGGGCCGGACGCCGGCAGCCGGCCCCGCTGACGCGCGCGCGTGTGTCCGCAGAGCCGGCTCGGCAGGAGGCGGCGCGGCGCGCGCTGGCGGAGGCGGGCGGCGCGGCGCCGGAGCTCGCGCTGGAGGCGGCGGCGGCGGCGCTGGGCATGGAGCTGGAGTGGGCGTCGCTGCCGACGGTCGCGGGGGGCGCGCTGCACGTGGCGACGCTGGCGCCGGGCGCGCCGGCGCTGGCGCTGGCGGGTCGCTCGCGCGCGGCCGCGGCGGAGCAGGCGCTGCGCTGCCTGCGTCAGCAGCTGCGGGAGCGCCCCGCACCTCGCACATACTAGGTGCGATCATATCTCTTAGTTTCGGAAGCGGCTTTTAAATTGTCTTCCTCTGGGAGGTTATTTGAGTTTAATTTTAAATGAGGGGATAAGGAAGAAGATATGTTTTACAACTTAAACTTTCGTAAACACTGCACATTTTAAATATTGGTTTAACGGTTTCACTTACTTTTATTAAAGTCGGGATAGCTGACTAATTTCGACCTCCTCCGGAAGTCTTAATCATGGAGCTCGCAGGCGCTGCGGCACACTATGGAGAATGGTAGAACAAGAGCATGGCAAAAATGGTTTTGACAAATATTATACATAATTTGTCTAATATGTTGATTTCATTAGATACTCTAGTAGTCAAATTATAATATTCAATAGGTACGGAGACTTTTGGAACTTAATGTCACAATAATATTTTAATGGGTGATTTATTAAGCGTAGTTTTTTTAAAAATCGAATAAAACACTCAATTTGCATCATGTATTCAAAATTTTTATTGGAATGGATAAATTGGCCGTTGTCATTTACGTTTTAAAGATGACTTCATTTAAATGTTGTACGCGGCTCCGTTTCAAATGGTCCATGTGGAAGGTCCAATTTTGCGTTACTTTTTCGAGCATTTCGGCCTGTTTTCCACGAATTACGCATGTTATGTTATCCTGTAAGGCTTCAATCGTGTTCGGCTTGTCCACATAGACTAACAACTTTACATAACCCCACAAGAAATAATCAAGAGTCGTTAAATCGCATGTACGTCACCAAATTCATCCTTCAACATGTCCATTGTTTCACGAGTTGTGTAGCATGTTAAAAAATTTGACGTTGTGGTAGATTATTTGAATTTTATATGCTTTCAAACCCAAATCGACACGTAAAGTTTTCCATGTGGTTGAGTAACACATGCCCAATTGCTGAGAACGGCGACGAATTGACATTTCAGGATCCTCATTAACACTGGACTCTACGGCCAGTGTTGCAAACTCCAAACTGCGAGAAAACAGGAGATGGTAAATGAAAAACCCAGGAGACAGTATGTTATAAAAATCAGGAGGGAAAATTAAGTACCTTTTTTTCCCGAAATAAGCTAACAAAAGTTTTTCAGCACCGGCCGTTTTGTTTATTTATGTACCGAAAACCGCCCAAAAGCAAAAGCACCACACCATCCAAAGAGAAAAGCTCAGGATTTGGTGAGCGTAATATAGGGGCTGGTCAGAAGTTTGTCAAGACAGGGGTGCCAAGCTCAAGTTTTTGCGTTTACATGTTTCAAAACAAGATTGTAATAGTAGATTGTACAACAAGTGCATAAAACGCACCATTTTACTCGAGACGTTTATCCATCCGAGCGAGCTTGCGAGCGAGGATAGATATAAAGTCGAGTGTAAAATGGGTTTTATGGACGAGTTGTACACTCTACTTTTCACTTCGATTGCGAGGAAATGAAACAGCAACATGTAAATCGTATTTGCAATTCGCGCCTTTTTTTCTTTTTTTTGTTGGTGTTTCGCGCGGTCACAGGACACAGTATTTCAGAAAAAAAAGAAAAAAAAGAGGTGAGTTTCGAACAACAATTCGAATTTCGAATTGCAATGCGGGGCTTCTCCATAGTTTTCATGCGAATTTTGACATTCTAAATTCAAATCACTTGGTCTTCGACGAAGATTTTACTTTATGCTCTAGAGCATAAAAAGCGACTTTATGTCGCCTACGCACGACATAAAGACGAACTTTTAGAGCATGAGAAGTGAAATAGTAGATTGTACAACAAGTGCATAAAACGCACCATTTTACTCGAGACGTTTATCCATCCGAGCGAGCTTGCGAGCGAGGATAGATATAAAGTCGAGTGTAAAATGGGTTTTATGGACGAGTTGTACACTCTACTTTTCACTTCGATTGCGAGGAAATGAAACAGCAACATGTAAAATAATTATGGTTCCCGCCAATTAACTTTTTTTTCTTTTTTTTTTCTGTAGGGACGTGACACCTGACTTAAGGTCGTTACATACTGCTCAGTTATAAAAACATTTTCTTTTTATAACTATGATAAGTTGTTGTTATGGCTTAAATACTATACTGATCTACTAAATTGAAAAATAAACAAATATAAAAAATAATAAATGAGACGAAATACAAATTATAAGTTTATTTCATGAAGTTTTATTGTGTACTTTGGCTGTTGGTATCTTTGCCTTGGTCTTAGAATACGAACGAAACGAAATAAAATAAAGAGGTTGTTGTATGAAGTTAAAGATGTTCGTGTGGCTGTTGCAGCGATTGCCTTGGTCTTCGACGAAGATTTTACTTTATGCTCTAGAGCATAAAAAGCGACTTTATGTCGCCTACGCACGACCTAAAGACGCACTTTTAGAGCATGAGAAGTGAAATAGTAGATTGTACAACAAGTGCATAAAACGCACCATTTTACTCGAGACGTTTATCCATCCGAGCGAGCTTGCGAGCGAGGATAGATATAAAGTCGAGTGTAAAATGGGTTTTATGGACGAGTTGTACACTCTACTTTTCACTTCGATTGCGAGGAAATGAAACAGCAACATCTTTATCTTCACTAATGCAATTAATCAAACAACAAATTTATTAAATTAAATTCACGCGTACGTGTATAATCACAGTGGTTTTGCCGCCATTAAAATTTAACCAATGAGAGCGCAGCTTCAATAAAGCGCGACCAACCTGATTGGCCCTGCAATCTAGTTGGTCGCGTTTTATACGAAACGAAATAAAATAAAGAGGTTGTTGTATGAAGTTAAAGATGTTCGTGTGGCTGTTGCAGCGATTGCCTTGGTCTTCGACGAAGATTTTACTTTATGCTCTAGAGCATAAAAAGCGACTTTATGTCGCCTACGCACGACATAAAGACGAACTTTTAGAGCATGAGAAGTGAAATAGTAGATTGTACAACAAGTGCATAAAACGCACCATTTTACTCGAGACGTTTATCCATCCGAGCGAGCTTGCGAGCGAGGATAGATATAAAGTCGAGTGTAAAATGGGTTTTATGGACGAGTTGTACACTCTACTTTTCACTTCAATTGCGATGAAATGAAACAGCAACATGTAAATATAGAAGTCCACACTCTTTTACGGCTTAGCAACTTAAATTGAATATAACTTTTAAATTCGTATTTGCAATTCGCGCCTTTTTTTCTTTTTTTTGTTGGTGTTTCGCGCGGTCACAGGACACAGTATTTCAGAAAAAAAAGAAAAAAAAGAGGTGAGTTTCGAACAACAATTCGAATTTCGAATTGCAATGCGGGGCTTCTCCATAATAAAATAAAGAGGTTGTTGTATGAAGTTAAAGATGTTCGTGTGGCTGTTGCAGCGATTGCCTTGGTCTTCGACGAAGATTTTACTTTATGCTCTAGAGCATAAAAAGCGACTTTATGTCGCCTACGCACGACATAAAGACGAACTTTTAGAGCATGAGAAGTGAAAAAAAATATTTAGCACACATGTGCAATGTGATATTTTTTTAGAAATGTAATGTTGTATATTTAAAAAAAAAACACTATCTTATTTACAAAATTAGTTTTACATATTTGTGTAAGTAGGTACTTATAAAGTGACATACCTTACTTTTTACAAAAAAATAAATTCTGTGAAGGTGTTAACTGTTACCCACGACTCCCCATGCGCTACTTTTTGTGTCAATTAATAAGCTGACCACTCATAAACAAGAAGCAAAAAAACAATCAGCTGCGGTTATTTGCAGTTTTAAAAGATATTAAATTACCACGGAGATTGCTCGCAGGAATCCTATGGAATTTTTTAAAATTATTTCTTGATAACACAAGGTCCTTATCAAATTTCCACATGTTTTCGCTGTAAGGAAATGATACTACACATTTCCTATAATCTTTCTTTTAAAACATGGTCTGCTACAAGTGAAGAAAAAAAGAGATTGAAGAAGGAAAGGAAAGAACTTGTTCAAAAACGTTTCAGCGAGGAGTTAGGATTGATAGTTGACAAACCTCGGCAAGGTAGTGGGAACACTAATGATGGGAATACCGCACAAAGATTCTTCTATAACAGAACATGCTCTGCGGAAATTACAGGTGTAGATGAAACATTAATTAAGCGCATCTACATTATTTTACTTTCTTCAGGAATGATGATAGATCCCGTAAAGTTTGGCGAATGTGTTATTGAAACTGCAAGAATTTATGTGGGTGAATACAACTGGTATTATACGCCATCCTCAGTGCACAAGACACTTTTGCATGGTGAAAATGTTCTTCCTATTGGACAGCTATCGGAGGACGCACAAGAGTCGCGCAACAAAGACTACAGAAACATGCGACTACATCATAACAGAAAATGTTCTCGAATAGCGAGCGACAAACGAAGATGGTTTTAAAACACTGTTGTACACATGAAATCCATATTATAACCAGTTTAAGAAAACCATGCGTAAGAAATGTTAAACATCTTGAAGAAGAGGCACTAAGTCTTAAAGTTACTCCGCTTGCAACTGACTCTGAAGTATGTGTATACGTAGAGCCTAAATAGACGGTGCTTTGTTTTCCCAATTTATATTACTTTATAATAATTACTTTCGCTTTTAAGGGTATGTACCATTAAATATTATTATATAAGATGAGTAGGCAGGTACAAGCGCCATCATGTTTAAAAATATATTATATCAACTGTTGTTGATCATTGCATTTCTGTACCAAATTTCATCACGCTATGACAAAAAGTTACGGATTTACAGATTTTTGAACAGAAACTAACCCCCTTTTCCATAGTGCGGCCGCGCGGACAGCTCCGCGTAGTTAAAGTAAGTAAAAAAGCAGCCTATATACGTCCCACTGTAGGGCACAGGCCTTCTCTCAGGGAGAGAGTATGGGCTTAATCACCACGCGTGCTCACCGCGGATTGGCGATTTCAAGCCCTGAGGTATGTGAATAGCTCAGACACTCAGGTTTCCTTACGATGTTTTCCTTCATCGTTAGCTAGTGGAATTGCTACTATAACCTCACAAATGTACATACCTTAGAAAACCAAGACATAGGTACATGCCCGCACTGGGGATCGAACCTGGGTCTCTCGCTTTCGAGTCCGATGTTCTACCCACTAGGCTACCACCGCTTTTTTTCAGTAAAAGTAAGTAAAACCGTTAAACCAGTATATAAAAAGAAGATATGTTTTATAAAATACTTGCTATAATTTCTCTGTTTATTCTAGGCATGCCCGACAGTTTAAAAAAAATTACTTATGAAAAATCTTCAAAACACTCCTCAGATGCAATTTACATAGTCTGTGGTAAAGGGAAACAAATAACCACATATCCATCTTTCTTGTCTAAATTGAATAACAAAAACAATTGAAAGTCGATATTCAAATGTTTCACATTTTTTAAAAAAAGAACATCATAGAAACCATTTGAAAAAAGTTTCATTCGAAAACCTCAAACCATGAAGATTCTATGTCAATTCAAAGAACCTATTGCAATAAAACGGCATGAAATTGGTTCTTTGAATTGACATAGAATCTTCATGGTTTGAGGTTTTCGAATGAAACTTTTTTCAAATGGTTTCTATGATGTTCTTTTTTTGAAAAATGTGAAACATTTGAATATCGACTTTCAATTGTTTTTGTTATTCAATTTAGACAAGAAAGATGGATACTGCGAAAATTCGAGTGATTTTTGAATACGAGTTCCGACGCGGAACTAACGCGGCAGAAACAGCCCGCAATATCAATGCTGCGTTTGGAGAGGGGTCTACTAATGAACGCACCGTGCGATTTTGGTTTAAACGCTTTCGTGATGGAAATTTCGACTTAAAGAACGAGCCACGAGGAAGACCGCCCACACAGGTGAATAACGATGAATTAAGAGAGATAGTGGAAGCCGACCCTAGTCAAACTACCCAGGAATTAGCGGCATGGTTTAACGTTACCTTACCCACAATATTGACTCACTTGCGTCAAATCAATAAAATAAAAAAATACGAAAAATGGGTGCCTCATAATCACTCGAATTTTTGCAGTATCCATCTTTCTTGTCTAAATTGAATAACAAAAACAATTGAAAGTCGATATTCAAATGTTTCACATTTTTTAAAAAAAGAACATCATAGAAACCATTTGAAAAAAAGTTTCATTCGAAAACCTCAAGCCATGAAGATTCTATGTCAATTCAAAGAACCTATTACAATAAAACGGCAATTTCATACTTTAACCCCTAATATTAATATTTCACAAATTACAAATTTGCTGTAGAGCGGCATGGTCTGTCTTCTCTAGACAACAAACGAAATTATTTAGATATTACCTACTTTCCTCTACAAAATAATAACTAACCAAATTTTTTCAGCACACCTTTCAGAAGAAACCTTTTTGAAATTCCTCGATCGCCCTCTCACTGCATGCAATATAAGTTATGCTAAAACATATTTTCAGACGTCTTACCTAATTTTATAATGAGTAGGTTTACGAATGTATATTTTCTTTCAATCCTAAATTTGATTAAAATAATAGTGAAACAAAAAATTGTTGTTAAATAAAAAAATAACATAGTGGGCAACTTTTGTTAAAATCTTTTGGTTAAGTTATGGTTCTCAAGGCTTAGAATTAATACGGTGATATTTTATAAAAACAAGATTCATCTAAAACACTCCTCAGAGGAAATTTAAATAATCTGTGGTTATGTATTTCCCTTAACCGCAGACTATGTAAACTGAGGAGTGTTTTAAGGAATCGTTTTTTTTATAAACAAGACCGTTAAAGTTTTACTGTATGTACTTTAAGCAAAAACTGTTAAGTATATAAATAAAAATATGTACATATATATGGCAGAGCATCTGCCACGTAAGAATGTTGTAAGTACATTGCAAATTAATAATAAAAAAAGCACTCGGTAAAGAGCAGTTTTCTTCGACGCCCGCTTTTGTAATCTTTTTTTTTAAACGAGGGCCCAAAGTTTGTATTCCTAGGAAAACAAGATCATATATAATATAAACTTCGCAGAAGTACTTTTGTAAATAAATAAGTAAATACGGGTTTCAGGCTTTTTCAAAATTCAACCCCTAAGAGGAATAAAAGGGGTGTCAAACTTGTATGGGGAGTAAAATATTTGTGGTCGGATTTTATTGAAAGTTAGTACAGTACCAAAAATTTATGAAAAACAAGTTTAGTCTTTTTTTTATACGAAACTTCGCAGAAGTACTTCTGTAAATAAATTACTAAATACGGGGAGCAGGCTTTTTCAAAATTCAACTCCTAAGAGTGTGAAAAGGAATGCCAAAGTTTGTACGAGAAGTAAAATATTTGTCATCATCATCATCATTCAGCCACAAGAAGTCCACTGCTGGACATAATAGGCCTCCTCCATGGATTTTCCTGCCACTTGGATGAGGTCATCTGTCCATCTTGTGGCTGGTCGTCCTACGCTGCGCTTGCCGATATGTGGTCTCCATTCGAGAACTTTTAGGCCCCATCGGCCATCAGTTCTGCGTGCTATATGCCCCGCCCACTGCCACTTCAACTTACTAATCCGCTGGGCTATGTCGACGGCTCTCGTTCGTCTACGGATCTCATAATTTCTGATTCGATCTCGTAGAGAAATTCCGAGCATAAGTACATCACTCACCTTCGCTTAGCTCGTTGCGTGACCTTGAGCCTTCTTATGAGGCCCATAGTGAGAGACCACGTTTCAGTGCCATAAGTCATCACTGGTAACACACACTGGTTGTATAATTTTGATTGAAGTTCCTATATTAGACGATTCGATTTACATCATTCACCTTTCCTTAGCTCGTTGCGTGACCTTGAGCCTTCTTATGAGGCCCATAGTGAGAGACCACGTTTCAGTGCCATAAGTCATCACTGGTAACACACACTGGTTGTATAATTTTGATTGAGGTTCCTATATTAGACGAAAAGACTTTTTGAGTTTGATTCGACGAATGACCTCTTTCACGAAGTTGGACCGGCCTAGTTGGACTGTTTGTCCTAAGTAGACGTATTCGTCTACAACTTCGAGAGTCGAGTTCCCCAATGTTATTGGGGTGGGAACAACACGGGCGTTCGACATGACCTTCGTTTTGTCCATGTACCTACCTTTTAAAGCCCACACGTTGGGAAACTCGACTGAGGTCTTCGAGCATTATGCCGAGGTCTTCTATCGTTTCTGCCATGACTACTATATCGTCGGCAAATCGAAGGTGAGTGATGTATTCGCCATTGATATTGATGCCGCGTCCCTGCCATTGCAGAAGCTTGAAGGCATCTTCCAGTCCGTTCGTGAACAGTTTCGGAGAGATAACGTCTCCCTGTCTCACGCCCCTTCTCAATGGAATTGCCTCCGAATTCTGCTCCTGTACTTGGACCGACATGGTGGCGTTGTTGTAGAAGCACTTCAGCACCTCGATATACCGATAGTCAATACAGCAACGCTGGAGAGACCCGAGCACTGCCCATGTCTCGATCGATTCGAAGGGTTTCTCATAGGCCACAAACGCTAAGCAGATTGGCAAATTATACTCCTCAGTCTTCTGTATAATTTGCCGCAGCGTGTGGATGTGGTCTAATGGTACTATAGCCCTTTCAGAAACCGGCTTGTTCGGGAGGCTGGAAGTCATCAAACCTGCGTTAAAGACGATTCGTGAGGATCCTCGAAAACAGCTTATAAACATGGCTCAGAAGCGAGATGGGTCGGTAGTTCTTCAATAGAGTGTTATCCCCTTTCCGTCACCACGCTTCTGTTCCATGCTTCTGGCGTTTTTCCTTCGAGCACGACGGAATTGAAGAGCTTCTGAAGGACTTTAAGAACTGGTGCTCCACCCGCTTTCAGGGGCTCTGATGTGATTCCGTCCTCTCCTGGTGCCTTGTTATTCTTGAACTGTTTCAGGGCCATCCTAATCTCATACAGGCTGATGTCCGGGATATCTTCGGTAGGTATAATAATGTCGGGTCAGTTTGGCTCTCGGAACTTTGTTCAAACTGCTAACAGGTTTTGCGACTGAGGTGTATAGAAGTCCGTAGAAATTCTCAATCTCCCTCAGCACCTGTGATAAATATTTGTAGTGGTATTTATTTCAAACTTGGTAGAAATGTACTTTAATAAAATTTATGAAAGGTTTATTAATCAGTCCAAAATTCAACCCCTAAGAGGGTGGGAAGAGGTGCCAAAGTTTGTAAGGAGAGAAAATATTTATTGTCGGATTTTATGGAAACTTAGTACAATGTTCTTCGATAAAATTTATGAAAAACAAGTTTCTTAGTCGTTTATTTATTCGATGCTTCGCAGAAGTACCTACTTCTGTAAATGCGTGTTTAAGGTTTTTTCAAAATTCAACTCCTAAGGCTGACTTGCACCACTTTCTTAAATGTGTCTCTAACAGCATTTAACTAAAATTCTTCGTAAAAAAGTCGATTTAAATGGCGACTTAAGTGACATTTAGGAAGTGGTGCAAGTCAGCCTAAGAGTGTGAAAAGGCGTCCCAAGGTTTGTACGGGGAGTAATATATTTGTGGTCAGATTTTATTTATAGACAGGGGCCGATTATGCTCTTCGGTCTTCTGTATAATCTGTTGCACTGTTTTAATGTGGTCTATGGTGCCGTAACCTGATCGAAAGCCGGCCTGCTCAGGTGGCTGAAACTCATCAAGACGGTTCGCGATGATTCTTGAAAATAGCTTGTAGACGTGGCTCAAGACTGAAATGGGTCGGTAGTTCTTCAGGAGGGTTTTATCACCCTTTTTGAAGAATAACACGACAACACTCTTCAATTCAATTCAATTCAAATATTTTTTTTAATATTTATTGAAAAAACCAACAGCGACACATAGCGCACTTACAGAACATACTTACAGTGTTTATCATATGGCCAATTATAAGTTTCTCTTGAATGTTCTCGAGTTGTATAATCTTTGCTGTAGACGCCAACAAAAGGGTGCCACAAAAAAAACTGAAAATATTCCATTCTAGGAATGGAAGAAGAAAAATCCAAAACTAATTTCACGAAACGAAGAGTATTAGGCGAGGATACTGAAAATAAAATAACATATATACCTAAATATTTAGTGAAATAAATACTTATATAAAATTATATACATACATACCAAGACCTATATATTTATATTTATCTATATACCAATTTATACAATATAATATGTAGTGTTACGACGGTGGATAGGAGGTAAAACTTTGAACACGCTTTTCCGTGCCTTGGAGGCGTTTTCAGCAGGCTGAAATACCGTTTCAGGCCGTTTCAGAGGGTGCTCTGTCACATACCAGTTAATTAAAATTTCACCCAAGTTACCATGGTTTTCAGGCGCCTGAAACATGTTTTCAGTCCGTTTCAGGCCACCCTCTATCCGATGACGCCATAACCTGAAAACCCGTTTTTGGACCTTATTGGCCCTTGAAGTACATTTCAGTATATGACGAAATTTTCAGTAGGAGTGAAAGAGATAGCACTGTTAGAGAGGGATAGCTATAGTCCGAACATTCCGGAAAGGCGTGACAGAGACATCACGATCGGGCGAGACGGCAGAACCTTCCACGAATTGATGGAGTTTTCGAGAACATCTCAAACGGTATATAAGCGGGGTCGACGCGTGCCGCCAGTCTGCACCCCAACCCCCTTATCCGCCAAGCAGCGGACTACACACCGCCCACGACGAACCCCCGTTATCTGGTGCGCAGGCCCAGGAACGCCCTCGTCGACACGCCCGATCAACTTTCATCTGATCTGGACCGCCTACTAGAGGCCCAGTCCCAGTCAGACGTAGCCCCCGCCCCCGCCGGTGTCCCCGCTAGTGAGGACACCACTCTCACCTAGCCGCGGTCACGATGTGACGAGCTGTCCCAAGCGGACGCTCCCCTAGGGAGCTCCGCTGCGCGCCCTCCTCGGCATCGAGGTGGGTCGCTCACGATGTCGGTTTAGGGGTCCTTGGGACCAAACCAGCCCCCAGGTGGTGTTTAGTGGGTAGGCGCACTTCCTGTGAGTCCCACATTGGCAGCACGGCCGGGCCCGTGCTGTTATGCATGAGCATTCACCACCTCCCTCCCCCGTGTCCTCCGGAGGGTGCCCTTTTTAGGGCCAAAAAAAAAAAAAAAAAGCCGCCCGTCAGTTTTATTTTGGAAGCGGAAGTGAAACGAAGTACTACCTACAAGCGAAGGAAGAAGTTCTACGAGTATTATCGGATCAGTGCAGTGTGATTAAAAGTGTTTGCTTAGAGAAGTGTTGTGAAGTTAAGTAATAGTGTGGAATAAATCCTACTCTTATTCATCGGTGTATAAAGTGCTTTTCCGATCACGGACCCAAAGTCCGATACACAGTCTCTTCGCGGAAGGACTGGTTTATCCTAGGTTTGGCCAAAGCCATCAGGCAATCCCCGAAATACATTTCAATTTCGCCCTTTGCCTGAAGTATTTTTGGTCAAACCCAGGAGCTCCTAACTTTTCAGTCAAACGTCGAAAGTAAATTATTCTGTTTCGGTTTTGGCCTAGTCAATCCTAGAAGCGACTGCAAAACTCGGTCAAACGTTGATCTGAACATGTTTCGCATAATTTTACTGCGTCAAGTTTTATTAAGACAAACGTTTATTATGCTAACGTTTTATTTTGGCAAGTGTTATATAGCAAATAATTGTTTGATTAAATTTATATTTCGCATTTTGTTAGGTCAGTACACATAAGCAAAAATAGGTTCGAAGATGTCCAGGATTCTGAAACTTCGGGTGTTATTTCTTTTTTTTTATATAAAAGCGAAAAAAAATATTTCACTAAAAAACTTAGTTTTGTGTCAAACTTAAACTTACTCGTCAAACCCCGATTTAATAAAATTGTGTTTTGACGTTTGCCTGACCAAATTAGTCTCTCCCAGGTTTGACGAAAATTGTTTAGTCAAAGGCCGAAAATTTACATTTGTTTGGGCTTTGACTAAGTCATTCAGTCTGACCTGAGGATTGACCAGTCCAACCTAGGAGCGCCGGAGCTTCGGAGTTTGCCTATAACATATATATATCAGTAAAACGTTTGATGTTACATCATCCTCCCTAGCCCTACGACCACCTACGACTATAAATATCTTGGGATCGGATTTTGGGCCACTAGGGACGATTGGTGCAGCATACAGTTATAAGAAGTGTAAGATTTATATGAACTAACGGCTGTGTCCGGACGAGCCAGGCAGATCGCAAGGACTGCGCCGCTGAGGATTTTGCTTAAGTACTTATGTGATTCTTGAACATAGCTTTTGATGAATTAAATATGTCCACATGCTTGAATTGTTCTTTATTAAAGGTATTCTTTATAAAAACAGAATGTTCAGTTAATGAACGGCAAAGTTGTTAGTTTCATAATTAATGGATTATGTGGAGAAGAAGCTAACAAAGAAACTCCACATTTATTCTTTTCAAAACCCGTTTTAACTTAATTAACAGAGTTTTCAACTTAAAATATTAGTCATGAATGTGTTGAACACTAGTCACAATCGTCCTGTAATTAATATTAATCTACTGTTTAATGCCAAACATCTTTGTCTTTTAAATAATCCTTGATGTTATAGTAAGCCTTTTTGCACAGAATGTGCTTAACACATTTTTTAAACCGCGTTGGAGGTAACTCTAAAATATATCTTGAGGAATTTTGTTGTAGAACCTTATACAGTGCCCCATAAAGGATGTATTAACTTTTGCAAGTCCCAATCATGGAAATGACAATTTATGTTTATTTCTAGTATTAACATTATGGTGGCCACCAACATTTTCGAAGTCTGATATTTTTTTTAACCTACATAATATTTTCATAAATGTATTGACATGTAACTGAGATGTTGGTTTATTAAAGAAATCTTTAAGCGAATCCCTACTACCTAACTTGTAAATAAATCGGATGGCTCTCTTCTGCAAGATGAAGATAGTCTCAATGTCTGCTGCCCGGCCCCATAGTAGTATACCGTAGGACAGAATACTATGGAAGTAACTAAAATAAACAAGCCTAGCAGTTGCAACGTCAGTGAGTTCCCTAATTCTTTTCACTGTATTATAGGTTCTAAAGTCTGTGTGCTAATTTTACAATATGTGGACCCCATTGTAGTTTTACATCGATTGTGATGCCCAGAAATACAGGATCATCTACAAATTCTAGTTTTTCACGTCCAATTATTATGTTGTTCTTAACTATTCTTACGTTAGGTAAGGAAAACTTTATACTACGTCTTAACGTTTCGGATGTCCGATTAACGTTTAACGTTGGTATATGTGTAATTTTTTTTACTAGTGTGTTTAATTAAAAATCATCATCATCATCCATTTGACGCCTACTGCAGGACATAGGCCTCCTCCGTGGTTTTTTATAACCATGAGGGGTTTTGCCATAATCGCCACGCTTGGCAGGCGGGTTGGCGATCGTAGTATGCAGTTGAAATCTCAGGAAGACGCTGCTGCCCGTCTCCTGGCAATTAATTTCCTTAGTCGCCTTGTACGACATCCACGGAAGGAAATGGAGTGACGCTGTTCTTAATCCGGCGCAACACGGGAGAATCATATAAAACCGTCCTTATTCTCATCTGCATCTGTGCAAAATTTTAGCTTTCTCAGTCTATAGGTTTTGGCTGGGCGTTTTGATAAGTGGGTGAGTCGGAACCTCTCCTTTTATTGGTAAGACTTTCGTGTTTTAAGGGGTTAAAGTCTACAGAGTTTACAGAAGTAGGTACTTCTGTGATGTTTTGAATAAAAATATCAATCTAGGTAATCTTTTTTCTCCATACAAACTTTGGACCACTTTTTGATCCCTCTAGGAAGTGAATTGTGGAAAACCGTGACATATGACGTGTCGTCAATTATGTTGACAAAGATGAAGTTTCAGTAAAATCTGACCATAAATATTTAACGCCCCATACAAAACTTGGCACCCCTTTTCACCCTCTTAGGGATTGATTTTTGAAAAACTGAGAATTTCGTTATATTGTTTCTGCATTAATCCGTGCTGAGGACCATTTTTAAAAACCTGTTTAGAGGCTAAAAATTCCACCCATGCCGGGACCTGAACCCGCGATCTCTGGCTAACTGTACCAGCGCTCTCCCAAGTGAGCGAATGGGCAAGTGCAGGCATCTGCGAAATTTCGAACCTCTTTACAAACTTCTCCGTATCACGTATAGGCAGCGACATCTGGCCGAAGTAATTTACATCACTTGCAGCCCCGAGTACCCACTTTTATGCAGTTAGGTTAAATCGATTCAGGTCCCGGCGTGGGTGGAATTCTTGCCTCTAAATAGGTTTTTGAGAATTACGTGTTTAATAAATGTTATTGAGGAACATTTGAAATAAGTTTTTATAAAATCCGACCACAAATATTCTACTCTCCGTACACACTTTGGCACCTATTTTAGGGGTTGAATTTAGAAAAACTGTGAAATATGTTAAAAACCTATTTAGAGGCTAAAAATTCCACCCATGCCGGGGCTTGAACCCACGACCTCTGACTCACCGTGCTAGCGCTCTCCCAACTGAGCTAATGGGCAAGTGCAAGCATCGATGAAATTTCGAGCCTCTTTACAAACTTTTCTGTATTACGTACAGAGCGCGCCGCTGGCACGGTGAGCCAGAGGTCGCGGATTCAAGTCCCGGCATGGATGGAATTTTTAGCCCTAAATAGGTTTTTAAAATTGTCCTCAGCACGGTTTAGTGCAACAAAAAGAATATAAACTGTGAAATATGTGTTTCATATATTTTATTGAAGAAAATTTGCACTAAGTTTCAATAAAATCTGACCACAAACATTGTACGCCCCGCACAAACTTTGGCACCCTTTTCACCCTTATCGGAGTTGAATTTTGAAAAAGCTCGAAACTCTTACTTACTTATTTACTGCCAGGAGTACTCCTGCGGAGTTTCGAATAAAATGGTGTAACTAATCTTGTTTCTCTGTACAAACTTTGGACCCCCGTTTCAACGCCTTAGGAGGTGAGTTTAAAAAAATACTTTCTTAGGGCACCTTTAGACCTTATAAGGCACCTATGTCCCAAGTCTTAGGGGTTGAATTTTGAAAAAGCCTAAAACATGTACTTACTTATTTACCGCCAGGAGTACTATTGCGAAGTTTTGAATAAAATGGTCTAACTAATCTTGTTTCTGCATACAAACTTTGGGGGTGAGTTTTGAAAAATCCTTTCTTAGTGTACCCCTAGACCTCATAAGGAACCTATGGGCCAAATTCAGAGTCTCTAAACCCTGTGCGTTGATATGTTACCAGTCACCGAATAAAATTAAAACAATTTGGACAATAATAAATAGAGAAACGGGTAAAACTAAATTAGGAGATCGAGATATTTCGCTTAAGATTGATGACAAAATAATAACGACTAATGAAGATATCGCTGCAGCATTTCAACAGTTCTTCACTAATGTTCCAATCGTGACTACAGCTCCGTTAGACTCGTCACCTGATCGTGCAGCAACATTACTAAAAGACCATGTCTCCTCGTGCGAACACGATTTCTCATTTAATTACATTGAGCCCCATAACGTTCTTAAAAAATTTAAATTATTGAATCTTAAAAAAACCGAGGACTTGTGGGGTATGTCAGTAAAAATTGTTAGTTCAGTGATCCATGTCCTAGCTTTACCGTTAGCAAAAATTTTCAATAAATGTGTAGATGAGGGAGTATTTCCGGACCTCATGAAATATAGTAGACTAGTACCCTTATTTAAAAGCGGTGATAAACACGACCCAACCAATTTTAGGCCCGTCTCAGTACTACCAGTATTAAGTAAAATATTTGAGAAGATCATCTTAGATCAATTACTTACGCATTTCAATAATTACCAACTCTTTCATAGCCAGCAATTTGGTTTTACTAAAGGGCGGAATACAACAGACGCCGGAGTTATGTTACTTAAACATATTTTCAGCGCGTGGGAGGATCGCAAGGATGCAGTAGGCATATTTTGTGATTTATCAAAAGCATTTGATTGTGTAGACCACGAAACGCTACTCCTAAAGTTAAAACACTACGGCATAAAGGGTGCAGGTTTAGATCTTTTAAGATCGTATTTAGAAGGAAGGGTCCAAAAAGCAGACGTAAATCGTATTAAATCCTCGGGTTCACTTGTAAAAATAGGAGTCCCGCAGGATCTATTTTAGGGCCGCTCCTTTTCCTAGTCTATATAAATGATTTACCGTTTATGGTACAAAAAATGTCTGAGATAGTGTTATTTGCTGATGACACGTCACTTATTTTTAAAATAAGGAGACAAGAAAATAATCTTGACGATGCAAATAATGCTCTCTCGCAAGTACTAGATTGGTTCACAGCAAATAATCTGCTGTTAAATTCTAAAAAGACAAAATGTATAAAGTTTTCCTTACCTAACGTACGATTAGTTGAGAACAACATAGTAATTGGACATGAAAAACTAGAATTTGTAGATGATACTGTATTTCTGGGCATCACAATCGATGCAAAACTACAATGGGGTCCACATATTGTAAAATTAGCACACAGACTTAGCTCTGCAGCATATGCAGTGAAAAGAATTAGGGAACTCACTGACGTTGCAACTGCTAGGCTTGTTTATTTTAGTTACTTCCATAGTATTATGTCCTACGGTATACTACTATGGGGCCGGGCAGCAGACATTGAGACTATCTTCATCTTGCAGAAGAGAGCCATCCGATTTATTAACAAGTTAGGTAGTAGGGATTCGCTAAGAGATTTCTTAAAAGAAACAAACATCTTAACAGTTGCATGTCAATACATTTATGAAAATATTATGTACGTTAGAAAAAATATCAAAGACTTCGAAAATGTTGGTGGCCACCATAATGTTAATACTAGAAATAAACATAAATTGTCATTTCCACTATTTAGACTTGCAAAAGTTAACACATCCTTTATGGGGCACTGTATAAGGTTCTACAACAAAATTCCTCAAGATATATTAGAGTTACCTCCAACGCGATTTAAAAAATGTGTTAAGCACATTTTGTGCAAAAAGGCTTACTATAACATCAAGGATTATTTAGAAGACAAAGATGTTTGGCATTAAACAGTAGATTAATATTATTTAAAGGACGATTGTGACTAGTGTTCAACACATTCATGACTAATATTTTAAGTTGAAAACTCTGTTAATTAAGTTAAAACGTGTTTTGAAAAGAATAAATGTGGAGTTTCTTTGTTAGCTTCTTCTCCACATAATCCATTAATTGTGAAACTAACAACTTTGACGTTCATTAAGTAAACATTCTGTTTTTACAATGAATAAAAATATTTGAATTGAATTGAATTGAATTGTCAGTTAGTCAGTCAGTCACCAATCAGTCAGTTTCTTCTTTTATATATTTGATAATGTCGAAATTTATTTTATTTTTAATAAAAATATTATTATGATATTGCCATGCCGTGACCGGTAAAATTACACATGTACTTGTATGAATAATACCTACTTAAGACCTTTTTACTGCAATTTATCGCAATAAATTGAATTGAATTGTTATATTGGTTCATACAATGTGACCCCTTTTATTCTGTTTCATGGACCTTTGGTATCTGTCTGCCACTAAAATATTTTTGAAAGACCAATCCCACGATACGCCACACTATGATGTAGGCGAGAATAAACAAATCATCCCTATTTCAGGTATAGGGGAGGTTCGCAATTTTTTTTATTTTATGATTAATATTATATCTGTGCCAAATTTTAGCTTTCCTCTAAGTACTTGTCGTCTCTGTTCTAAGCTGCGGACAGACAGACAGAGGGACGGACATGGCGAAACTATAAGGGTTCCGTATTTACTAGGGAACCTTAAAAAGAAGAGATTTCCGTTTGCGGTAATGCCTACATTGTTAGCCCGTAGGCCGGACGCCGGACGGGACGAGGATAAGGTAGGAGTCCGAAGAGACTTACGTCTCTCTCAGAATGAGAAATGCATTGCATTGTAATAGTGCTTAGTTTAATTCCGCACAGTTATGTACAAATATAATTAAATAACTATGTATACAAAATAACGTTCGGCTCGGCTCGGCCGAACGCGATGAAGGCCTCGGGCGCGATACACGCGACTCGTGTAAATATAGTACCTAGTAGAGAATGCGTTGTAAATAACTTAGACTGAGCATCGTTCGATGCGCGATGAAGATGCTCACTCAGGCACTAGCGGCAGTCAGATATGTCGGGGGGGATGCGCTCGCCGATGATTGCTTCATTCGTTGCTTTACATAGTAGGTAGCTACATTACAAAGGTAAAAAGTACGAGACGTACCAATATATAAGATCCCTGTAGGTATAACCAGTGTGCGTTACCGTTATCGGAACTCAATTATGATAATGTAAGTTCATTAAGTTTATTGGAAAACATTTTGGAACACATCAATTTACTCGCTACTTAATTAAATACCTATTGGTGTTACGCTGTATTGTGTTAATGAAGGGCTTAGTGCCGAAGAGGGAACTTATCAAGGACTTCTTCTGAAGAGAAGGAGACTCGCGATTTTTTTGAAGGTCTAGAACCTGATTATTTCATGACTAGTAATAATTTCCTCTTACACACATATTATACGGTCGGCAAACCACAATGCTAAACAGTTATTAAAAAAATAAGTAGAAACTAGGTACCTCGAAAGTGCCTAGTATGTTTCAAAATACCTCCCTAAGTGGACAATGTATGTAATGAGAATTACGCTTAAGTAAGCAGCTAATAATTTGCACTGTGTTTTTCCTGCTGTAGTTAGTTTCTAAGGATAACAGAAAGGGGCCCGTTTCATAAAGCTACAGTTACGTTAAGATAAAATAGGTACCCGAAACCGGCGTGCGTGCATCTTGCGCACACGCAACGAGCGACTAATGCATGTTGATGAAGTGAAAGAGATCTGTCAGTATCGTGGCAAGTGGCAGACCCTGGTCTCTACCTACCCTTGCGGTAAGACTGACAATAATTATTGTAAGTTTATTACTAAGATTGTAACCTAATTAAATAGCGTCCAGGAGATAACGACGTTGTGGAACCGCGGGCTGATTACGTATTTCAAAGCAACAGCAGCGCGACAGCCACCCGAAAGCAAAGCAACAGCAGAGCGACAGCGACCGGTCGAGAGGTTGCAAAAAAAAACAGTATTATCTAAGTTTATCGTCTGCTAGCTGCTTGCTAGCCGCTAATGCACTTTTGCTAGCGCCACCAGCAGCCAGGTAGCGATCGATGGAACTACAAAACGTCAACAAACTTCAAATAATATCTTCTGTCAAGTCCAGGGTTGCCAGATCGTACCTTTTGGTACGAAAACGGTTATTGGCCCCCAGGCTGTACCTTTTGGTACTTGCGTACTTGCTATTTTCTATAGTAGCGAGCAACACTGACTAGTGTCTGTCCTGTCATTCGTCGCGGTGTTGTTCGTTGTGAATTGTAAACATCTGCTAAACATTGAAGACTATAGATTTATGTACGAATACCATCCCTTTTTTACAAATTCGTGTGAAATTTACGAAGTTCTCTTATTTATTCAATTTCGAGGTATTGTGACTACCAAAATTTGAGAAATGTGTTGTGAAATTTCTTTTTAGATAACACTGCCACTTAGAATCGAATAGGGGTACGTTCAATAAGTCACACAAGATAATATCACGCCTATAGTCTCTAACAGTCTTTTTAAATCACTAACCAAGTAGTATTTTAAACAGTTTTTAAAGTAAGCAGACGAATAGCAACTTCCTGGCAGACACCACTTTAGTTGTTGTTCATAAATCGCCGTTTGACATTTCTATCTGCTGTCGCTGGCTGTCAAATAGTCGTACGTAATACCGAACGGTCAGCCAAACGTAACAAAAGATGCATTTTTAGTTCCTCGATCGCTGTCGCTTTGCAGATGGCGCTGCGATCGATTATTTAAGCTTGTTGCTGTCGCGCTGCTAATAGGTAATACGAAATATGATTTTGACAGCAGATATTGTGCAATTTTTGCGCAATTTTTGCCTGTTGCTTGTAATTTCAAGATACGTAATTAGCCTGCCGTTGTTCAGTACCGTTGTGCTTGATGTGGCCATCGTTTGTAAGCAAACAACTATGTAATAGGTAAATAGCAAAGCTTTATATGAATAAATTTCGATAGGTATGTAGTAGGTATTGTGTTATCGCTTGGGCAACTTGACTACCTACTATATAATTATGTAAGTACAATGTAGAGCACTTAGGTGTGCAGGTAGGTACTTAACGAATTAGGCCCTGACCTCTGTAGCTGTAGGTACCTGAAAACATTACATGTTTCAATCTCTCGTCAGGTACCTAGGTGTACTCCGTGTCAGCTCCTACATTATGCGCACCGCCCGCGCCCGCATTATGTCCTGCTCCTGAACGATTCAAATCACAGACCAAGGTAGACACCGCAAGTATGGGAAAAAATGTATTGGAACCGAGCATGCCATATTTTGCGTTCCTACGCAATGATGAAATATATCTATTAATTCAATTTAAAAAAGACAAAATTTATAAAATTCATACTACCAAATGTTAAAATGGTTGACAGCAATGTTATATTGGGGAATGATAAACTAGACCTTGTAGAAGAAACTGTATTTCTGGGTATCACAATTGATGCAAAGCTTCAATGGGGTCCTCATATAGGAAAATTGGCAAATAGGCTCAGTTCTGCAGCATACGCAGTTAAAAGAATCCGGGAACTAACTGATGTCGCAACTGCTACGCTTTTTTATGTTAGTTACTTCCATAGTATTATGTCCTACGGTATACCTACTACGGTGTGGGGTCGGGCAGCAGACATTGAGACCATCTTCGTCCTGCAGAAGAGAGCGATCAGATTCATATATAAGCTACGCAGTAGAGATTCGTTAAGAGATTTCTTTAAAGAAACTAACATCCTAAACAGTTCCTAGTCAGTATATCTATAAAAATACTATGCAGGTACGTTAGGAAAAATATCAGTAACTTTAAAACTGTAGGTAGCCAACACAATGTAAATACTAGAAATAGACATAAACTTTTGTTCCCAAAATTTGGGCTGGCAAAGGTTAATACATCCTTTATGGGGCATTGTATTCGTTTCTACCTACACTAAGATCCCTGAGGATATAATAAGCTTGCCAGAAACGCGGTTCAAAAAATGTGTAAAGCACACTTTGTGCAAAAAAAGCTACTATAACATGAAAGATTATTTAGATGACAATGATGTCTGGAATTAAAGCCAGTTCAATGCATGAGTTCGAGGTTTTAGAATATTTTCAACACACCCGCTCGTAAAGTAGGTCTTATTACAGCGTATTTACACTGATAATGCAGAATATTACCCATGCCGTGCCTTTTACATTACATTATCGCACTAGTGCCTTTTCATTACATATCTTTTTAAATATTAGCAAGAAGTATTAATGTTTCGAAAACAGCTAAGTAGTTATTTGCGTAAATATAAAATTCAATTCAAAATGTGATAAATAATTAAAGAATTTCATGAAACTGCTTGTTAGCTTGTTGGTATTTATATTTTGACGGTGTATTTTTACCTATAAATACCCAATTTCAAAATTTATAAATATGTGGCTGATTAGCTACTTTGCCGGTGCCCTTATCTCAGACTTGCGCGCGCATGCAGCGCTGAGCTTATTTGTTATGCAAGGCTGCAAAGCTAATTTTTAGCGCGAGTACCTTGTATTGAATCCTGAGCGTAGCGAGGGTTTCAAAGGTACGAGACGCTAAATAACTTTGCTGCCGAGCGCAACACACAACTTTTCACCTCACTAAAGCGAGGAAAATGTTAGGTGCAAGAAAAACAGTTTTAATAAATATTAATTTTTTAAATCAAATTTTCTTGCCGGCCAGTGCGATTCTTTAAATGAGGCTGGCGCATGACATGAAATAAGTATTTGCATTTCAATCATCAATGGTCTGGCTGCAGAGAATATAAACTATTACGAAACCAATGAGGTTCTATATATATGTAATTTATTGTACAAAACCTTTATTGAATAAAAATATTCGAATTTTAAAAACACTTTCCACGCTAGCGGATAAAGTGCGATTTTCCACGCAGATTTCGAATGATAAACAGAGCTTTTACGAGCTAGTGAGGTGAAAATAAAATTACGGCCGCCATCTTTTAAATGGGTTTCTGTTTGTTAAGTTTAAATAAATGTGAACTTTTATTTACTTTTCCTCGCAAGTGTGTTGAAAAACGTCGTATGAAACACGTGAGCATTGGTCATTACACTTCTCGTCTCCATTAAGCCTTCGCCTTCGGCTCAGGCTTAAAAACCGACTCGAGTGTTATGACCAACATAGGTACCACACTTGTATCATAATGTACTATTATATAAATTCTGTAAATTGAGGACTTGAAAAAAACTAAGTTTGGAGTTTTTTTGTTCATTTTTTCTCCAAAATGATGTAGATTTTGAAATGGACACCTAGGTAGTTTAACTTGTAACGTTCATTAAGTCGCAGTTTCTGTGCTACATTGAATAAAAAATTTTGATTTCGATTTTTGATTTAAGCTAATTTCTCTAAAATATATTATAAAAGAAAAACAGTGCATTTCAAGTGGGAGTGCGAGGTCGAACGGGCTTGCAAATAAAAAGGTGTTTATTGAAAAAAAAAAAAAAAAAAAACTAATTAACAGCAACGCGGGAAAAATTATTGTTGTTCGTCATTGAATGATTGATTTTGAAAAGTAAGTTCTGCCTAGGTAGGTACTAGGTACCTACCTACTTAGTTTTAATTTTGAGAAAAGTACTAATACAAGCCCCCAAGTACCACAACTAGGCATTGATGGACTTAGGTACCTACTACGTATGTGTGCTGTGCCTCGGCTTCGCCCCAGAGACCACTACAGGTTCATCCATCAATGCCTATTTTGTTTTGCTGGCGGCTGTAGTATGTAATGCACCTACTAAAGTTACAATATGTTGGCATGGCTGTGAAACAGTGATTTTTAAATAAATATGTGTTTAACTAGCTACCTATTACGGTTCGTCAGTTCGTGAGATACTATGAGATAGATAGACATCCTAGTAGGTAAGTACGTACGGAACCTAAAAAAAGGTGCCTAACCTACAGTAGGTACCTAATATTTACTACTCACATATGTTTAAGGAATGCCACTGTCACTGCGGCTGCTGATTGTGAACAATACTTAACTGGTGAGGTCTCAGCAGGTACCTAGGTAGGTACTAGAAAGTTTATATAAACTGTTTTATTTATTTGCTCCAAAAGTTACATATGTAGCTGCTTTTCGTTAGTTTGAAGGTTCTGTGGCCTGTTTCATACAACTAAAATTCATGGTATATAACAATTCAATGTACATTGCAAAGTCTATCCCATATAGCCATTTTTGGTCGCAGTTTTTTAATAGACGTAACAAGTCGCAGCAGTTCCGTAACTGTTACGACCCATTGCGACTGTGTCGGGTTTTGGTTAAAAGGTGTTGTAACAGTGCAGTAACAATGTTACCGAACTTAGTTTCAGTAACCGTGTGTGGTCGCTGTTGCGACATAATGCACAATAATCTGTGTCCACACATTGTATACACTTTGCGTTTAGTTTGCAACTAGTGTACAAAAGTGGTAACAATGTGTCGTAACAGGATGGTAACTTATGTCGTTACCGTTACGTCAATGGTTCGGAACACTAGATAACCTAACTAGCACAAATAAACGTCACTAAAACCAGTCAGTCTCAAACATTTCCTTTGTTTGGTGAACGTTGTTTTCTTGAATTAAAATAAAAAAAATTTAGTAAAGAACCAAAAAACACACGTAAATTTCGACTGAATTCTACTTTTTAAAGGAGAGTTAACAAAATAACAAACCAAAATTGCTCAAGTACAAGTAAGATATTTATTTCAATTGATAACATATTGATAACACTTTTATAATTATCATCAATCAATAATCAACATAATTGTCATTACAGTCGTCCTTTCAATTTGAAATTTTGCTTCACAAAATTAAGTAAGTTGTCACTACTCATGTTTGCTCTTTTGCACTCATTTTTTAAATCCATGACATTATCATGTATTTTCACATCAGAGAGTACAGTCACTGATTTCGAAGATATCATAGAACTCCTTTTTGTGTTTGGAGTATGGCCTTCTGAAAAAATATGAATTAACATAAATTTTGTTATTTAATCAACACACTCAGGCTCTGAAGTTACGTACATCTGTCAATTTATAGTAGCAATACCGCAGGCTAACCGTGATGGAAAACATCATGAGGAAACCCGTATTGACTTGTCTTTCCAGTAAACTAGGCCGACTAAGCTGTCAGGATGGTATAGGTGCTGGGTAAGCCATCTAAAAAACAATGTCCCAGGCACTGCGGCGTCCGAGTGGTCCCTTCACCCACCTTGCGTGAGTGAAGGTGCCACTGGACGCTGTATAAAATATCTCACTACGTAGATGCAATAGTCTGTGTGAATCATGTTGGAAAAGAGCTTTTCCATTTTAAGGCCATCCGTAAATGTGTCGATTCCACTGGCTTTGACTTTACATGGTAATTTTGCCAATTTTCGTCCGGTACACTATTTTCGTTTCGTCTTATTAGCTCCAACTCACAAGTTTTCTTAAATCTTGGCCAAAAAAGGACGTTTTCTTTTATCCATGTGCTTGGAACAAGCCTTCTTTAGTCAAGACAATGCAGTATGGCATTTTGCTTGTCAATACTTTGGGAAACGCTGGAAGCAAAACAATTAAGAAACCATTTTATAAATTCAGTAACTTTGTGACGACTTTAAGCAACATGTCGACGCATTATCGTAACTTTGTGACTAGTTGTGACGAGAATATTTTTAAGTACCAAACAACATATTTTTCTTTCGAAATCTATCAATTATGTTGTTTAATATTGCAAATATAGATTATTATTAGTACCGATATTAACTATAATAAACAATTAAATGCATTTGAGCACTGGGTATTTACAAATAATTAATGTTTACATTTCACCAACATATTAAAATTGTGATAATAATGTGGCGCGTTGCGCAATTTCAACCTATTTGACAAAATTACACAGTCTATTTCTTTCCCATTACGATTTGAGCATTATTAAACTAAAAAAAGCATTAAAACCTGAAAACTATTTCTACTTACCTCGATTAAGATGGCGTTATCTTATTTTTTTTTAAAGTGCTCGTAGCTTCTTACACAACACAAGTGACACAAGTCAAATGAAATGAGCGAATGAATGAATGAATGAATGCGAACTCTGGTTAAAATATGGTAACATGCTACGACACGGCGACGTAAATTTGTGACCAAATGTTCCTGTGTCGACTGTTCCCCGTTTCTGGTTGCGGCAACTGCACAATTACATAACGGCGACGAGATTATGTGTCGGGAATAAGTCAGAGTCGACTCTAAGTTTCGTAACGGTTACGACAAGTTACCAAAAATGGCTATATGAACATGCAGATTAACAAATAGAGTCTGCTACGCAGTGTAGGTATCTCGAATTGTCATATAATAACGAATTGTAGTTTTATGAAACTCGGCCTTGGTAGGTAGTTCCCGTCACAGATCTTTGCTCGCTGGTGCCCTGTGCCCTATCTCCCTACATCAGTAAGTAGGTACTGTAATCAGAACTGTGCTGCTACGTCACTAACAACCTCATTCATTGCGGTAGGTACCTACCTACTTGGATATATTTGCTATTTCTGTTAGCTTCGGACGTCATATTCCATCATTGAACTACATTACATTACTTATACCTAATATGATACTCTTATGGACTAAGTAATTAATATAAAATAGTCTAGGTGTCCCTGGAATGAATAGGCGTGTGTGCTACAGCCAGCCCGCGGCATGCGGTCCGCGCAGCGGCGTGACGCCCGCCAGCCGCGCCGCCCGCGCGCATGCGCCCGCGCCCGCGCCTGCGCCCGCGCCCGCCCCCGCTGGCTCCTGGGGACGCGACACGTGAGTTACAATACAAGCACAGAACACAGGAATAAGGTAGAAAGCGCATGTGGGCGTGGCGCGCGTGCCACGAATTTGTACAATACCAGATCATATTTTGCAAAAACATACCCAGTCGGCCGCGAAGTCTTACCGAACATGTTACTGAAGAAAAACTGCTAAAAAAATGGTAAAAATGCCATCGTGCGCAATTATCACCTGCAGAGCTACAAGCAGAGACATTAGTCTGACTAATGGAGGGATTTCTTTTAATCGATAAGTAAATTAAACCTTTATTTTGAGTGATTTGATCGAAAATATTGAAAAGAGTACGTTTTCCAGCAATAGTGAAAAATATCGCAAGTTGAAGTATACATTGCCGGTGTAACGGTAAATAACCCTGACATAAGACTTGGGCTTTTCCTACTAGCTTTCCGATAAGAAATTGCATTTTAAACGTGTCATTCAACTCATTATTTTCGTGAATTACTGTACGAAACGTTTCGTAAAACATAGGCCACGTTTGTATGTCTCCATTGAAGCTTGGAATGTCTAAACGAGGCAGTTTCGGATATTCCATTTTGGATTCGCGTTTCGATGAGGTACCCTCGCTCGACTCGGGTAAATTTCGGGTAGACTCAACCTTCAAATGCAACCATGGAGTCGTTACTTGGCTCTTGCTCACTGTTTACCAATGCCTCGTTCAGCTCATCCAAAGCTTCTAGAAAACCCGATCTAGTCAGATCTATCGACGTCGCACTCGCAAGAAATGCTTCGATTTTAACATTTTTATCACCTACTTTAGGTATGCCATTATAAACTTGCTGGGCACGTTGAAAGTAGGCGTTTACTTTTTGTTGGAGACGGCGAACGGCTCGTTCTCCGTGTTCAGCAGAAGGCTGATTGGCGTTACCAGTGTCCAAAGACATTTTCAATAGTGGAATAATTCTATAAGAACACTAATTACACGATTTTATACCCCGTATTTATATACCTACTTTGAGACAAAATGGCGTTTAGCAAATTATTTGCTATTCGACAGGCCTATCCATGGTTCGAAGTGACCAAAAAATGAAGGAGCCGCTGGATTTTGAGGTCTGGGAACGCTAGTCTATCAGTAAGCAACAGAGGCAAATAGATTTTTATGGAAAGGATAAAGAAAGGACTCACCAGGGAACTGCAATCCTCGAGCACACGTAGTTTTGCGTATATTGTGTCACAGGCGTAAAGTCCTTCTCACAGCACAGATGATTGACAACTAACTGTTGCGTTGGTGCAAAGGTGAGGGGGTAAGAGATGGAAAGACTGGGGAAACATATGAGAGAAGGAGATAGGTACTATTTGCATGTCACCTATCAAATAGACTGCGTTCCATTCTATGGCGTTCGCGCATCCAGCTTGCTTTCGCGGCCTCCGACTCACGCACACATGTATAAGCCTGCGTGCGTATTACTTACATTAGTAGTAGTAAAGAACGGTGGGGGGTGAAGCGGCGACAGCGGTTCCCGTACAAAATATGCGCTAGGGCCTTTCTAACTTATTTTCTCTGTTCTGTGGTTACAAGTGCAGCCACCGGCCACCCGCCGACGTGGGAGTGTGTGTGGGAGACTGGCAGTAACGGACTCAAACCTTGTGCGCGTCGTCATCCAGACTGGCGAGCAGCGGCTCGGCGCTGCCCTGTGGCGCCGGCGGCGGCGGGGGGCGCGGCGCGGGCGGCGGCGCGGGAGCGGGCGGCGGGCGCGCCGGTACGCTGCTGGCGCGCTGCAGCGCCGCGGCACGCGCGCTGGCTGCTGCCGCCGCCGCGCTGCGCTCTCCCGCGCGCCGCGAGTCCGAGAACTTCTTCCGCTTGCGCTTGAGCGCCGCGAGCGCGGACAGCGGGTGCAGCGGGCCGGGCGAGGCGCGCGGCGGGCTCCGCCGCTCGTCGCTGTTGGAGTCGGAGCGCTCGCTTGCGCTGGGCGAGGCGCGCGCGTGGTCGCACACCGAGTCCTCGGAGCGCGAGCGGCCAATGAGGCGCGACACGCGCGCCGCGCGCGCCGCTTCGATGATAGTGCCCCAGCGGCGCTTGTGCGTGGGCTTGCGCGCCGGCGGCGGCACGACGCCGGCATCGGACAGCGAGGACTGGCTCTGGCTGGTGCGCAGCGTGCGCCCGCCCACGCCCAGCAGCGCCGACAGCGACGCGTGTCCGCCGTGAGCGCCGTGCTCGTGGTGTAGCGACGCCAGAAACTCGTCCACGGGCGCTAGCGCGCCGCCGCCCGGGGTGATATTGAAGCCTTTCATCAGGCGGCGCTCCTTTTGCCGGTTCTTCTTACCGCCGCCACCGCCTGCAACGGGGGAGAGTCTTTTAAGGGGCCCTTTCCGCTAGCGATTGTGGTGCAACTGGTGTTATGCAGCGAGAGACTGACCTGGCGCGCCGGCGTTGGCCGTGGAGGTGTTCATGCCCGAGTTGCGCAGGATCTCCACGAGCTCGCAGCGGAAGGCGCTCACGTCCTGCTTGATCTCGTTGACGTCATCCTCGGTGACGCCGCCGCACTCGGCGCGCCGTTGCTGCACCGTCACGTAACGCCGCACCAGGTTGCGCATGATGGCCTGGTAGCGAAAGTCGCGCTCGTTGGCCTGCTTGGCCTTTCTCTGCGGGCGGGAGCAGGGGTTAGGTTGTGTGGGGCGCGGGCGGTACTGCACCTGCACGGTGGCACGGTGGCACAGCGGCACGGCGGCACGGCGGCACGGCGGCACGCGGCACTCACTCGGATGGTGCGCATGTGCTCCCGCTTGGCGCGCGCCTGGCGGCACAGGCGGCGCTGCAGCCAGCGCCACGCGTACAGCAGCGACTTGGGCGACGGGATCACGTTGAAGGGCGGCGGCACCGTGCCGCCCTCCTCGAAGTAGCTGATCCATAGCTTGCTGCGCGCGAACTTCCACTCCACGTCGGCGCGCTCCTGCGAGCGACGAGTGTCACACGTGAGTCACCTCGGTAAGGGGCGCTACTAGATGAGGCGCGGTCGTACGTACCGAGATGAGCTGGTAGGAGTGGTTCATCATGGCGATGAGCAGATTGAGCAGCACGATCACATTGATGACGGCGTAAGTGCCGAACATCAGCATGCCCCAGAATCGCGTGAAGATCTTGATGCCCTCCAGCTCGAACGAGTCGAGGTCCACCAGGCCGAAGGCGGCCCAAAAGAGTGTCTGCATCGTCTCGAACAGGCTGCGGGCGACACGACATTATTTGAGCAATCGCTCGGCGCTCGGCGCTCGGTGAGGGTCGCGACCTACTGGCAGCCGCACTCACTTGGCGAAGCGGCGCCACACCACGCAGGCGTCGGGGTCGGGCAGCGCACCGCTGGCGGGCGGCGTCATCGTGCACTTCTTCTTCTCCATGTCGGCGTAATACCACAGCAGCTGGTTGAGCCCTGCAACACGCGCCCGTCAGTACCACGCTCCACCCTCCGACCTTGACTCCGGCTCTGCACCCCACACTTACCGCACGAGAAGGCGAAGATGACGAGGATGTCGAGCACGAAGAACTTAAGGATGTCGAGCACCATGCGGCTCAGCGATACCTGCAGCGGGCCCAGGTGCGGGTTGACGCTGAAGATGTACACCAACTTAAGGCTGCTGAAGATATTGGCGGCCGAGAAGAGTCCCTCCGACAGCAGCATGGGGTCCCAGGCGTCCCACTGCTCGCGCGGCTGGTTCCACTGCAGGCCCAGCGCCTGCTCGCGCCGCACCTGTCCGCGTCCGCGCGAGCGGCAACACACCCAGTTACGTATTAAGGCCCATTTACGCTCATGCTACAATAATATTAAAAATGTCGCACATTGTGGTAAGAAGAAGCTTAACATCGGTAAAACAAACCTATTTGATCTCTTCATTTATTTTGAGATCGGTCGAACAAACCTATTTACTCTTTTCATTTGCTTTACAGTGATAAGGTCACTGTAAAATGTTCCTTGAATAAATTATCTTATCTTATCTTATCTATCTATCTTATCTTTATTTAATTTATTATATTATATTTAAAAATATATTCTTATATATTTAGAAATTTACATATTTATTATTATTATATTATTTAATTATTTTATTTTTCTTAATATCTATTGTGTGTGTCTTTTGTTTTTATTTATTTTACTTATTAGGTGCCGACAGAATACCAGCGTTACAGATGGTGCCCCTTTTGTGACAAATGCTGAGTCGGGTCCTTTCACAAACGCAGTGCACTGGCATTCCTTGCATGTTTCTTTTTAATTTATAACGTAAAATTGTGTTCTGTCATTGTACTGTGTTTTAAGTGAATAAATTATTTCAATTCAATTCAATTAAATTCATACGTGTGGCCTAGCAATACCTTGCGATTGTGGCCGACTGTCGCAGCATGTATCCGAACATGGTAATGCCTCGGCGTTAAATAGACTGCCGCATGCTACATCGGCCGCATGATGTTGGCGATTGTAGCATGCAACAAGGAGTCTTATGCCACAATTTATAATTTTTTACTAACAATTTATACACAATTTGGCGTAAAAGAGCCTTTACACGCCGGCCACACTCGACCACGATGACGTGATGCTCATACATTAGACCCGTTTAATATAATAACTACACAGCAGGAAAGTTTTCACACAATTTTTTTTCTAACTCTCTGTCCGAGCTGTGTCACTATGGAACAAGCTTCCTAACTTTATTCAAGAGAGCCCTTCTATGTGATCTTTCAAGAAGAGTTAAAAGAGCACTCAAAATAAAAAATGTTTATTTCAACGTAAAGAATTTACATTGAATGCCAATGTACAATGTTAGCCGCTGCCTTCGGGTCGATTTGTGTTCGAGAAAGAAATGAAAAAAAATCTTTTTGCCAATCTTTTCTCAGATCATCTTAAATCACTATTATTCTAAACTGCCATAGTTAAAAGGTTTATGTACGTTTATGTAAGTAAGTACCTATTGGATTGGGATTGCCAGACGTCCCGCATTTCCCGGGTCGTCCCGTATTAGAGGCATAATTTTAAACGTCCCGCCGGGCCAGACTGTCCCGTATTACTCCGGTAGTAGGTACTCCAGATTTGATAAAGAGCGAATTAATGACCTTTTTCAACAATGACTATTGAATCTTACAAATAATGGAAAATCAAACACGTACACGATCTTCTTTAAAATATTACTATTAACTAGCAATAAAAACAACGCAAAAAACATGTTTTTGATTTTTATAAAAAAACCTATTTAAACCTACTTATGTTTCATTTCTCCAGAGGAAAAACTATACATGTATAATTGTGTAATTGGATGCTGATAAGCAGAAGGGCCTTACTTCTCAGGCAAATTCACTATTTCGAGAAAACGGCTAAATGCCGGTTTTGGACCGAGTGGTCTCGTTAATCTTAAACCGTAAAAGATAAAATTCTCAAATAAATACAGTAGCATAAAAAATATGTAATAGTACATTATGATACAAGTGTGGTATGTTGGTCATTACACTGGAGTCGGTTTTTAAGCCTGAGCCGAAGGCGAAGGCTTAATGGAGACGAGAAGTGTAATGACCAATGCTCACGTGTTTCATACGACGTTTTTCAACACACTTGCGAGGAAAAGTAAATAAAAGTTCACATTTATTTAAACTTAACAAACAGAAACCCATTTAAAAGATGGCGGCCGTAATTTTATTTTTTCGCGCGCTCAGCGCTGCATGCGCGCGCAATAAGTCTGAGATAAGGGCACCGGCAAAGTAGCTAATCAGCCACATATTTATAAATTTTGAAATTGGATATTTATAGGTAAAAATACACCGTCAAAATATAAATACCAACAAGCTAACAAGCAGTTTCATGAAATTCTTTAATTATTTATCACATTTTGAATTGAATTTTATATTTACGCAAATAACTACTTAGCTGTTTTCGAAACATTAATACTTCTTGCTAATATTTAAAAAGATATGTAATGAAAAGGCACTAGTGCGATAATGTAATGTAAAAGGCACGGCATGGGTAATATTCTGCATTATCAGTGTAAATACGCTGTAATAAGACCTACTTTACGAGCAGGTGTGTTGAAAAGATTATGAATTTACGTCGATTTATTGAATTTCTGTTAATGTAATCTCTGTGTACAATAAAGAATATTCTATCTATCCATCTATCGATGATTATTAAAAAAAGTCGTATCTCAGAAATCAGCCCACACATGGCCTACACTGTTATTAAATTCTGTCTAAGTATTTGTACCTAAAATTACCTACGTAGTACGATGCAACATTCTCTGGAAAAACACAAACCTTTTAACACGTCTGTATGAAATGATTAGGACAACCCTGATACAAATTCTAAATTGCCCGTTACAGGATAACAGTTGGAGGCTACCTTGCTAATGCGTCATGGTGGCCTAGGCATAAGAAAACCGTCGGACGTGGCGCTACCGGCGTTCCTGTCCTCAGTTCACAGTACGATCATCCATACCGGTAAAATTATTTTTTAATACAGTTGCTCAAAAAGTGGCGTATTGCAGGGACGTATAGCGTTCGGGATGTGGGCTATTACATACTCGAGCTTTTTCTTTACCTTTTCCGAACTCGTGCGTTTTCTTTCCCAACTGTCAAAATAATGTCTATTTTTTCGCAACTGTTCAGTACACGTGCGGAACCGTCATTGCAACTTGTTCCGACTGTCAACCCTCACCTTCGGCTGCGCCTCGGCTCGGGTAGACATTTGTCGGAACTCTTTCCAGGCTTTCCGCACTCGTAATGAAATATACTATTCCCGACACTTGGTGACGTAGAGGTCGCGTACTTGGGTGAGGCCAGGAGTGCCTGGTTCAACACGGCCGCTCTAAGTGAGGATCCCCATTTGAAACTGTCTTCGCAGGGGCTCTGGAACGAGCCGCTCTGCAAGCAAGTGCAAGCGAGGTGAGTCAGAGTCTGGGCGAATGCGCTTCTATCGGTGAAGATAGGTACCCTCTTAGAGCGGACTACCTTCAGTCTAGCGGTAAGCCTGAGGGTAGGAACCAGGACTAACGTGCCACATCGCTGCCGTTGCAGCGGAGCCGTCTACCAGTACGGTCACCACAGCCTGGGGTGTCATCAATGACGTCATCCGCCGGGCTCTTGCCAGCGTCAGCATGCCGGCTGTTCTGGCGCCAACTGGACTGGCGCAAGACGACGGCAAGAGGCCCGACACCGACGGGATGACGCTCAGTCCATGGAAAAACGGGCGGTGGCTGGTGTGGGACGCTACGTGCGTAGACAAGCTGGCTGGCGCAATCTTACTTTGAAGCGATCGCCCGCCTCGCGTCGGCGCGGCGGCGGCCTTCGCAGAGGAGCTTATTATTGCACTCAAGAAGTCTTCACTTAGGACTTGTCCTAATAAAACACTTGTAACGCGGTAAGTCTAGATACTAGACTCTGGAGAGGATTGCACGCGCGTTTTTAAGTTCCGGTAGAACTACCACTCTCTTCGACGGCTCCGACTTGACTCTCGATGATTTCCTCCTGATTTACCAGCTCTCCTCGGTTCAATCCTCGACTCCTCCCACAAAACCATTCATCATCCATTTTATGACTTGCCCGAAATCTTGGTCCCACGTACTTGAAATCTGAACCCGTACAAAATTTCGTCGAACACTTCGAAGCTAGTTTAGATTAGAGAATATTGTTTACATTACGCGGTGTATTCCCCGTCGGACCCACTGCATCTAAGGATTGTATGGCAAAGAATGGAAATTCTAGAATATTGTAGATTCGTGACTGAGAATATAACTCCATGCATTGGAAAAATATGATGGCATCATTACATGTCGTTTCCTTCGAAAATCTTACGGGTTTGTTTGCAAAAATATTTGTTGTTCTGTCTAGGTAAAATTTTTATACTAACTATGTAATACATTATGACAATTTTAATTCTCGAAATTACCCAATAAATGCATTTTTCCCATACAAGGACGAGTTCCAAGCCTGAGGGATAGACGAGGAAACACCCATGATTTCTTGAAAGTGAAGTCCCCGTAAGGCGGCGTAATTCTAACCCTTTTGTCCCTAGCCGACAAATAATTAAATTTAATAAACATTCATACAATATTTACTTTAAATTCATACAGACACCCTCTGTTCTCATTTATTTCTTAGAACAAAGTCCGAATGACGTATCAGAGGCCACAATGTAAATGTTAACTTTAGCTTTAATAATCACGCCCTATCATCATATGAATAAGGACGACGTTGCTCTAGAAAATACAATACTTTTGCCACAGCAAAATGGCATTATGCTGTTTAGTTTCGACCGACAGTTATGATTTCGACGAATCTTGCTTGTAAATGTGTGTGTAAGAGTTACACGGTTGGCATGACTTAAACGATCTTCGAGCGTATCAATGTAACTTTAAGATACATTATTCTATACCTGCAGAAGTTTGCTCCACCCCAATGGGTGGAGCATCCTTACGTCTATCCCTTCCTATAGTAGAAAACTTCTTTAAGATCACAATAGATGGCGATACTCGTATCAATTTTAGAGATATGTTGCTGAAAACTATAAGGATGAAAGGGTTGACCATTTCAGCCGTTACAGTATTATTAAATTGTTAAATATTGATGACACATGATAAAAAAGTTTAGGTAACGCCTTACATAAAACATAAATCTCATTAAAATGTGAAAATTACTTTGCTAAATTCCGCCAAAATCCTACAAGCACCATGCGGTTAGTTAAAGCACCGCCCTCCCTCCCACTTTTTCAAGCAGAAGCAAGAAACAAACACACCACCACCTATAACAATACTTGTGTGAAAAAATGCGTTGCGACGCGTTTCGCCTCTAACACGAGGCATCCTCAGGCTCCGATGGTCGACTGACAAGTGACCGTCACCATCGACCTTGTGGGATTTTGGCGGAATTTTGAGTAATTTTCACATTTTAATGCTATTATGGATTTCCGCAACGCCTAATTCCATCCAAATAAATCTGTGTGTCAGATAGACCTACTTAATAAATAACGACATTTCTTTTATAGAATCTGACCAACATATTCCTTAAAATTGAAATAGATAAAAGTATATTTATTGGACTTGTTCTGGTAATAAATAAGTTATTATTAATAAATAATTAATTATTATTATGAGGTACATATTCAAAATTCAAGTTGACTTCGAAAGTGTTTTATTCAAAGTAGCACAGAACTGCAACTTAATGAACGTTACAAGTTAAACTAGGTGTCCATTTCAAAATCTAGATCATTTTGGAGAAAAAATGGACAAATAAAATCCAAACTTAGTCTTTTCAGTCCTTTAGAGTTTACATAATTAATCTATTATTCTAATTATTCTATTCATAATTATTCATGCATTGAACTGGCTTTAATTCCAGATATCATCGTCATCTAAATAATCTTCAATGTTATAGTAGCCCTTTTGGCACAAAGTGTGCTTTTGCGCGAAGCGTGCACATTTTTTGAACCGCGTTTCTGGCAAGCTTATAATATCCTGGATCTTATTGTAGAAACGTATACAATGCCCCATAAAGGATGTATTGACCTTTGCCAGACTAAATTTTGGGAACGAAAGTTTATGTTTATTTCTAGTGTTTATATTGTGTTGGCTACCTGCAGTTTTAAAGATACTGATATTTTTCATGACGTACATAATAATATTTTCAAAGATTAGGTTAGGATGTTAGTTTCTTTAATGAAATGTCGAAACGATCTCTACTGCCTAGTTTTTATATGAATCTGATTGCTCTCTTCTGCAAGACGAAAATGGTCTCAATGTCTGCTGGCCGACCCCACAGTAGTATGTCATAGGGCATAATACTATGGAACTCAGAACACAAAATGCTATGGAAGTAACTAAAATGTCCGTGTGGCGCCGGATTAAGAATAGCGTCACTCCATTTCCTTCCGTGGATGTCGTAGAAGGCGACGAAGGAAATCAACAAGGAGACGGGCAGCAGCGTCTTCCTGAGATTCTAATCGCATACTGCGATTGCCAACCCGCCTGCCAAGCGTGGCGATTGTGGCAAAACCCTTCATGGTTAAAAACCATGATGGAGACCTATGTCCGGCAGTGGGCGTCAAATGGCTGATGATGATGACGAACTAAAATAAACAAGCCTATAGCAGTTGCGACATCAGTTAGTTAAAGGATTCTTTTGACTGCATAATATGCTGCAGAACTCAGCCCATTTACCAATTTTTCTGTATGAGGACCCCATTGAAACTTTCTATCAATTGTGAATTACAGTTTTTTTCTATAAAGTTTAGTGTGTCTTTCCGCAATATAACAGTGCTGTCAACCATTTTCACGTTTGGTAGAGTGAATTTTATACATTTTGTCTTTTTTGAATTGAACTTTGAATTGTCAAGGTAATTTTCTTGTCTCTTAATTTTAAAAATAAGTGACGTGTCACCTGCATATAATACTATCTCACTCAGACATGTTTTGAACGATGAACGGCAAATCATTTACATATACGAGGAAAAGGAACGGAATATTCTAAATATGATCTCATAAGTTTTAAGTTTTTCCTATTTATTTCGTAGTGTTTCAATTTTAAGAGAAGTTTTTCATGGTCTACGCAGTGAAATGCCTTCGACAAGTCACAGACAAGTCAAACATACATTCATACGTACATATACATATAAACTCACGCCTGTATCCCAGAGGGGTAGGCAGAGACCAGGGGCTGCCAATGACAGATCACTTTCGCTTCCTCAACATTCATTCGTTACTCGTTGCATGCACGCACGTAAATTTATTTTGGCTATTAGCTCTGTAAAATTTGTTGCAATCGGTTAACAATAGCTATTTGTTATACAAGTGCAAAGTTGCCTTTTAACCGCGTGCTCAATTTTGATGACAGAGCAACCGAAGGATTCTAAAATTGAATCACGAGCGCAGCGAGTGATTCAAAAATTAGAATCCTGAGCGTTAGCGAGGGAATCAAAAGAGCACGAGGTGAAAAATCTTTGCACTCGAGTGCAACACGTAACTTTTCATCCCACCTCAGCGAGGAAATGACTAAATACAAAAAAACACAAAGGAAATTAAAAAAAGTAGTATAATAAATTCGGCACCATGGAGGTAGAAGTAAATAAGTTTAATGATGTTTTTAATTTACAAACTTAGTGCAATCGATGTTTTAAATTCAATTTACTTTATCCTCTAGCGCATAAAAACGGCTTTTGCACTCAGATATCGAAGAGCAAAAATACTCTTTCCGAGATGGGGAGATGAAACTAGTTATTTGTTATACAAGAGTGCAAAGTTGCTTTTTAACCGCGTGCTTAACTTTGATAACCGAGCAAGCGAAGGATTCTAAAATTGAATCACGAGCGCAGCGAGTACAATCAAAAGAGTACAAGGGAAAAAATTATTGCACTAGAGTGTAACACGTAACTTTTCATCCCCTCTCAGCGAGGAAATGACTAAATGCAAAATAAAACATTTACAATCACAAGATACTTTTATTTCAGTTTAGGTACATATTTACTACAACATTATGATACGAGTATGTAAGTATTACAGAAAAAATATTTATATTATGTATAACTAATAATAGGTACTGAGGTAGGTACTTATACTTAAGAAAAAATGAAAGTAACGTTGTTACAGTTACTTACGAGTATGTTGAGTGTAATATTTTTGTTAGGCACTGTTGGTACACTGTTGGTGTTAGTGACTTGTGTCATGTTTTTTGGTAAACTATCTGTCATACTTAATAGTTGTTCCGATTCAGCAGATTCCCTTGGCGTAAATGTTGGCAAAAGAGGGCGATGGTTGGGGGTTTCGTATCGGCTCATTTTTGATGTAGAAGGGCCGGTCTAAGAATCTTTCAGTGTAATGGATCCTACGATGCCTTTACATATTTTGGATGGAATTCTCTATGTATCCCTCTAAACTGCATTGGATTTATAGCCTCAATGGCGCTTAAGGGACAGGAGATCAGCTCCTGAATCGGCCAAAATTGTGGCCGATGTTCGTCCAAAACAGTGACCTCTGAAGTCGGCTGAAAACGGCTTTTGCGCTCAGATATCGAATCACAAAAATACCATTTCCGAGGTGGGGGGATGAAATAGTTATTTGTTATGCAAGGCTGCAAAGTTAATTTTTGGCGCGATTACTTGTATTGAAACCTGAGCAAGCGAAGGATTCTAGGATTGAGCCACGAGCGAAGCGAGTGGTTCAAATATAGAATCCTGAGCGTAGCGAGGGTTTCAAAGGTACGAGACGCTAAATAACTTTGCTGCCGAGCGCAACACACAACTTTTCACCTCACTAAAGCGAGGAAAATGTTAGGTGCAAGAAAAACAGTTTTAATAAATATTAAATTACTGTTTATTTATTTCAAAAATTAAAAGTAAAATTACTACAATTGGTAATATTGAAAGTTAATTTTTTTTTTAATTAAAATTTTCTTGCCGGCCAGTGCGATTCTCGCATGACATGAAATAAGTATTTGCATTTCAATCATCAATGGACTGGCTGCAGAGAATATAAACTATTACGAAACCAATGAGGTTCTATATATATATATGTAATTTATTGTACGAAACCTTTATTGAATAAAAATATTCGAATTTTAAAAACACTTTCCACGCTAGCGGATAAAGTGCGATTTTCCACGCAGATTTCGAATGATAAACAGAGCTTTTACGAGCTAGTGAGGTGAAAAATACTTTAATACGCCGTTTTTATCCGCTAGAGGATAAAGTAAATTGAATTTAGAACATCGAGTGCACTAAGTTTGTAAATTCAAAACATCATTAAACATATTTAGGTACTTCTACCTCCATGGTGCCGAATTTATTATACTACTTTTTTTAATTTTTTATAAACTCAGACTCGGAACCTCCTTTGTGTTTTTTTGCATTTAGTCATTTCCTCGCTGAGGTGGAATGAAAAGTTACGTGTTGCTCTCGAGTGCAAAGATTTTTCACCTCGTGCTCTTTTGATTCCCTCGCTAATGCTCAGGATTCTAATATTATTTATTTTTATTATATTTTAGAATCCTTCGCTTGCTCTGTCATCAAAATTGAGCATGCGGTTAAAAAGCAACTGCACTCTTGTACAACAAATAACTATTTAACCGACTTCAAAAAAGGAGGAGGTTATAAATTCGACGCGTATTTTTTTTTGGCTATGTTCCTCCATAACTCCGTCAAATCTTAACCGATTTCGACAATTCTTTTTTTCTTCGAACAAATATAACGTCCCATTGGTCCTATTTTAATTTGGTGAGGATCTGATGAAGACTTTCAGAGATGGAGAACGGAACTCTTCAATGGACAGCAGTAAATAAGCCCTTATGGGGCCCATCCTTTAGTTATATCCGTATGTTTTATAAAATAGCATAAAAGTAGTCCCAAGTTAATTTGGTGATGTTCTGGCGAAGACTTTCGGAGACGGAAATTTAGAACATCACATTTTAGAGCAACGTATCAAGTAGGGTAAATTATGGTTATAAGGGACTTGTTTATTTGTCTCCCGCTCCCCCACTAAAAATTTAAAAATAAAACTTTTTAAATAAAAAATAATAACCGACTTTGAAACACTACAGCACTAAAAAGTTAGAAATAATTTAAACAATTAGAAGTACTTATACATGTAGGTATTGTAGAAGTACAATTTGTAGTCGGTGCCCAGATTCATGACCAACACATATATTTTGGGCACCGACTCCAAATTACACTTCTACAATACCTACATGTATAAATACTTCTAATTGTTTAAATTATTTCTGACTTTTTAGTGCTGTAGTGTTTGGAAGTCGGTTTTTATTTTTTATTTAAAATTTTAAGAGTAAGCAGAAAATGAGATCAGGGTGTCATAACAAGCAGATATTGCATATTGTTAAATAGTTTATCGCCGAGTTGTAATCATTAAAACGTAATCAACCAAAAACACCGGATGTAACCACGTGTATTAAAAAGCTTCCTGGATGGATAACTTAACGTCTGATGATGACAGAGAGGACGACTTCCAGTAGGTACACGAAGCACTAGCGAAGTCTCCAACAGAGTCTTAGCCAACAATACTACCCCTAAGGCACAGAACAACGTAATTGTCACAATCTTCCACAACAAAGACGACAAGTTTAAATTTAGAAAAATATACGCGTCGAATGATAGCCTCCTCATTTTTTGAAGTCGGTTAAGAACTACTGTATAAGCTTCTAGCAGAAGTTCTATGCAGACTGATACGCCAATTTTTTGAACAGCAACATGTCGAATAGGCTAACTTCCGGAGTGGGCAGTCGCCCATGAATAGTATTAGATAGTAACCAATCTGTTAAGCAGCCTCCTCTTGTACTCCCCCGTCGTTGAATACGATAAGGCATTTCACAGTGTTGACCGTAGTTACTATAGCTTCTCTGTTGTACGATAAACAATCTCGCAAAAAGGATACCGTAATTTCTTAAGAGCCATGGACCAAGTCATGCTAGGCTACCCAATGTAGTCATACAAACGCCAGCAAAATGCACCGCAGTTTGGCGACATTTGTAAAAAAAATTAGAGGTTCTTAAATGTGAAAAAATCAAGAAATGATTAAAGTGCAAATGAGCTGGACATCTGTAAGGTGAGAAGAGTGCCGATGGATCAGGGCTAAAACAAAGTGTCCGCGAACCGGATGGCACATGGCACATGGCACATGGCAGTCGGCTCGGCAGTCGGTACGTTGACACGAGTTCGAGGATTAGGATGGTACCTAACGAACCGCGACAAAGGCATAATTATGTAGAAAAAATTAAGTTTTTCCTAGACTAATTTTTAGCCTACTTCTTAGGTTCTTTAGGGACTTCACAAAATATTTCTGGATTCGTCGTCTAAGGCTTTGCCATACAAACTCGTCAGTTATTTTACCCCTCAGAGAATGTATTTTCAAAAATTATTATATCTGCATCTGTCTTTTGCTTACAATTCTGAATGCCATTTATCAGATATCTAAAATATGCATTTCTCATATAAAAATATAATTCATTTTACCGCTCCTGGAAAAAATCCATAAACACCAAAATAACTTTACTGAGTTGTGTTTATAAACCTAAAAGCCTAAGTACTAATGTTCATGTCATCATTATATACGTCCCACTGTAGGGCACCGGCTAGAGAGAGAGTATGGGCTTAATTACCACGCGTGCCCCCCGCGGATTGGCGATGTTTATACTTTTAACTAAAAAAATAACTAATGTTCTTACTTTTAACTAAAAAAAATAAACCAAAATGATAGCGAGTGGTTGAGTGGACTGTATGAATGTGATGGTTTGTTGAGGGAAACACGTAGGAAATAAATACTTATGTTTTATTATAATTAGCAAGGCGTATGACAGTGGCAAGACCAAACAGAGAATGACAATAAAAAATGGAAATCGAATCAAAAATAAAAACATGACGTTTTGTAATAAAATAGGTCGCACCACAGCCAGTCGCCAACATACGCGCCTTCCTCGTGGCCTATGGCCCCTAGGAAGGATAGTGAAGGTCTACTTAGGGCCCGACGGAGCGGTCCGCGTAGCAGACGTCCACACCAGGGGCGGGCTCCTGCGCCGACCGGCCCGTAAACTTATTTTGATGGAAGCCGCACCCCAGTCAGTTACCACCGGTTGTTAGTGTTCCACTGGGGGTCCGGTATGTTGGCGACTGGCTGTGGTGCGACCTATTTTATTACAAAACGTCATGTTTTTAATTTTGATTCGATTTCCATTTTTTATTGTCATTCTCTGTTTTGCTCTTGCCACTGTCATACGCCTTGCTAATTATAATAAAACATAAGTATTTATTTCCTACGTGTTTCCCTCAACAACACTAATGTTCTTACTTTTAACTAAAAAAAATTACTAATGTTCTTACTTTTAACTAAAAAAAATTACTTTCATACAAGAAAATAGAGTAAAAAACCGGCCAAGTGCAAGTCAGACTCGCGCACTAAGGGTTCCGTACCATTATCTATACACCATTTGAATATTTGAAGCGTTTACCTGTTGCCGTTATTAATATCGAGCAAAAAATCACATTTTTTATACTTATTGGAGCCCCGCTTAAATATTTATTTTATTCTGTTTTTAGTATTTGTTGTTATAGCGGCAACAGAAAAACATCATCTCCAAAAGATATCACGGTTCATGAGATACAGCCTGGTGACAGACGGGCGGACGGACGGACAGCGGAGTCTTAGTAATAAGGTCCCTTACCATTTGGTACGGAACCCATTAACTCATTAACTATAAATACATGATTTTTTGTGGGTTGAGACCCTTCTGCTTATCACCATCCAATTATACCTATTATTACTTATTTATGTAGTTACAGATATTTATTCCTTCTTCTCGTTATCTTAGTTCAAACACCGTATGCTAACGTTGACTGGTAGAGATCTCTCTTAGAGATAAGTTCGCTTTCGGAGGTTTTTATTTAAGATTTGCTGTAAAGATTTTTTTTATTAAAGCCGTAAATTATGATTTTTTAAAATGAAGTATATGTATGTATGTATTTATTTTATTATCCCACCGTTACATAAATATAAAAAAAAGTGGCCAGCCTCTCGGTTCCAAAAATACATGATATAAAAATACAAACTTGCCAAGTTCTTTCTGTTCACGTAATCAGTGTTTTGATAATCACGGAAACGACAGTGTGGCGACAGTGTTTACAGACAAAACTTGGCAATTTTTTGAGAATATTTGAGGCCAAATTTTCTTTATAAAACCTGAACGGCTTAAGTAAAATCTGATGATGGTGGAATATGGTATAAGTGTGATCTGTAAAGTTACAAGATTTTATTAGTAATTTGAAGCGTATTTTATAAAATATGGTTCAAATTAATATCTCAATGCTTAGGCTGACCTGGAAGTGCGAGACGACGCGTAGCGCTACGGTCGCCACGTAGAGCGAGTTGGTGACGAAGTCGATCACGTTCCACATGTCGTGCACGTACTCACGCAGGCCCATGTCCCACAGCTGCTTCACCTCGCTCCAGATAAGACCTGCGTACACAATGTCGCATCACTCCGTGCAGTCTCTCGGGTGGCGCCGCACTCGCCGGGGTACTCACCGCTCACCCAGGCCAAGATGAGCCACTCGACGTGCGAAGGCGGCGCCCCGCGGTGGGACAACACCTCCTCCGCGACCGCGCCGGCCTCCGCCGCTGCGCCGCCCCCCGCGCCCCACAGCAGCCCCCCCGCTGCCGTCTCGATGCGCTGTGAGGCTAGGATCAGCAGGACTGCAACACACACGCCCACGATACGGTGAATGCGGGCGCGGGCGGGGCGGTGCGCGGCGGCGGGTAGGCGCGGTAGCACTCACACAGAAACATGAAGTAGCTGGCAGAGTGGCACAGGAACTTGATGAAGGGCTGGCGCAGCGCGCGGCCCGCGGCCGAGTGCGGTGCGGCGATGTACGCCAACGCGTACAGCGGGAATAGCGCACCGATTCGCGCCATCTCCGCCGCCTGTAGCAGCATGTTCTTGCGCCGAAAGTTGGGCACGCTTTCGTACCAGATGGATGCCAGCAACTGCTGCACGTTGGGGTGCGCCACGAACTGCAACGTGCGATGAGTGAGTGAGTGTAGGGCGGCGGGCGGCGGGCGGCAGGCGGTGGGTGCGCGAGTCGTCCGGTGCTGGGCGGTTCTCACCTTCTTCTGGCGCAGCTTGACGGCGAGCTTAAGGCGCGCCAGGCGCATGCGCTCGGGCGCGCCGGGCTCGGGCGGCGGCGCGGGGCCGGCCTCGTGGTTCAGCAGCACCTGCAGCTCGTGCGACGAGCGCGTGTGGTCCAGCAGCGCCGTGGCGAACTCCTGGCACTGCGCGCGCAGCTCCTGGTACTCGGTCTTGAACTCGTGCTCGAGCGCCGAGAGGCGGCGCAGCTCCCAACTCAGCTCAAACGCCGTGAGGATAGGGTCCTTGCTGGAGAGCGCCACGAGCGAGGGCGAGGCCAGCGCGCGGTAGGCGTTAATGCGCGAGCGCGAATGTCGCAGCGAGTCCTCGCGACGCGAGCGCACGCACTCGTCGCAGCCGCAGCGCACGTCGTGCGGCAGCGGCAGCTGCGCGCCGCGGTCGAGCAGCAGCTTGATAATCTCGTACGAATCGCGGTGCGCCGCCAGCGTCAGCGGCGTGATGTCCGCCGTGAACGTGGCCGTCTCCGGCGGCAGCGCCTCCCAGCTCTGCAACACACACATACCGCTTTAGCGCGGCACCGCCGGATACTCGTGCAAACACACACATGCACGCACGCACGCACGCACGCACGCACGCAGGCACGCACGCACGCACGCACGCACCCACACACACACACACACGCACACACACACACACACATACACACAGACGCACGTGCGGTTCGCCGGGGCGGCGAGTGCGCTCCTCGTGGTCGAGCAGCGCCTCCACGGCCTCCACGAACTCCTCGGAGATGGCGTGCAGCAGCGCGTCGCGCGTCTCGACGCCGTGCTCCAGCAGCAGCTCCACCATCTCGAGATTCTCGTTGTCGATAGCCATGAGCAGCGCGGAGCGGCCTAGCGGGTCCACGCAGTCCACGTTGACGCGCGCGTCGCGCGCCCGCGCCAACACGCGCCGCGTGCCCGCCACATCGCCGCGCTCCACGCCCAGCAAGAACTTCTTCTCGTCCAGCGACAGCACGGCCATCTCCTGGTGCGGCCGCACCACATTCTCCTCCTCCGTCATGCCGTGGATGCTGTGCCGCTGTAACATTCCAATATTTAAATAGCGTACTGCGCATTGGTGCGTAGCATTTTGGAATACTGCTCTACGATCTGGAGCCTTCATTAACATTGTCATATTGATAGGATTGAAAGTGAAAGTGAAAGTGAACTACATTTATTGCCAAAAACACACTTTGTACATAAATATAGACATAAGCTTACATAATTAAAACTTTTTTCTTTTATAAAACAATTACAACATAAAGGTGTTGTTTTCTGGTGTGTGTTGTACACATTATATTCTTAGGCTATCTTGTTATATTATTAAAGTTTTTGGCAAATGGACTCATGCTGAGCAATACGCCGCCCGGAGATGCATGCAACACCGGTCGACGCTGATTTTCAGCATGAGCCATTAAGACAAAAAATAGGTTGACAAAAACTCAATCAGAAACGGCGTCGTAACGCTGGAGTGTTACAAAAGTTTTTATAAGTAGGTACATTATTGACCAATATAAATTAGATCAGATGTGAACAGTACAGAAAAAAAAGATATCTTAATGGCACTGGATTACAAATATAGGAAAGAGGCAATCCAGTGTATTTGATTTTAATTGAACAGTCGACGGCTTTGGAACATTACTTTGGTGCAAGGACACGTGTAGGTACTTGTCGATGTCGATGTGCTGTCGTCTGTACTCTTACAAAATTTAGCTGAAATTGAGGAGTTTTTTTTTGTATGCACTTTGGTCAATTGACAGCTGTTAACAGTAGATTAACAGCGTTTTAGTGTACGAGAAACTGGGGGTTAGTCCGTCTATGTACTAGGTATGTACATCGATTTTAAAGGATATTATTATTGATTACCTATATAAATTGTGTACCGGGTGGGGTTGATTATTTACGAAGTATTATTTAATTATTTCCTATCTTTGTATGTTTAGTTTATGACAAAATTAAATTATTATTCATGGTTTTAAAAGTGTATGTTGTTTAAACAATGATGCAATTGTCTGTGCTTGTGGAGTATACTCCACTCCTCCCTAAGCACACTGATCTTCGCATCAAAGTAGTTCATTAGTGCTTGAGTGTCCAAGTTGCCCATTGACGATGGTATATCTGACAGCACTCTTCAACTTTGTTCCGCTTGTTGGAGTGAAATGTGGTTCCGTGACAGGATCTGATAGAATCCTCGGGCTAACCTTCTTGTTATTGTTTTTGGCCGCCTTGCAGTCTAGACAATTCCACTTGGGCTTATTCATTGGTAACATTCTGGCAAACTCGCCCTCCGTTAGCCCACTACAGGTATAGTGAAAAATACTTTCACATCCATAGCATTTCAAATGCGTTTTATGGGTAGTTGACAGCTTACATGTGACGCAATCACTAGCGGCACTCATAGTTGATCTTGACAGATGACTATACAAATCGGCAATCAATAAAATAGAAGCGCCCTCTGGAGTTTACACCAAGAACTGAATTGATTGATCGATCTTTTCACTTGTCGGTAGCGAATGCCAGCCGTTTCTCACGCAAGAGTTTAGTGTATTACAAGCTTTGGTTTCTCAGCACTAGATGGCGTTGTCCTGCCAAATCTTGAAGGTTTAGCTAATCTCGCGGTGTTTTTAGGCTGAAGGCGTCACTAAACACTCACTGATTTGTCACTGAGAACGATACCGGGGCCAGGCTTCCGCTGAAAGCACCCTGCTGTTTTCTCACAAATTGTTGTTCACTTGCGGGTAGAGGGCTCACGGACCGGGACACATCTATTTTCGAAAAACTCCGCATTAACAGCTCCACTGGTCGAGATAACACTCTCAGTATCACAGCTAAACATCACCAACTTTAATAAACAGGGAAACGTTTCTGTACTCTTTTTTTCGCCAGAGGGCGCCGTGGTAGCTGGATGTAAAATTTAATCTTTACGCGTGGAATTACTCAATCTTATACAAACGTTACTATATTATTATCTTTTTCGCTTCCTGTTCCCGTCGGTCTCTTGGTTATTAACTGAAAATATATTGCATCCTTACACTTCTAATCGATCCCTGGCTTTCCTTCATTTAATCCAACAGGTTATGGGCCCGGAAGCAGGAAAAGCATTAATAAAAGTATATTTCTAGTTTCTTAAAGTACCTACGGTCACATAGCAACAAATTCCTTTCCGGGACATGGCTGTTCACGTGACGGAATGTCTAAAGCTTAGGTCTAAAGGGTTCGAATGTGTAAGTGTCAAAATGTCTAAAGTTTAATGGTTATTCGACTTTGAAAATAACCGAAAGAGAAAATGGCCGGCAGCTCGGCTTTGTCTTTTCCCATAGAAAAACTTAAGGGAATCCAAGATTACCATAATTGGAAATTTTCTATGCGCATGATACTAGTGCATGAAGATTTGTGGGAATATATAGAAGTGGGTCTCAAGCTTGCCAAAGGTGACAAACAGCCGGAAAATTGTGAGTACAGAAGTCTTATTGGCTGTTTGATGTACATTGCGGTGTGCACCAGACCGGACATCGCACATGCGGTAAGTTGTTTGAGTCAATTTAACGAATGTTATTCTGATATCCATTGGAAAGCAGCTAAACGGATATTGAGATATCTTAAGGGTTCCTTAGATTATAGTCTTATCTATGAAAAGGCTAATCTTAATGTACATGGATACGTCGATGCTGATTGAGGCTCTTGCCTGATAGATCGCAAGTCCTACACAGGTTTTGTGTATAAGCTGGGTGATTCTGTAGTTAGCTGGGAATCTCGAAAGAAAAAAACCGTCGCTTTGTCCAGCACAGAAGCTGACCCTTTCCAATATATGGCCCTTTCCAATGCATGCAAAGAAGGTTTATTCATTCGAACATTTATGAAAGAATGCATGAATCTGTATTGTGCTATAATCTTGTTTAATGACAACCAATCTGCACAAAAACTTTGTGAGAACTCGATGTACCATTCTCGAACGAAGCATATTGATATTAGACATCATTTTGTCAGGGATATTGTGAAGAAGAATTTTATAGATGTAAAATATCTTCCTACTGATGAAATGATTGCTGATTTGCTCACAAAACCTTTAGTACGTAAAAAAAATTCCAAATTTTTGAGTCAGTATAACTTGAAGCATGTATAGCAGTGACTTAGCTTACAGTAGTCGCTTAATTTATTTAATTTGTGTTTCAAGTGAGTTTTATATTTATAGGTAGGTATGTACTTATAATTGTAGCCTAAACAAAGGTTTTTTGTTTAAGGGCAGGTGTTAGAGGATTTGTAAACTAAAAACTATTTGGTGTGCTAGGCTACTCTTGTATTGAAATGTCAATGCCTATTCATGCGTAGTATCTCTATATAGTCTGTGGTCTATTCACTATCTGTTCCCGTCGGTCTCTTGGTTATTTAACTGATTATGTAGGCAACATAATCAACTTTTTGTAAAAGATCCTCAGAAATTCGATTTGTTTGCATGCACGCTTTGTCAATTCAGATCAAACTTGATGAAATTTGTGTCAAAGTCATGCATATGTCGTAGCCATATCATAGAATTGTGTAATTATTGTGGTTAGCCATATCACGAAATGTATCCTTTTCATGAAAAGGCCAAGTCAAACTGGCCGTATCATGAAATGGCTTAGCCAGATCAATGAGCGACCGACGTTTGACGATTTGAATAGCGAAATGCATGACTATTTCATGATGCGGCCAAACGTTAGCGGCCATATCGTAAAATACTTCCATTATCCACCGTTAGAGGCGCTGATGTTAGTTTGTTGTGAATTTCTACCATGGAGGCGACAGAAAATATTTCTAGTGACGGCGATATTCCCGTAAATACTGTGCAAAATGAGGAAAGTAGGGCAGAAATCTCATTTTGTTGTAATCATTGTACCGCATTGTATTTTACGAGTGATAAAATATAAACTGTTGCTTCTTTTATTGGTATTTTATTCAACCTATAAGGTTCAAATGCACCAAAAGACTAAATACGTTAGGCATCTTTAATTTATTTTTCAGCTCAATGCAGTAAATATGTCAAACTTAAATCAGGTTGGTGCATGGAAAAGTCATGGGGCCTACATTATGATATGGCAAAACGTAGATTGCCATATCGTCAAACGTTGATGCTTTAACGATACGGCCAGTTTGACTTGGCCTTTTCATGAAAAGGACACATTTCGTGATATGGCTAACCACATCATGATATGGCACAATCTACGATATGGCTACGACACATACATAAGCAGCCTATGTACGTCCTTTAATGTTCAGTCCAATGTTCTACCCACTAGGCTACCACCGCTTGTGGTAGTTCCCCCTTTAATTCACGTTAATTTGAATAATATTCTTTATTATCGACCTATAGACCAATTCATTCCTTATTACGATAGTAGTAGATTAAATAAAGGTATTATGTTATAATTATCCGCCCTATACAGATACTTAAGTTAAATCTATGTCTGCTCAAACAGTCTGGTCAATAGTCCTGTGCTGGGGTCCCCTTTGAATGTCCGACAGTTATTAAACAAATTTTCAGGCAATAAGCAACGTAATACAAATGTTATACGTATAATGTTATATGTTACGGCTAGAACCCGAAGTGCGGCGACGCCTAGTTTTAGCCGGTTAGAACTAGGTGCAACCACTTGCTCTTGGTTACATCTAGTATAAGCCAATTGTTTTCGGGTAAAACTAAGTCTAGCCGGTATCATTCCGGCTATAACTAGGTCCAACCCAACCTTAGTGGCTGATACTAGGTCTAGCCGATATCATGCCGGCTACAACTAGATTCAACCAAACCCTGGTGGCTATTACTAGGAGAAACCTATACAGGTTGGTTACCTTCGGTAGACTTTGATGAACACATATTTGTGGTTATTAAGATATTAATAAAACCGGAAAAGCGCGAGTCGGACTCGCCCACCGACGGTTGCGTACAAATTTCTAGCCTCGTTTTTTTTTCAATTCAATTCAATTCAAATATTAGGGTTAAAGTATGAAATTGTCGATTTGTACTAAAAATCTAAATTGTTTATTTTTTAAATTTTTAACAAATTTATTTAATCAAAATAGTTGCCATTATTATCTATACATTGCTGCCATCTAATGGGAAGGTCATTAATGCCTTTGCGATAGAACTCCGACGATCTAGACTGCACAAACTGTGTGAAAGCATTTTGTACTGCCTCCTGGGAAGAAAACTTGTCACGTAGATAATTGTCCAAATCACGAAAAAAATGGTAGTCCGTTGGAGCAAGGTCTGGTGAATACGGAGGATGACGAATGGTTTCTAACTGCAGTTCCTGAAGGGTCAAAATGGTTTCTCGTGCTGTGTGAGGTCTCGCGTTGTCGTGGAGCAATAATGGTGAAGATCGATTCATGAGTCGGGGCTGTTTTACTGCTAGTTTTGTCAACATGGTTCGGAGTTCGGCACAATAGACATCTGCCGTTATTGCTTGACCAGATCGGAGAAACCTATAGTGAATAACACCATGCTGAGACCACCAAACAGTTACCATTACCTTTTTATTGGTAAGTTTTGCTTTAGGACACTGTTGTGGCATTTGACCTGGGGTCAGCCATTGCATTTTTCTTTTCCGGTTATCATAAAGAATCCACTTTTCATCACATGTTACAATTCGATCAAATATTCCTTCATTTCTGTACCGGTTCAACAAGGCAACACAAGTTTCAACACGCGTTTCTTTCTGCATATCAGTCAAATCATGAGGCACCCATTTTTCGTATTTTTTGATTTTATTGATTTGACGCAAGTGAGTCAATATTGTGGGTAAGGTAACGTTAAACCATGCCGCTAATTCCTGGGTAGTTTGACTAGGGTCGGCTTCCACTATCTCTCTTAATTCATCGTTATTCACCTGTGTGGGCGGTCTTCCTCGTGGCTCGTTCTTTAAGTCGTAATTTCCATCACGAAAGCGTTTAAACCAAAATCGCACGGTGCGTTCATTAGTAGACCCCTCTCCAAACGCAGCATTGATATTGCGGGCTGTTTCTGCCGCGTTAGTTCCGCGTCGGAACTCGTATTCAAAAATCACTCGAATTTTCGCAGTATCCATCTTTCTTGTCTAAATTGAATAACAAAAACAATTGAAAGTCGATATTCAAATGTTTCACATTTTTTAAAAAAAGAACATCATAGAAACCATTTGAAAAAAGTTTCATTCGAAAACCTCAAACCATGAAGATTCTATGTCAATTCAAAGAACCTATTGCAATAAAACGGCAATTTCATACTTTAACCCCTATTATTTTTATTCATTATAAAAACAGAATGTTTACTTAATGAACGTCAAAGTTGTTAGTTTCACAATTAATGGATTATGTGGAGAAGAAGCTAACAAAGAAACTCCACATTTATTCTTTTCAAAACACGTTTTAACTTAATTAACAGAGTTTTCAACTTAAAATATTAGTCATGAATGTGTTGAACACTAGTCACAATCGTCCTGTAATTAATATTACTGTTTAATGCCAAACATCTGTGTCTTCTAAATAATCCTTGATGTTATAATAAGCCTTTTTGCACAGAATGTGCTTAACACATTTTTTAAACCGCGTTGGAGGTAACTCTAATATATCTTGAGGAATTTTTTTTGTAGAACCTTATACAGTGCCCCATAAATGATGTATTAACTTTTGCAAGTCTAAATGGTGGAAATGACAATTTATGTTTATTTCTAGTATTAACATTATGGTGGCCACCAACATTTTCGAAGTCTTTGGAATTTTTTCTAACGTACATAATATTTTCATAAATGTATTGACATGCAACTGTTAAGATGTTGGTTTCTTTAAAGAAATCTCTTAGCGAATCCCTATTACCTAACTTGTAAATAAATCGAATGGCTCTCTTCTGCAAGATGAAGATAGTCTCAATGTCTGCTGCCCGGCCCCATAGTAGTATACCGTAGGACAGAATACTATGGAAGTAACTAAAATAAACAAGCCTAGTAGTTGCAACGTCAGTGAGTTCCCTAATTCTTTTCACGGCATATGCTGCAGAGCTAAGTCTGTGTGCTAATTTTACAATATGTGGACCTCATTGTAGTTTTGCATCGATTGTGATGCCCAGAAATACAGTATAATCTACAAATTCTAGTTTTTTATGTCCCATTACTATGGTGTTCTCAACTATTCTTACGTTAGGTAAGGAAAACTTTATACATTTTGTCTTTTTGGAATTTAGCAGCAGATTATTTGCTGTGAACCAATCTAGTACATGCGAGAGAGCATTATTTGCATCGTCAAGATAAATTTCTTGTCTCGTTATTTTGACGTGTCATCAGCAAATAACAATATCTCAGACATTGTTTGCACCATAAACGGTAAATCATTTATATAGACTAGGAAAAGGAACGGCCCTAAGATAGACTGCGGGACTCCTATTTTTACAAGTGAACCCGAGGATTTAATACGACTTACGTCTGCTTTTTGGAACCTTCCTTCTAAATACGATCTTTAAAGATCTAAACCTGCATCCTTTATTCCGTAGTGTTTTAACTTTAGGAGTAGCGTTTCGTAGTCTACACAATCAAATGCTTTTGATAAATCACAAAATATGCCTACTGCATCCTTGCGGTCCTCCCACGCGCTGAAAATATGTTTAAATAACGTAACTCCGGCGTCTGTTGTATTCCGCCCTTTAGTAAAACCGAATTGCTGGCTATGAAGGAGTTGGTAATTATTGAAATGCGTAAGTAATTGATCTAAGATGATCTTCTCAAATATTTTACTTAATACTGGGAGAACTGAGACGGGCCTAAAATTGGTTGGATCGTGTTTATCATCGCTTTTAGAAAAGGGTACTAGTCTACTATATTTCATGAGATCCGGAAATACTCCCTCATCTACACATTTATTGAAAATTTTTGCTAGAGGCAAAGGTAGGACATGGATCACTGAACTAACAATTTTTACTGACATACCCCACAAGTCCTCGGTTTTTTTAAGATTCAGTAATTTAAATTTTTTAACAACGTTAAGGGGGTCAATGTAATTAAATGAGAAATCGTGTTCGCACGAGGAGACATGGTCTTTTAATAATGTTGCTGCACGATCAGGTGACGAGTCTAACGGAGCTGTAGTCACGACTGGAACATTAGTGAAGAACCTGTTCAAATGTTGTAGCGATATCTTCATTTGTCGTTATTATTTTGTCATCAATCTTAAGCGAAATATCTCGGTCTCCTAATTTTGTTTTACCCGTTTCTCTATTTATTATTGTCCAAATTATTTTAATTTTATTCGGTGATTGTAAGATTTTATTCTTTATATGATCGCATTTAGCTTTATGGCAGACGGCCTTAAATAATTTGGAATATTTTTGACGTGCTGTATAAATTTGGTGTCATATGTATACAGTTCATAAAGTGTGTCTCTACTTTTCCGGATACCCGAGGTTGCCCATTCACTAAATCCTACTTAATTCTCATTATTCGTTAGCTGCCGCAATTTAAAAACTTTTTCAAAGCTACCCGACACAACTTTGAAAAAGTCTACATAATGAGCATTAGCATTTTGGTAATTTTCTTGAGTTTTTATGCTATTTTCAAGGTCTACTTTAAATGACTCTAATTTTTTACTTGTTACGGGCCGGCAGAGGATAACCTGTTTACAAATTAACGGGTAAGTAATAGGCGACCAACTTATGAAAGGAAAACTTCGTAAAAATTGCATTGAAAATTACTTTGACGAAGTTGTTACTTCTGTAAAGTAGGTAAAAACCCCTCCTTCTACCGAGGAGTGGCCCGACACGCACTTGGAAAGTTTTTATTCTTCCAATTTGTCTAGGTTCGTAGAAAAATGGAACTAAAAAAACGCAGGCGTGTGGTTCCACGTTTCTCTAGTGGGGTAGGAGCTGGCGCGAGGACGAGATTTGTTTACATTGTCCGCTATAAATATGGACACCTGTGCGATACGAACGCGCATAAAAATAGCGTTACTTACTTGGTTACTTCTGTTACTTGTTCGAGCGTACCTTGACCTTGTTGTCGAGCGGGCGGGGCTCGCTGGCCAGCAGCGCGCCCAGCTCCACGCGGCACGTGCTGCTGCGGCGCGCCATGTCGGCCGCGCGCGCGCACTCCGCCGCGTCCGAGTCCGCCTCCGCGTCCGCGTCCGGCTCGCGTGCCTCCGTCTCGGCCTCCTCCTCCGCCTCCGCCTCCTCCGTCTCGTCCCGCGCCCGCTCCGTGAACTGCAACAAACAGCGACACGGCTTGCAGCGAGCTGTCGTGCGAGGGCCGCAGAGGGCGGAGCGGGCGACCCACCTGCACGCGGCGGGCGCGGCGCGCGGCGATTTGCCGCGAGTGCCGGCGCAGCGCCTCCAGCGCGCCGCCGCCGCCCGGCTGTTCCCTCGCGCGAACTGCTGCTGATCGCGCTTCTGAACGCGCTCGGCGTGCGGCTAGCACCGGCGCGGTGCGGCTGGCGGGCGGCGCGGCATGGTGGACGCTGTGTGTCGCTCGGCGCCCGGCCGCGCACTGCCGCCCGCCCGCCCAGCGCGCGCCGCCCGCCCCTCGCCGCCCGCAGCCGCCCGCTGGCCGCATGACACACAATGAAAATCAATTTGAAGCGAGCGATGCCCTCGTTCCACGTCGAGTTATGTATGATAATAATGAAGCGGCGGCGGCGGCGCGCGCGAGGCACCGCCAGCGCTGCCGGTGACCGGGTCAACGCGATAGCATCGCGCTTCGATCGCGCCAATTCTAGGAAGCGCTATGCACCTGGTAGCTACCAATCCACATCAATAGGCAACTAACGCTGTGTGCTAGATTTTTCTGAACAGCACCTTAAGCGGGATCATTTTGGTGATACTAATAGCACCATCAAAACTTTAAGAAATCTGAAGGTAATTCCGGCCAAGTGAAGAAGAAGAAGAAGAAGAAAGACATTTATTATACCAACAAGATACATCACAGAAACAAAATAAGCAGATAAGTAACATAATATGCACAACAACAGAAAGAAAACTACATACACAACAGACAAAACAACGCATGTTACGAGTCCGTACGTACACTGATTTCAATATAACAAAGGCAGATTCCCAATAAGATATGAATCACCCGAAGGATTGCCAAATCTAGGTGCTGAGCAAGCAGACTTGATGTGAGGTCTCGGCAAGCAGCCTCTACGCCTTTGCCGCATCACCGCTGGCAGCGCGAGGACATCCTGATCGTCGTGATCAATACAATAACTTACTATTTAATTATTTAGTATAATTCCTGTACATAATTCGATTTGGAATTAATTAAATAAACACCGCGTTGAACATTTGTCTTGTTTTTAAAAATCCTCTCCGACGGCCAAGTCCATTTTTCGCACCACGCACCACGCGCATCGTTTCCGTAGTTGGTCGTCAAAAAATATTTTAATTATTATTTACATAAGCAGCCTATATATGTCCCACTGTAGGGCCAAGGCTTTCTCTCAGGGAGAGAGTATGGGCTTAATTACCACGCGTGCCCACTGCGGATTGGCGATTTCAACCGCTGAGGTATGTGAATAGCTTAGACACTTAGGTTTCCTCATGAAGTATTGCTACTATAACTTCACAAATGTGCATACCTAACTTAGAAAATAAAGTCATACATGTCCGCATTGGGAATGGAACCTGGGTCTCTCGCTTCCGAGTCCAATGGTCTACCCACTTGGCTACCGCCGCTTCGTTCATATTTTATTTATTTTATTTTAATAACATTTATGTTTTGTGATTCGGTGTAGGCTTTATTAACGATGCAACCTATTACCGCCATCCTTCCACCAGGAGATTGACGCCCCCACTTAAAGATACGCGTGTTGAAACTTGTGTTGCCTTGTTGAACCGGTACAGAAATGAAGGAATATTAGATCGAATTGTAACATGTGATGAAAAGTGGATTCTTTATGATAACCGGAAAAGAAAAATGCAATGGCTGACCCCAGGTCAAATGCCACAACAGTGTCCTAAAGCAAAACTTACCAATAAAAAGGTAATGGTAACTGTTTGGTGGTCTCAGCATGGTGTTATTCACTATAGTTTTCTCCGATCTGGTCAAGCAATAACGGCAGATGTCTATTGTGCCGAACTCCGAACCATGTTGACAAAACTAGCAGTAAAACAGCCCCGACTCATGAATCGATCTTCACCATTATTGCTCCACGACAACGCGAGACCTCACACAGCACGAGAAACCATTTTGACCCTTCAGGAACTGCAGTTAGAAACCATTCGTCATCCTCCGTATTCACCAGACCTTGCTCCAACGGACTACCATTTTTTTCGTGATTTGGACAATTATCTATGTGACAAGAAGTTTTCTTCCCAGGAGGCAGTACAAAATGCTTTCACACAGTTTGCGCAGTCTAGATCGTCGGAGTTCTATCGCAAAGGCATTAATGACCTTCCCATTAGATGGCAGCAATGTATAGATAATAATATTAATAATGGCAACTATTTTGATTAAATAAATTTGTTAAAAATTTTAAAAATAAACAATTTAGATTTTCAGTACAAATCGGCAATTTCATACTTTAACCCCAATACTTACTTAAATAAAAAATATATTAGTCATCAAACTTAGATTCGTAGTGGCAATGCTTTTATACCATAGGAGACATAGAAAAGCTCAAGAATAATAAAAAAACTGATGCATAAAAAACATTTATTTCGGCTTTTCGGGAAGCCAAGAAATGCGAAAAATCAAGTTACTCAATTATTATTAAAAAAAAAACCGGACAAGTGCGATTCGGATTCGCCCACCGAGGCGAGAGTTTCGTACGAATATGTTCGGTACCGTTCGAATAGGGAAGGCGATACCAGGAGGTCTCTTAGTGCCTTAGTGGACACTGGAGCATCGATTTCATGTGTTTCAAAACGTGTTTCCGATGCAAAGAGCAAAGAAACCAAACCCGCACCCGAAATCAGAGTGAAGGCAGCCTGCGGAAAACTTCTAAAGGTGATAGGAAAAGGAATGATGAATTATTTGATAATAGGAGGAAGAGCCTTCACACGAATTTATCGTGTTGTTGAGGGCTTAGAATGCGATATGATTCAAGGAAAAGATAATGCGGCCACGTTTGACTTTTTAAATAATAAAGTGACATTCATGAAAATGTTCCCTTCAGACCCCCGTACCCCTGGCCATACGTGGTGGTATGGTGGGTCTTTTAAAGTTAAACGATACCACTGACTACTAGTGATGTGATGTCGACATCTATAACTGAAAGTAATAAAAATAATTTTGACTGAGTCGCAGTTAAAAGAAGAATAAATATTGTTACGATGGTGGATAGGAGGTAAAACTTTGAACGCGTTTTTCCGTGCCTTGGAGGCGTTTTCAGCAGGCTGAAATACCGTTTCAGGCCGTTTCTGAGGGTGCTCTGTCACATACTAGTTTATCAAAATTTCACCCAAGTTACCAGGGTTTTCAGGCGCCTGAAACATGTTTTCAGTCCGTTTCAGGCCACCCTCAATCCGATGACGCAATAACCTGAAAACCCGTTTTTCAGGACCCCTTATGGGCCCTTGAAGTACATTTCAGTATATTATGACGAAATTTTCAGTAGGAGTGAAAGAGATAGCACTGTTAGAGAGGGATAGCTATAGTCCGAACATTCCGGAAAGGTGTGACAGACACATCAAGATCGAGCGAGACGGCAGAACCTTCCACGACTTGATGGAGTTTTCGAGAACATCTCAAACGGTATATAAGCGGGAACGACGCGTGCCGCGAGTCAGTTTTATTTTGGAAGCGGAAGTGAAACGAAGTGCAATCAAACAAAGAAGTACTACGAGTATTATCGGATCAGTGCAGTGTGATTAAGTGTTTGTTTAGAGAAAAGTGTTGTGAAGTGAGAAAAGTGTGCAAATAAATCCTACTCTTATTCATCGGTGTATAAAGTGCTTTTTCGATCACGAACCCATCCCTAGAACGTAACAATATTAACACGTATGAAACAGGAAGATGTTAAATTATACAGAAAAGCATTCGCATTACATAATGGAATATGCATTTTCTATTACTTATGTAGATAATCATGCGAGAGATATGTAGGTCACCACTAGTGACCTCCACCCGGTGGTACCGTTTAAATTTAAAATACCCACCGTACCACCAGGGGTATGGCCAGGGGTACGGTAGGTCTGAAGCGAAAATTTTCCCTTGTTCCGTAGTGATCAACTATTCTGACCAACTACCTAGGTGTTCCGAGTGGCATTCAATTGGTGGTTTTATTCCGCTCTGACCAATTGCTCAAGTAGATTTCAGAAACACGATTATTTTATTCCTCACGGAACAACTTGTTAAAAAAAATCTATTTAAATAACAAAATTATAAACTTAAATCTTTGTAGCGTACTAAATTCGGTACATAGGTATTGGCAGCCATTCACTCCAAGCTAAAATAAATTAAACATGTACCTATTGATGTAAATATAAGAACTATTCTGCTTCAGGAGTGAGATTACTCGCACATACCACGACTTCGAAACACTACAGCACTAAAAAAATAGAAATAATTTAAATAATTAGAAGTATTTATACATGTAGGTATTGTAGAAGTATAATTTAGAGTCGGTGCCCAAAATATATGTGCTGGTCATGAAACTGGGCACCGACTACATTATTTTATTTAAATTATTTCTAACTCTTTAGTGCTGCATTGTTTCGAAGCCGGTTTTTATTTTTTATTTAAAAAAAAATATTTTTCAATTTTTAGTGGGACAGTGGGAGAAAAATAAACAAGTCCCTTATAACCATAATTTTGAAGTCGGTAAAAAATAACGGACATTTAAGACATATTTTTTCTTATCCTGTACCTAGTTTTTGATTGAGAAAATTAATAATATTAATAACTTTAAAGAAATTCCACACAACACGATCACCTACGATAACCTAACTAGGATACCCTGTGCTATGGTAACCAGGCAAGGACATCATCATTCAGCCACAAGAAGTCCACTGCTGGACATAGGCCTCCTCCATGGATTTCCAAAAAGACCGGTTGGAAGCGGCCTGCATCCAGCGCCTTCCTGCCACTTGGATGAGGTCATCTGTCCATCTTGTGGCAGGTCGTCCTACGCTGCGCTTCCCGATATGTGGTCTCCATTCGAGAACTTTTCGGCTCCGTCGGCCATCAGTTCTGCGTGCTATGTGCCCCGCCCACTGCCACTTCAACTTACTAATCCGCTGGGCTATGTCGACGACTTTCGTTCAAGGACATCACAAACATAGAAATACACCCAAGATACCCATACTGAAGCCATTTATTTGTACCCACGACCTCTGTCTTGACTTTTACACAACGCTTCCTTTGCAACCTGTCCTGCTTCCAAACTAGGATCCTGCTCCTAAGCCAGTCAAGGACACGACAAACAAGGAAATACACCCTGACTGCGGCCATTTGAACAAATGTACGTCGGGTCCCAGAGGAAATTGACCCCACGACCTTCGGCATAGTAATCATACGTCAAAGACGAGGCAGTCAAAGTTTCAAATAAGAGCTGGGTTTTAAAACTATATTATACATACACATAAAAAAGCCTATATACGTCCCACTGTAGGCCCCACGTCCCACTGTAGGCCCCACTCTCCGGGAGAGAGCATGGACTTAATCACCACGCGTTCCCACCGCGGATTGACGAGTTCCCTCCGTGTCCGTAGTATTACCAGGTAGTTCAACTGGTAGTACAAATGATACACCGTAAGGTCACCAGTACTACCAGTAGTACTACATGACCATAACGGAGGACCGGTAGTACAACTGTAGTTGTTCATCGAGGTAGGTATGTGAATAGCTCAGACACGCAGGTTTCTTCACGATGTTTTCCTTCACCGTTAGTGGTATCGTTACTATAACTTCACAAATGTACAAAAATAAAGTCACAACCAAGTCATAGGTACATATCCGTACTGAGAATCGAAGCTGGGTCTCTCGCTTCCGAGTGCAATGTTCTACCCACTAGGCTACCACCGCTGCGCCATGGATTCCGCAGTCCTATTTCATCACAGAACTATATTCATGGTTTACTGCGACAATTAGACAATTGTGTCCTCGACATCGACAGCTGCAGGTCAACCTTACTTTTTTGTTGTGAAGTCGGCCTTAACGTAACTGAGTTTTAACTCAGGTAGGTACGCGTGTAAAGTTTGATGTGCTGTCGACTGTACATTACTCGTTTCATAAACTCACACTCGTGTTTTAATACCCTTCACTATATGACAGTTGCATAAACTATTATTTACGTTACAAAATATTTACAGTAACGTAATCAGGCAAGAACTTCCTTTTAAGTATGGAAATACCTGTATTAGGAAGCTCCGCTCTCACGCCGCCACACTTGGACGTGATATGACGTGAAAAGTAAGTATTTAAATTATATTAAAATTATTGGTCCCCAAGAAATCTCTTACAGAGATAAGCTCGCCTTTGTACATGTACTTTATTTTGTTACCTTTCACTCTATTCTTGTGTGTGCAATAAAGTATAATGAAAAATTGGTGAAGTGGACCAATGCGTTTTTTTTTTTTTTTTTACAATTTCGTGAATACTGCGTTCCATTCTCCATCTCTGAAAGTCTACATAACAAAAATTCAACACTAGATGGCGTTCCTAAGATTTTGAATGGCGGTATGGTTGTGTCCAGAACAAACTGTAAATATAAATCAAACACAAAATACGACTTCGTCGAGGTTTTTTTTTTTTTTTTTTTTTTTTTTTTTTTTTTTTTTTTTTTTTTTTTTTTTTTTTTTTTTTTTTTTTTTTTTTTTTTTTTTTTTTTTTTTTTTTTTTTTTTTTTTGTTTCTGTCTCTTTTTTCTTTTCGTATCTTGTTCTTTATTCTCTGTCTCTTTTTTTTTTTTTTTTTTTTTTTTTTTTTTTTCCTTTTTTTTTTTTTTTTTTTCAAAAGTTGATTACAGTTTTAAAAGTATGGACCCCGACGCCTTGTCTCTGACTACTCCTAGGAGTAGTGACAAGCAAGGCGCCGGGGCTTACATAAAACTTACGATAATAAAATTAACCTAGATACAATTTAAAATATTGAGCTAAAAAGAATAAAACAAAAAGATAACATACAACAATAAAAGAGACTATGATGCGACTTTAATCCCGGCCCCCATTTGCTCTAGAGGCCGCGCGCGTCACCCCCAGGGCGAAGGGCAGGAAGATCTCTCGACTTTTAGAGTCGGCCATAAAGGCGGCGAATGCCTCGCACCTCACCGCTGCTCCCAGGAGTATCTCGCAATCGGCCCGTACAGCTCCAAAACGGGGGCACTCCTCCAGCAGGTGCTCCAGCGTTTCGGGAGTCTCGTCATCACAGATGCAGGACGGACTCCCCGCGAGCTTGAACCTGTGGAGGTACGCTCGAAAGCCGCCGTGCCCCGTCAGGAGCTGCGCCTTGGCATTGCACATCGTGAATTTGCCAAGGACTTTATGGGCCGATGCGACGTCCGGGAAGAACAGCGAGGTGACGCGGCCTGCGGCAGACTCGCTGTAGCGGGCCTGCCACTTTGCCACTGTCTCCCGTCTCACCTGCAGTTTTGCATGTGAGACGGGATACAGGTCGTAGGCTGCCGCGTCCTTGCGAGACAACGCCGCCCTCTTGGCCAACTCGTCAGCGCGCTCGTTGCCGGGGATCCCGACGTGGGCCTTGATCCAGAAAAACCGGAACATTAGGTTAGGTTAGGTTAGGTTAGGTTAGGTTTTTTTTTTTTTTTTTTTTTTTTTGGTTACGCGGGGGAATGCATTTACGCACTTCGCCGCCCTGCTGTCGGGGGACAACAGGGCGCCTTTGTGTGGGACTCCCAGCCCGAGGGCTGGACTACCCACTAAACCCCCGCGGTGTTCCTCCTCTACTCTACCGGGCCACAGGATAGGCCAGAGGTTAAGTCACTGTGGCCCGGCGAGAGGATGTCCCAGAGGGACTCTCATAGTGGGGGGGCCAGACGGGCCCCCCTGCGCTGTGTCACCACAGCGTCTCCTGGCCCGCGACGCATCGCCCTACGGGGCTCCTCTGCATTCAGAGGAGGCCGTGAGCGAGCGCGCGGGCACTCTATGTTTTGCTGGAAGGCACCCCGGAACACGTGGGGGCGCCTTCCGGCTCGCCGTGAAAGTGGGCGGCGGGTCCCCCGACCCTCCGCCCACGGCCGCTCTAGTCGGGGGCGCGCGCGTACTCCGCGCGGCGGCGCCCCCTAATCGCACGGCGGCGGGGCGGAAGCGTGAGACCAGCACGCTCCCGCTCCCGCAACTCCTCTCTTTTGGCCGCCATCACCTCGCCCGCAAACGCGGCGATGGCGGCCCAACTCTCTTGGCTGCCGACCATTTTCGGGATAATGGCCGGCAGCGACAGGTCGGCCCCAACAACGGCCACGAGGGAGGTCCGCTGCGCGCTCCAGGCGGAGCACACGGCCAGCGTGTGCTCTGCCGTGTCCTCCGCATTGGACGCGCAGTACCGGCACTCGCGGCCCGACTCTATCCCTACCACCTCCCACAGGTACTTGGCAAAACAGCCGTGACCTGTGAGGAGTTGGGTCAGGTGATAGGTCGGGGTCCCGTGCGCCCGCTCCACCCATGGCCGCAGGACCGGCCGGACCGCCTCTACGAGTCTCCGACTCGCAGAGGGGTCCTCCAACCTCATGGCCCACCTACGGAAGAGATCGTCGCGAGCCTCCTGCCTCCAACGTACGATCTCCGCCGGGGTGGGCCACCCTCCATTGCTCCGCATCAGGGCACTCCGCTTATACACCGCCTCGAGGACTCCCGCCTCGAGGTCCCAGGGCAGGCTCGCCGCCAATAGGCACGCCGCCTCGTAAGAGACGGTGTGGTACGCTCTTGCAGCCCTCTGCGCTATCACCCGTTGCGGGCGACGCAACAGGGCGGTGTTGCTCGCGCAGAGGGCGGCTTTCGCCCATATGGGCGCTCCATATAAGGCCTTGGAGCGCACCACACCGTCGTAGAGGCGGCGACAAGCGCTCCCGGGACCACCGCGGTTAGGCAGCAACTTCGCGAGCCTCCCGGCATACGACACCAACTTTGGCGCCAGCTGCCGGAAGTGCTCGCGGAAACTCCATCGACTGTCGAGGACCAATCCCAGGTACTTCATGGTCTCCCCGACATCGATGGAGGCGCCACCGACGGTGATTTGGGAGTCCCGAGGAGGTCGCATCCGAGGCCCATGGAAGTAAATGGCCTCGGACTTCTCCAGCGCGACCGTGAGCCCAAGTGCCCTGATGCGGTGCACGACCTGCGCTACTCCCGCTGTAGCGAGGACCTTCGCTTCCCGGAATGTGGGTCCTTGCGCGGTGACCAGGGTGTCGTCGGCGTAACAGAGTACGCCGACTCCACGAAGGGTTGTACCGCGCAGGACCCAGTCGTACCCGATGTTCCACAGGAGTGGCCCGAGGACTGACCCCTGTGGAACACCGCGAGACATGTCCCTGCGGACCACCTCCGACCGGGACGGGTAACACACGGCCCGGTCAACGAAGTAGTCCGCAAGGACTCGCCTGAGGTACCACGGGACGTTGTGGTACCCCAGTGCCTCCGTTATCACCTGCCAGGGGAGGGTGTTGAAGGCGTTGGAGATATCCAACGAGACGGCCAGCAACACCTCCCCCCGGCCCGTCACTCTGACGACGCTGTCTCTGAGACGGGAGATGGCGTCCAGCGTCGACCTCGCGCGACGGAAACCAAATTGGCCGTCGCTGAGGTTGGGCCCCGCCCCCTCCAGGTGGCGGACGAGACGCGCAGCGAGCACCCGCTCAAAGAGCTTGCACGTCTCGTCCAGCAAGACGATGGGCCGGTAGGCCGATGGCGACTCCATCGGCCGCCCGTGCTTCCGGAGCAGCACGAGCCGGCCCTCCTTCCACCGTCGCGGGACCCTTCCCGACGCCAACGACTCCGTCATCAGAGACAGCGTCTCCTCCTCGAACGCCGGCATCACGGCGGCGATGACCCGCCCAGGGACGCCGTCCGGACCCGGGGCGCGGTTCTTAAGTTTCATCTTAAGAACCGCTACCCCTAACTCGGCTTCGGACACGGGCGGGACATCCCCGTCCCCCACCGGCGCCGGCAACGCCGCCATTCGCGGCGGCGCCCACTCCTCCTCCTGTGCGGGGAACAGGGTGCGGACTACCAATTCGGCGAAGGCCGGTTCGAGTGACCGGGTGAGGGGGGGCGCCCAAGGCTTCAGCTTTTCGCATACCACCTTATACGGACGCCCCCACGGGTCCCGGTCGAGGCTCTCCAGCCACTCGACCCAGGCCGCCTCCTTGGCAGCCCTGATCCCCGCACCGAGCGCGGCTCGGGCCGCTCGGTAAGCGACGAGGTGCTCCTCCTCCTGGGCGAGGTCTCTGCCCCGCCTCCTGCGGTAGCGGGTGTACGTCCGCTGGGCCGCGTGGCACGCAGTACGCAGCCCTGCAAGGTGGGGTTGCCACCAGTACACCCGCCCTCGCGGGGGGGCAGGACCTCTCCGCCGCATCGCGGCGTCGCAGACGCGAGTCAGCGCCCCCGCCAGGCGGTCCGCCCTCGCGTCCACGTCCGGAGCCTCGTCGCTTGACCCAGCGACCCATCGCTCCACGATGGCCGCCTCCCTGGCCACGTCCCTGTCCAGGGTGGCGAGCCGCCATCGCGGACCCTCCCCCACCAGGGGACGGCTCAGGTCTGCCGGAGCACCGGTGGGGGCCGCAGCGATGCCGAACCACACGTACCTGTGGTCCGACAAGGTCTCGACCCCCTCGGCGACTCTCCAGCCATGCGCGCGGTTTGCCAGAGCGGGACTAGCGAAGGACAGATCCACTATGGATCCGCCCTGGGACCGCACGCATGTCTGCACCGCCCCCCGGTTGAGCAGCACGAGCCCAGTGGACACCGCCCACTCCTCCAACACCTCTCCCCGCGGGTCAGTTGCCGGATTTCCCCACGCCCTGGATTTGGCGTTGAAATCCCCGGCAACGACCACGGGGGTGGGGTGTACATCAGCCAACATTGCCCCGACTTCCACGAGCCATTGCTCGAAGTCGGCGAGGCTTCTGTTGGGTGAAAAGTACACCCCACATACTGCAATGTCTCCCAGCACGACGAGGACACAGCCGTGTCCTCTGAGCACTCTGTTGTGACACAGAGCGCCGCACTGGGAGACAATTGCCACCGAACCGTCGCGATCGCCGGCCCAGTCGTCCCGGGCGCGAACGCAGTACGGCTCAGCGACAACGGCCAGTGTCGCCTGCCACTGCGCCGCGGTCTGGAGCAATAAGTCCTGAGCCGCTGCACAGTGGTTGGCGTTGGCCTGCAGTATACTAGTGTTGGCCATCTACACTTGGGCGGTGTCCATCTCCTCCAGCACTGGCACTTGCGGTGCCACAGGCGGTGGTGGCCCATTGCCGCCACCCGCCTTCCGTCCACTGCCTCGGCCGCCCCCCTTCTGGGGTCCAGCCGGGCAACCCTTCGCGCCCAGGCGGTGGGCAGCCGCCACCCCCTTCGCCGCGCACGCCGGGCAGTGGGGCTCAGCCGCGCACACCGCGGACTTGTGGCCGGACTGGCCGCAGCGGAAACACAGTCCGCTGCGATCCACAGTGCACGCGCACTTTGCCCCCACATGGCCCGGCTCGAGGCAGCGGAAACAGCGCTGCGGCCTGGGCGCGAGGAGGGTGGCCCGGACTTGGGTCCACCCCACGGTAAGGCGACGGCCATCCGTCACCCTCCGTGCAGCCGCGATGGGGCACTTGACCCACACGGCGCCCTCGCGCCCAGGTGGCCGGAAGACCGCCCCCACCTTTACGTTGGTGGCGGCGCAGTCTCCGACCTCCGCCACCATCGCCGCCACCCTTTCTGGCGTGTCCGCGTCGCTCAGGCCGGTGATGCGCATCTCCACGCACCTTTCCGGCCTGGCGACGCGCACTCCGTCTCCGAGGGCCTCCCTCAGCCTCTCGGCGAGGGCATCGGCCTTGCGGCTCCTCTCGGGGCCAGCCACCTCCAAGACTTTGCCGCCCGTGGCCGCTGTGCGGAATCGCAGGCCGTCAATCCCGAGGCCCTTTAGGTCTATTGACCTTTCGGCCTCGGTCAGGACGGCCGCGTACGTCGTACCCCTCTCCACCGCCTCACTCTGCAGAGTGAGGACCACGGCAGCGGTGCGGGGGGCGCGGAGCTTCTTCTTCGCACTCTTCTTCTTCCCACGGGCGGCCTGAGGGGTTGCCGGCGTCGCTTTTGGTGGTGCTGGTGTCCTTTTAGGTCGACCAGCCACCACACTCCACGCCTCCGTTTGTCGAGGCTGAGAGGAGGGGGAGGAGGTGGTCGGGGGGCACCCTCGCTGGGAGGCTTGCGCCTCCGCCGCCGCAGCGCTCCTCCTCCCTCGCCTCCTTCCCAACCCAACGCTGCCACCGGCGCCGTTGGCGTCAGCCGGGGGCGCGGCGGAGCCGGAGGCAGGAGGGGCCACAGTGGGACGAGCGGTCGGGGAGCGGACAAGAGGAGGCCCGCTCGGGCGAACGACGGCTGGGGCGGCCACAGCGGGGGGGCCGGCCGGGCGGACGGAAGGGCCGGCGCGGCGGACGGCGGGGTCGGCGGCGCGGCCGGAGGGGCCGGCGGGGAGGCGGACGGCGGTGCCGCGTGCGTCGGCCGCCAGCGGCGGACGCAGTCGCGGCTCCGGCAGCAGTCGGTCCGCAATTCCGTCCAGGCGAGCGTCCACCATGAAGAGGATCTCATCCCTCGTCATGGCTGGCGCGGCGCTCGCCTGCAGCTTCTTCAGCCCCTCCATCTCCGCCCGCAGAGCTCTTAGCTCGCCCTGGAGTCGGACGACTTCATCCGACTCAGTGCGAGCCTTGAGCTCTCGCGCGCTCTCCAGGATGGAGCTCGCGGCGGCCCTCAGGCTTTGGACGTATTGGCCCTTTAGCCTGGAAGATTTTTGGGCTATCGTCCTTATTGTTTCCACCGCCGCCTCGATGGAGCCGGTCAGCTGCTCAGCCCGAAGGTCGTGAGCAGCCGACGACGGCACCGACGTCACCGCTGGTGGGGGCGGTGGTGAGCAGAGGGCAGAGTTCCGCCTGAAGAAGGCTCTCCCCTCCTCATGTCGCCGTAGCTCCTCGGCCATCTCCTCCTCGGCCTGGAGCTCCAGCTCCCGCTCTTTCGCCATCAATAGGTCGGCCTTCGCCTTGGCGAGGCCGACGTAATGTCCTGTTGTTGGGGGACGGCCGCGACCACGTTTACTCGTGGCCGGTCTCCCGCACTGCCCCGCCGAGCCCTCGCTCTCAGCGTCAGACTCGGCGAGGCGCTTGCGCCAGAACCGGCTGGGTGAGGGGGTGGGGGAGCGCGAGCTCACCTCCATGAGGGTGCCCGTGCTGCCGTCGGATTCCGACAGCTCACGGGCAACCCTCTCCAGGTCCATGCGCGTTAAGCGCACCGACGCCTCCTTGAGGACCGGGGATGGACTTCCGGGCCTCGTAAAAACACCGTCCGACTTAGCCTGAAGGGCAGAGCCGGACCCACCGTCCGATGTCGCCCCGCGAGGAGTGGCACCAGACCCGCCTGAGGCCGCCCTGACAAGGGCAGCCCCAGACCCACCCGACGCCGCCCTGACAAGGGCAGCACCAGGCCCGTCCGGAGCCGCCCTGACAAGGGCAGCCCCAGACCCGTCCGGAGCCGCCCTGACAAGGGCAGCCCCAGACCCGCCCGAGGCCGCCCTGACAAGGGCAGCCCCAGACCCACCCGACGCCGCCGAAGCAACAGCCAAGCCGTCGGTTTTTTTTTTTTTTTTTTTTTTTTTTTTTTTTTGGTTACGCGGGGGAATGCATTTACGCACTTCGCCGCCCTGCTGTCGGGGGACAACAGGGCGCCTTTGTGTGGGACTCCCAGCCCGAGGGCTGGACTACCCACTAAACCCCCGCGGTGTTCCTCCTCTACTCTACCGGGCCACAGGATAGGCCAGAGGTTAAGTCACTGTGGCCCGGCGAGAGGATGTCCCAGAGGGACTCTCATAGTGGGGGGGCCAGACGGGCCCCCCTGCGCTGTGTCGCCACAGCGTCTACTGGCCCGCGACGCATCGCCCTACGGGGCTCCTCTGCATTCAGAGGAGGCCGTGAGCGAGCGCGCGGGCACTCTATGTTTTGCTGGAAGGCACCCCGGAACACGTGGGGGCGCCTTCCGGCTCGCCGTGAAAGTGGGCGGCGGGTCCCCCGACCCTCCGCCCACGGCCGCTCTAGTCGGGGGCGCGCGCATACTCCGCGCGACGGCGCCCCCTAATCGCACGGCGGCGGGGCGGGAGCGTGAGACCAGCATGCTCCCGCTCCCGCAACTCCTCTCTTTTGGCCGCCATCACCTCGCCCGCAAACGTGGCGATGGCGGCCCAACTCTCTTGGCCGCCGACCATTTGCGGGATAATGGCCGGCAGCGACAGGTCGGCCCCAACAACGGCCACGAGGGAGGTCCGCTGCGCGCTCCAGGCGGAGCACACGGCCAGCGTGTGCTCTGCCGTGTCCTCCGCATTGGACGCGCAGTACCGGCACTCGGGGCCCGACTCTATCCCTACCACCTCCCACAGGTACTTGGCAAAACAGCCGTGACCTGTGAGGAGTTGGGTCAGGTGATAGGTCGGGGTCCCGTGCGCCCGCTCCACCCATGGCCGCAGGACCGGCCGGACCGCCTCTACGAGTCTCCGACTCGCAGAGGGGTCCTCCAACCTCATGGCCCACCTACGGAAGAGATCGTCGCGAGCCTCCTGCCTCCAACGTACGATCTCCGCCGGGGTGGGCCACCCTCCATTGCTCCGCATCAGGGCACTCCGCTCATACACCGCCTCGAGGACTCCCGCCTCGAGGTCCCAGGGCAGGCTCGCCGCCAATAGGCACGCCGCCTCGTAAGAGACGGTGTGGTACGCTCCTGCAGCCCTCTGCGCTATCACCCGTTGCGGGCGACGCAACAAGGCGGTGTTGCTGGCGCAGAGGGCGGAGCCAAGCCGTCGGTTAGGTTAGGTTAGGTTAGGTTAGGTTAGGTTAGGTTAGGTTAGGTTAGGTTAGGTTAGGTTAGTTTTTTTTTTTTTTTTTTTTTTTTTTTTTTTTTTTTTTTTTTTTTTTTTTTTTCTCTAGTACCTCCAACATAATCGGAGACTATGCTAATCTAACTCTTTCATTCCAGTTCAGTCTTTTATGCTTCTCGTACTTTCATTCTGCATACTGGTTCTTTCTTGCATCCTTCATCTTTCATTCTATAGTGGGTGGGATTCCCATTTCCTACGTCCTTAATCTTTCTAGCTAATTTCTACTTTATTTCCATATCGGGTTTTAGGGTTTGTACACAGACACAATTTTTTATTATTTAACATTTGGTTTTCTACAATCTGAGTTTGACAACGGCAACATCTGCTAGGATAGTCTCTTACACTAGGTTTACACTAAGTACTTTTTATTACATTTCTTATTTTACTTTATCGACATCTTATACTATTCAATTCTATTCTAATCTTATTTTAGCATTCTCAACTGAGTTCCTAATTTCTACATATTTACATATTTTTGTTTGTTACCTTATTACCTTATGTTGCTCCCTAATATAACAATTATATTATGACAACATAATTTAGCGCGTTTTATTTCTTTTTATAACCTTTTCTACAATATTTTTACAATAGTCCAGGAACTCATTCAAGCCCCTGCCCTTCACTATCTCACTAACGGTTCCGCGTGTCACTTGTATACCTAGTTGTTGTTCGATTGCAAATCGCTCCCTGGCGTACACTGGGCAGTTGAACAGCAGGTGCGGGACTGTTTCGCTGCAACCATCGTCACAAATGCACGATGGGCTCTCCTTACACCTGAAACGGTTCAAGTATTCTGAGAACCCACCGTGCCCAGTCATAATTTGGGTTGTGACGCTGGTTGCCTCGAATTTCCTAACTATCCTGTACGCCGCCACCGCATCTGGGAAGAACAGTTTTGTGACAGAGGCGGTTTCTCCTGAGCTGTACCTTTTATTCCATTCGTCAAGCGTATTCATACGAATGTTACGCCTGACGAATGAGATCGGGCACAGGTCATAGTCCGGCGTCCGCTTCGACTTCGTGGCGGCCTCCTTCGCCAGAAAGTCAGCCCTCTCATTCCCCTTTAGTCCTACATGCGCTTTTATCCAGAACAAAGTTACATCTTTGTTCTGAAGAGATATGGATGCTAGGTTATCCCGGGCTTCGACTGCCAGGGGATGGAGACAACCGTAATTTCTGACAGTTTGGAGGGCCGCCATCGAGTCGCTGTAGACGCCGAACGATGAGGCTTTATGCCTCAGGATCTCCCTAGTGGCCACGCATATCGCCAGGAGCTCGGCCTGGTAGACCGTACAGTATTTGGAGAGAGCAAGCTTGAGGGCTTTTGTCTCGGTCTCACCGGTTGCGTCACAGTGGTCTAACAGCTCGGCGAGGAAGAGGAAACGGGAGTACGCTGTGGCTGCCACGCCCAGCGGTGGTGTGAAAAGGGCAAGGGGCAAGCGGCCCCCGCTGGATGAGCACGTTGACCTGACGCAGCCTCCACCAGTCACACGCACGTCCCTAAGCCTTCCCGCGCCGGAAGAACTGGCTGAACATATGAGGCAGCAGCCTACAGCTGACTTAGGTGCCCAGGTCAGCGAAAAAATGACGGTGGTGGAGTCAATAGCCGCCAAATCCACGAACCTCAAAGGTTTCTTTGTGCGGGAGCTGCGTGTCGCAGCGAGAACCGCTAGGGCTGCCATGGAGGAGCTGACGCTGCGGACAACGGGCTCAGAAAGAGTGCAGCAGCTCGAGAGTGAGAATGCTTCCTTGCGTTCTCAACTGGCTGCCCTTCAGGAGCAAGTGTCCGCCCTGGCGGCTGAAATGCAAAGCATCCGGCGACAAAAGGGCGGTATGACTCAAGCACCTGCTGTCCCACCTCAGGTCGCCCAGACCCATCAGCCCCAGGGCTCTTTCTTGGAGCAGGTCGGGGCACTGATTGAGTCGAAACTCGCGTCTTTTAAAGCAGAGCTCTTTCCGGACCGGGTTGCGCGCCCTGAGCTTGGCGAAAAGCAGGCCACAAAAGTAGCAGCCAAAGTAGTCGCCGACTGCCCACCGACATCAAAAACAGCTGCCCCCTTATCGGCTACAAAGGGGAAAGCGAAAAAACAGAGGAAAGGAAAGGGTGGAAAGGCACCGCCTCCTGTGGAGCCTCTGCCCCCGGTGCCTGCGGTCCCCGTTGCACAAACGGATAGATCACACCCTACGTCCTGGGCTAAAGTTGTAGGCAAAAAGGCCAAGCCTGACAAAGTGGCGACGATGAAGGCGACACCAAAGCCTGCCACTCAAAAGGCAAAGCCGAAGCCGAAGCTTCCACGGCCACCGAAATCTGCGGCAGTCATGCTGACCCTTACACCAGGCTCAGAAACGTCATATGCGCAGGTGATGGCCACTGCCAAGGCGAAGATAAAATTGACGGAATGTGGCATAGCCGATGTACGCCAGAGGAAGGGAAGGAATGGGGGCATCCTGTTGGAGGTCGTTGGCTCTGAAAGCTCTGGCAATGCTGATAAGCTAGCAGGTCGCCTCAAAGAGGCCCTCTCAGACCTGCCCGTCAAGGTGGCACGCCCTGTAAAGACCGGTGAAATCAGGGTCAGTGACCTTGATGAGTCAGTGACCCCAAGGAAGTGGCCACTGCAGTTGCTGCCACAGCTGGCTGTAGTGCCGATGATATTAAAGTCGGCACTATACGAGCAAGCGGACGCCGGATGGGCACGGCGTGGGTTCGGTGTCCACTTACAGCCGTGAGAAAGATAATGGCGGAACCCCGACTGCGCATTGGCGACTGGGCGGCTGCCCGCGTAAAGTACTTGCCCGAGAAGCCCGTAAGGTGCTATCGGTGTCTGGAAACTGGGCATGTAAGGCACGAATGCAAGAGCACGTCTGACCGGAGCAACAGCTGTTTTAACTGCGGAGAATCTGGCCACAAAGCCACAACGTGCTCCTCTACACCCAAGTGCCCAATCTGCGCGGAGCGCGGACTGCCCTGCGATCATAGGATGGGGCAGAACTGCGCCGCCACCAAAAAAGGACATAAGAAGAGAGGGAAGCAGGCCCCTCTCATCTCTAAAACTACAGTGGGAGACTCGTCTTCGTCGAGTCAGCCGGGCTCTAGCTCGCAGCCGGAGGAAACGGAGGCCTTACATTCCAGCCACCACTAAAGATCCTCCAGGGCAATCTTAATCACTGCCGCAGGGCGCAGGACCTGCTACTGCAGACCCTCGCGGAGCATAAGATTGCCCTGGCTATCGTTGCGGAGCCCTACAGGGTAGCTGCCCATCCCCGCTGGTTCGGCGATGACAGCAACTCAGTAGCTGTATACTGGGGAGGAGGACTGGAAGCTCCGCCATGCTCCCTGCTCGAGAAAGGGCCGGGCTTTGTGGCTGTGCAGTGGGGCCCAGTGGCTGTCGTCGGCTGCTACATCTCTCCCAACGTCAGTCTGGCGGTGTTCGAAGGGTACATGGACCAGCTCGCAGCGTGTGTCCGCCGTTGTCAGCCTCGCCCAGTTCTTGTGCTCGGGGACTTTAATGCACACGCATGCGCATGGGGTGGGCCCCGGGATGAGCCCAAGGGGGAGGCCGTCCTGGATTGGGCGGCGTGCCTAAACCTTGGCCTTTTAAATCGGGGCTCGGTCAGCACATGCGTGCGTTGGCAGGGGGAATCCATTGTGGACTTGTCCTGGGCGTCTCCCTCGGCAAACAATATGATATCGGGCTGGCGAGTTGCAGAGGAGTTGCTGACCTTGTCGGACCACTACTACATTCTGATGGATGTAGCGGTGCGCCTCAGCCAAGGCCCGCAGAACCGAGAGGTGAAACACCCAAAGCGCTGGGCGTTAAAGAAGCTCGACCGGGACCTGCTCATGGCCGCTGCCAACACTGCAGCATGGGTGGAGCCGCCTATCACTGCTGACCCGGACGCGGAGACAGCATGGTTCCGGGAGCGGATGGCCCAGGTGTGCGACGTTGCGATGCCTCGAGCAAGACCGATCGAGCGTAGGGCTACTTATTGGTGGTCCGAAGACCTCGCTGAATTGCGGTCGACGTGCTTGGCGGCCAGAAGGGCCTATCTCCGGACCCGCAGGCGACGCCAGGCTTCCTCCGAGGAGAGGCTGGCGGCGTACACAGTGTATCGGGAGACCACAACAACGTTCCAAGCGGCTGTCGCAAATGCGAAGGAAAAGGCGTACTACGAGCTCGTAGACAGCCTCAACGAGGACCCATGGGGGCGTCCGTACAAAATGGTACTGGACAAACTCAGACCGTGGGTTCCTCCGTTGACAGAGACCCTTGAGCCTAGCCTCGTGGTGAATGTGGTGGACACTCTATTCCCACGAGCTGCAGACAGCCCGCTGAGTGCACCGAACACGGTGACAATGCCACCTCTCCCGGACGAGAATGTGGATGTTGGGAAGGAGGAACTGGAGCGAGCTGTAAAGCGCCTGGCAGTACGTAATACTGCCCCAGGCCCCGACGGTATCCCAGGTCGCGCCTGGGTGCTTGCTCTCGGCGTTCTTGGTGAACGTTTCCAGGTCCACCTTAGCGGCTGCTTGAAGTCTGGGCGCTTCCCCGCGGAATGGAAGCGGGCGCGACTGGTGCTCCTCAAGAAAGAGGGCAGACCCGCGAACTCGCCATCAGCATACCGGCCCATCTGTCTGCTGGACGAAGCGGGAAAGCTTCTTGAGCGTGTAGTGGCGGAACGCATAAACCTCCATCTGTGGAGCGTCGGTCCAGACCTGTCGGACTGCCAATTTGGCTTCCGGCACGGACGCTCCACTGTGGACGCTATTCTCCGCGTTCGATCCATTGCACAAGAGGCGGTCTCGCAGGGCAAGGTGGTACTTGCAATTAGTCTGGACATTGTAAACGCCTTTAACTCCTTGCCCTGGAAGGCTATCAGAGAGGCACTGATTTTCCATGGCCTGCCCGAGTGTACGCGGAGTGTCGTCTGCGACTATCTGCGCGATCGCAGCATTGAGTACGTCGGCCGAGACGGGTCTTCGCATAGCAGGAGAATGTACTGCGGGGTCCCACAGGGGTCGGTCCTGGGGCCACTCCTGTGGAACCTCGCGTACGACGTGGTGCTGCGAATCGCTCTGCCCGTCGGGGTTCAAGTCGTGTGCTACGCGGACGATACACTGGTACTCGCGGAGGGAGAGGATTTCGCGCGGACGACCTGTGTCGCCGAGTATGGTGTCGCCTGCGTGGTCCGTAGAATCCAAGCTCTGGGACTACAAATCGCGCCACATAAGACCGAGGCACTGTGGTTTCACGACCTCCCCAAGGGCGTGGAACCGCCAAGCTCTGCGGTCCGCGTGGGCGACGCCGTTGTCCAGGTGGGGAGGTGCATGAAGTACCTTGGCATCATCTTAGACGGTCGCTGGGAGTTTGTCGAGCACTTCGACCGCCTAGTCCCCCGGATCGAGAAGGTAGCGGGTGCCCTGCACCGAATCCTGCCTAATCTGGGGGGACCGCGGGAGAGTGTTCGGCGGCTCTACTCGGGGGTCGTGCGGTCCATGGCCCTATACGGTGCACCAATATGGGCGGATGAACTGGCCGGCAATCGTGCATGTAAAGCAAAGCTGCTAAGCGTGCAACGCCGGCTGGCCATAAGGGTAGCACGCGGATACCGCACGATCTCCCATGAAGCGGCAGGTCTTCTGGCGAGACTTCCCCCCCTGGACATTTTGGCGAAAATGGACGCAAAGGTGTATGCGGAGATGCGCCGCATGCGCGAGGAGGGTCAGGACTTGCCCCCCAGGGCCGTTACCGTGATGCGGCAACAGGCGCACGAAGATGCTCTTGAGGAGTGGCAGACGCGCCTACAAGAGCCGGCTAGTGAACGCCAGAGGGTCGTGGGAGCAATCATGCCCGTCTTCCAAGACTGGATGAGCCGAGCGGGTGGCCAAATAAGCTACCGGATGACTCAGGTACTCACCGGACACGGGTGCTTCGGCGAGTACCTGCACAGGATCAATAGGGAAGCTTCGGCATCATGCCACCACTGCAGCTCCCCAAGTGATGATGCCCAGCACACGTTGGAGGTCTGCCCCGCGTGGCAATCGCCGCGACGAGACCTCATCGCTGTGATCGGGGGAGACCTCCGGCTGCCCTCCGTGGTAGCAAAAATGGTGCAGAGCAAAACCGAGTGGGACGCAGTCTCCTCCTTCTGTGAGATAGTAATGTCCAAGAAGGAGGAGGCCGAAAGAGAGAGGGAGAGGGCTGACCCCGCTAGGAGGCGGAGGCGCAGAGGCGGCGCTGACCAGCCTCGCCCTAGCCCCAACGCCCTGTAGTCATGGGCAAAGAATAAGACTACGGTATCCCCTGCCTGTCGTAGGAGCCGACTAAAAGGGGGGCCAAGCCCTGTAGTCCCGGGCTTAGAATAGGGCTACGGTATCTCCTGCCTGTCGTAAGAGGCGACTAAAAGGGGGCATCGGAGTCGCGGGTGGTAAGAGTGGGGGCTCGAACCACCGTTACAAGCGACTCCGTGGCGGCGGCGGTGTGTGGTGGCCGCACACTGCCGCAGATGAGGGCTTTCAGGCGTAAGCCGGAAACTAGACGGGTGCCGAAATGCACAGTGCGCGGGGGTTCCGGAGTGTTCATTGAGATCCCGGAGCCCCCCCTCTAAACGCACGGAGAGGGCCACCGGGGGGGTTTTAGTGGGTAAAAATCCCACATAACCCGGCTTTCCCCCCAGAAAGTCGGGTATCTTTTGAAGATTTCCCCCTCGACAACAAAAAAAAAAAAAAAAGGTTAGGTTAGGTTAGGTTAGGTTAGGTTTTTTTTTTTTTTTTTTTTTTTTTTACATTTTACTTCGTCCTCTGACATGATCAGAGACAGTATTGGCATTTAATGTTGCCGGCAGGGGAAATCCTCATGGACGCCTGGGAAGGGATGCCCAGGCAGTGCCGGACTCTTACCGGCTAAAACCCCTGCCGGTCACCATTTTACATTTTGACTTATTGTCTCACATGAGACCTAGAGTTCACCATAGAAAGTAACAAAGAGTAACTAAGTAACTTATAACATTCAGCATATGACCAATTTTTTTTTTTTTTTTTTTTTTTTTTTTCTCCATTTTTTATTTTTTTTTTTTTTTTTTTTTTTTTTTGTCTCCGTTTTTTTTTTTTTTTTTTTTGCTGTGGTTATTCTTTTCCATATACTTATTTCTACTTATTTACCTAAATTTTTGATATACTAAATACATATAATTCACTTATATAATCTAGTATAATTTGTTTACTTATTTCTATTTATTACTACGTTTGCGATTGCCTTACAATACTTAACAAATTTTTCACTTATGTCTGCATTGGCCAAAATTATGCTTAAAGTATCCCTATTCAGTTCCATATTTATTTCCTGTTCTAGGTTATGTCGATTAACAGCAAACTGTGGGCATTCTAACAAGACATGAGGCACCGATTCCGGGGAGCCAGGCTCGCAGATGCACGATGGGCTCTCCTTGCACTTGAATCGGTACAAGTACTCGGAAAACCCACCGTGCCCTGTAAGGATTTGGGTCAAAATTCCAGTGGGTCTCAAGTTTTTCACCAGTCTATGCGCAGCGACGGCATCGGGAATAAACATTTTGGTAACTGCCGCGGTTTTGCCCGACTGATACCTCCGATTCCATTTGTCAAGCGACTCCAATCGGATTTGTCGCTTGACAAATGAAATAGGGCAGAGGTCGTAATCCGGCCTTTTCTTTGAGGAAAGGGCCGCCTCTTTCGCGAGACAGTCCGCGCGTTCATTGCCCTCGAAACCGGCGTGAGCCTTGACCCAGAACAAGGAAACTGCCTTTCCCTGGACCAAAGCCCGTCTTAGGTTGTCCCTACTCTCCACCGCTAAAGGGTGAGGAGCGCCTTGGTTTACGACCGTTTCCAGCGCTGCCCTCGAGTCGCTGAATATGCCAAAGCTCTCCTCCCTACGCTTTAGGATTTCCACCGTGGCGGTGCGTATGGCCACCAGTTCAGCCTGGTAGACTGTGCAGTACGACGGCAAAGCAAGCTTGATGGCTCGGATTTCGGACTCGTTGTTCCATAGTGAACATGCGGCCCCGACCTTACCATCAATCTTGCTGCCGTCGGTGTATATACGGACAGCTTGCACGCTATGTGCACTCACGAGTGCTTGGTCGTCCAGGCAAATGAAACTCGCGGCCACACGCTCCGCCGGGTGGGGGAACTTTGAATATCCCACCGGGCGCTCCACCTCACGGCCCCCCAGCGCCGGCCAGGGTTCCCCCCTCTTGACCCTACACAGGGCAGCCGCCTCCTGTATTCTAAGGTCAAGCGGCAGCAACCCAGCCAACGCCAGAGCCGCGTTCAGTGAAACCGTCCGGTAGGACCGACAAAGCTTTTGAGCGAAGCCTCTCTGTACCGCATCGAGCTGGTTTCGCACCCCTACCTTAAAGGTGGCTTCGGACCACGCGCTAGCCGCATACAAGATGATAGGCTCTACCGCGGCTACATAGATACTATGAATCACCTCTGGGTGCAAACCCCAACCCGTGCGAGCTGCGCGGGACAGCTGCTTATAAATGTCCAGGGCCTTTCGACAGACGTTGGCGACATGGCTGTTAAACGTTAACTTTTCATCGATCGTTAGCCCCAAGATCGTTATTTCCTTCGACATTCCAATGCCGACCCCCCCCATGCTTAGGAGTGGTGTGTCATATTTTAACTTTTTTGTCAAGGTCATCGCTTTGGTCTTTTGCGGCGCAAAGTTTAATTTGTTTTTGATACCCCACTCTCTCACATAGGCGAGGGCGGCATTGGCCTGCCGTTGGATTTGGAGCGCCGTGTCTCCATCGAATAGGAGAACGACGTCGTCCGCGAAGGCCTGACAGTAGTCACCGCGTCCCTCGAGCCCCTTCAACAACGGATCTAGTAGGAGGTTCCAGAGAGTAGGGCCCCCGATTGAACCCTGCACACACCCCTTGTTTGTTGTCTTGCAGTACTCTGCGCCCCCGTATCTCACTTTAACTTTTCTGTCCAGCAAGTAGCTGTCCATGAGCCTGCGAAGGTTCAGTGGACAATTTTCCTCGGCCAATCGCGTCCTTATCGCTGGCCACCATGCGTTATCGAAGGCTCCCTCTATGTCCAATGATATCATTGTCACTATTTTCTTGTCTTTTATTTTGCGTCTGATGTGCTGCATCAGGACATAGAGGGAGTCCTCGGTACTCTTCTGGGGCATAAAACCATATTGGTGATCGCTCATGCCAGGCAGTATATATATTTTGAGCCGTGCCACCATTATTTTCTCCAGAATTTTCCCCATCAGTGGAAGGAGCCCTATCGGTCTGTAGGACTTAGGACTTGTGTAGTCCTCCTTCCCGGCCTTCCTGAGAGCAACCACTGTAGCCTCTTTCCAGATTCCTGGGAAGTGGCTGTGTTCCAGGCACTTGTTGAGCAGGTCGAGGAAGAGCTTGGGGTTTGACGAGATAGCGTGCTCGCATATATCGGCCGTGAAGCCGTCTGCTCCGGGCGCTTTCTTGGGATTAAAGGAGTCCACAGCTGTATGTAGCTCCTCCATTGTAAACGGCGGATCATGTTCACCATGTTCCGTATCGTTTACATTCTCGGCTGCTTTTCTTATTCGCTGGTGATCTTCATTGTCAGTCTCCTCCGTGTCATCCCGATAGAAAGTCTCGGCCAGTATCTTCGCCGACTCACTCAGCTCCTTTTGAACGCCATCCACCACAAGTGGCAAGTCCTCCTGTCTCTTAGTGGTTCTACTTATCACCCTGTAGATCCCCTCCCATACCCCCTCCCTATCTTGTTTCCCGCAGAACTCCTTCCAACTCTTTATTTGTGCCCTTTTTGCCTCACTCTCATAGTGTTCTTTTGCTTCCAGGTACCCCTCGACGACTTTCGCTCTTCGGGTCGGCGCTGCGCATCGGATTCGACGTTTCTTCGTGGCGACATCTTTCTTCATCCTCGCTAGTTCTTCGGACCACCATGGCAGGGTAAGTTTTTCGTTGGATTTTTTCTTTGGTAATGTATCGTCGCAAACTCTGCTTATCGTGCTCGAATACTTTTCCACCAGAGAGTCCAAGTCCTCTTTGCCCTGCGCTCGCTCGACGTCTTGCAGGCTTACATCGTTCTCTTTGATTAGCTGGTCCAGTTTCTCATGAAACTGGCTCCAGTTAGCCTTTTTGGAGTTATAACGCCTGGTGGTTCTCTGAACCTTGACGCCTTTGGATCTTTCCACCCGAATTTTAAAGATTAGGGCGTTGTGGTCCGAGCTGGTGACGTCGTCGTGCACTTTCCAGTCGTCAACGAGATCGAGCATGTCCTCTGTGCAGGCCGTTATGTCGATGACACTTTTCAGCACCCTGTCACCTCTTACCGTGTAAAAAGTGTCTGCGACTCCCGTGTTGAGGATCTGCAAGCGAAGTTCTTCCAGGGCTCCTGCCAAATCCTCGCCTCTGTGGTCGATGATGTGGCTTCCCCACCAGGGACTTTTTGCGTTAGCGTCACCCCCGATCAACAGGTTTTTGGGTCGCAAGCTTTTCTCCAAGTCCTTGAGCTGCTCCAGGTATGGCTCCAGGGGCCGGTCTGGCTCGAAGTAGAAGGAGATGACGGTAACCTCCCAGGCACTAGTACGGATTTTCACAACCACGATGTTGTTGGTTGTGAGCTGCGGGTATTCGACGATATCCACATCCCGGTCAAAGACGGCTATTGCCGCCTTGACTTTCCCCTCTGCCCGACCAGTGCTCTGGTAGATCCTCACCCCCGTGTAGCTCTTCATGCTGTTAGTCCCGCCCACGTACGGCTCCTGGAGCAGCGCGAAGGCAGCTTTTCTTTTGGTGCACTCCATCATCAATTCATACGTTGCCAGTTCCTTTCTCTGCAAGTTTGCCTGAATGATGAGGTACGCAAGCGGATTGTCCTGGTGTTTTCCGTGGGCGCCCTTAGCAATACGCCGTTGTAGCCCTAGCTAGCGCATCCCACCTACGCCGCACTGGACACTCCATGCTGAAAGCGATATGGTCGGTATTAGCCATTTTTGCCTGTACGCAGTTGCAGCAAGTAGGCGGCACATCTGCCAGCCGATCCGGGCAGTCCATCCACATGTGGAGACCTCCACAGTGGCTGCACTTTTCCAAGGTCTCCTTACAGAATCTCTTTCCGTGGCCGTATCCCAGGCAAAGAGAGCACTGGACCAGAGGTGACTTGTCCTCTACCCGCACCTGCTGAAGGTCCACGTGCACCCTGCCTGCCGCCGTCAGGCGCTGCCACACGAGCGGGGACACCTGTAGCACAATGTGACCTGCATGTGGGTTCCGAGTCTTTCTTCTATATTTGACAGTCATCCGTTGCTCTTCCTGGGCGACGTCTCGGAGTAGGTGACTGTTTTGATTGCGCAAGGCAGTCACAACGTCCTCGTCGGTGTTGTATGTCAGGACGTCCTTAAGGATGATTAGAGGATCCTTATTTTTTACTTCCTCCACATGGAGGTCCGTGCCGGCGTTTTTAATCCTCGCGGCCACCTTGGCAATTTCTTCTTTAGTCGTGCAGCCAACAATCACCTTCTGATCTCTGGCCTTTCGTGCCACCTCCACGCGGAGCCCCTCCGCCCTGGCGTTGACCGCCTTTCGAAGCTTTTCGAGGATCACCTCTCCGGTCTCGGTTTCGTCTTTGGAGGCGACTACCACCGAATGTAGGGTGTTCCTGCTGATTGGGGCTGCCCCACTACTGGTTCCGGTGGCAGTCACACTCGCATACGTCACGGTCTTTTCGATGGTCTCCTGCTGTTTGGCCATGGACTGCTTCAGCTCTTCCAGCATTCTGGCGCTACTCGTGAGCAACTTTGTGTGCTCATCGAGTCGCGCCAGAACGCCGGATTCCAGGCCGACTGGGAGTGCAGGGTCGGACGGTGTCTCCGGCTCCAGCGCCCCTTCCTCCTCTTTTTTATTATTAGCCTTCCTGGCCTTTGTGCCCCCCTCGGCCTCCTTCACAAGCTGATACAGCCGATCAAGGGCCCCCGAGATGCCCACCAAAAAAATTTGCGCCCGCGATATGGAAAGTGTATTCCGGATGGAAATCTATTGCCAAAAAAGGTAAAGGTTGATGTAATTTGATCAGATTTTAAGTGCTATAGGCGGCAAAAATTCGGTAATTTCGGTAATTTAGAGAAATTTAGAAAAAATCCTCACCTGAGGACACACACAGCCAATGTTGTTGAAATTAATGTACTGTTATCGGCAAAAAACTCGAGAATTAGGGATGATTTTCACCTCGGGACACACACTGTTTATTCTCGGTGCAACACGAATAGAGTGGCGGAGCGTGCGCGAGGTGGGTCCGCTTTGTTTCGAGTTGTGGGTAGGTGCGGTCGTCTCGGGACACACACTGTTTATTCTCGGTGCAACACGAATAGAGTGGCGGAGCGTGCGCGAGGTGGGTCCGCTTTGTTTCGAGTTGTGGGTAGGTGCGGTCGTCTCGGGACACACACTGTTTATTCTCGGTGCAACACGAATAGAGTGGCGGAGCGTGCGCGAGGTGGGTCCGCTTTGTTTCGAGTTGTGGGTAGGTGCGGTCGTCTGAGGACACACACAGCCAATGTTGTTGAAATTAATGTACTGTTATCGGCAAAAAACTCGAGAATTAGGGATGATTTTCACCTCGGGACACACACTGTTTATTCTCGGTGCAACACGAATAGAGTCGGTTAGGTTAGGTTAGGTTAGGTTTTTTTTTTTTTTTTTTTTTTTTGGTTACGCGGGGGAATGCATTTACGCACTTCGCCGCCCTGCTGTCGGGGGACAACAGGGCGCCTTTGTGTGGGACTCCCAGCCCGAGGGCTGGACTACCCACTAAACCCCCGCGGTGTTCCTCCTCTACTCTACCGGGCCACAGGATAGGCCAGAGGTTAAGTCACTGTGGCCCGGCGAGAGGATGTCCCAGAGGGACTCTCATAGTGGGGGGGCCAGACGGGCCCCCCTGCGCTGTGTCACCACAGCGTCTCCTGGCCCGCGACGCATCGCCCTACGGGGCTCCTCTGCATTCAGAGGAGGCCGTGAGCGAGCGCGCGGGCACTCTATGTTTTGCTGGAAGGCACCCCGGAACACGTGGGGGCGCCTTCCGGCTCGCCGTGAAAGTGGGCGGCGGGTCCCCCGACCCTCCGCCCACGGCCGCTCTAGTCGGGGGCGCGCGCATACTCCGCGCGGCGGTGCCCCCTAATCGCACGGCGGCGGGGCGGGAGCGTGAGACCAGCACGCTCCCGCTCCCGCAACTCCTCTCTTTTGGCCGCCATCACCTCGCCCGCAAACGTGGCGATGGCGGCCCAACTCTCTTGGCCGCCGACCATTTGCGGGATAATGGCCGGCAGCGACAGGTCGGCCCCAACAACGGCCACGAGGGAGGTCCGCTGCGCGCTCCAGGCGGAGCACACGGCCAGCGTGTGCTCTGCCGTGTCCTCCGCATTGGACGCGCAGTACCGGCACTCGGGGCCCGACTCTATCCCTACCACCTCCCACAGGTACTTGGCAAAACAGCCGTGACCTGTGAGGAGTTGGGTCAGGTGATAGGTCGGGGTCCCGTGCGCCCGCTCCACCCATGGCCGCAGGACCGGCCGGACCGCCTCTACGAGTCTCCGACTCGCAGAGGGGTCCTCCAACCTCAGGGCCCACCTACGGAAGAGATCGTCGCGAGCCTCCTGCCTCCAACGTACGATCTCCGCCGGGGTGGGCAGGTTAGGTTAGGTTAGGTTAGGTTAGGTTAGGTTAGGTTAGGTTAGGTTAGGTTAGGTTAGGTTAGGTTAGGTTAGGTTCCCCCCCAATGGGTTCCCGCCTTGTCGTGGCGGGGGGGCTTAGTAGCCAGGTCTCGCCAACCTGGTGAACCAAGAGGAACCCCCCGGTGGGGCCGCCTCTCCGGACTTCCGGGCACAAGTTCGGTCGGAGGTGGCCAGTAGGTCGGCTTGCCGACTGAGGTGGACTGCGGTGTCGCGCTTGTCGCGATGCCGCGGCCGGGCCCATCGTGGCGGGGGCGGCGGCGGGATGGACGGGCGGCAGCCTATCCATCCTGCCAGCGGCCCTAACGGGTGCCGCCAACGTGTTGGCGGAGGCGGTGGGGCTGCAGGGGAGGAGGCGTGTCGGTATTGCGTCGGCCGCTCGCCCTATCCTCTGCAGCCGTAGTGGTAGGCGCGGCTGCGGAGGAAGAGGAGTGTCGGTATTGCGTTCGCCGCTCTCCCTGTCCTCCGCAGCCGTCGTGGCAGGCGCGGGGCCACGTTAATCGACCCGTCGCACTGGGACCAGGGCTGTCGGATACGGGTGCTGTCCGACGCCCAGTGCTGGATGGTCTCGGGTGGTGGATGACGACGTGTCTGGTGTTCGGCACGTCGTCAATCTGGAGGGAGCGCAAGCTCCGAGGTGGGGTCCGGTTTGGACCGGCGCTGTCGGGGCCGCGGAGGAGTGCGAAAGCGTGCCCGTGGCTCCGACACCAAGCGCAGCGGAGGAACACCCCAGGGGTTTTAGTGGGTATACCGACCAGTGGCGGGAGTCCCACATAACCACCCGCCTGCCCACGAGGTGTGGTGGTATCCATAAAGGATTTCCCCTGGTAAAAAAAAAAAAAAAAAAAAAAAGGTTAGGTTAGGTTTTTTTTTTTTTTTTTTTTTTTTTTTTGAATAAGGTACCGCCACCATTAATTTCGTGGCGACCTTTAAGTCATTATTTATAAAATTGTCCTTAGATAAAATATAAAATTAAATTTAAACGATTTTAAATATTAGTCATATGATAAAAAAAAAAATTAAAATTGAATGTATACAATGCAATAAAAAGAAAATGTCTTATTGTTAAAATTAAAACAGTCCCTTAATAAAATATTAAAACTATACAGTTTAAAATACTTGTCCTATTATAAAATTTAAAATTGAGTGTATACAGTAAAAATATCTTAGTCTTAAATTATGATAGATTAATAAAAGTTTTCCCTTTTCTTTCTCTTATCCCCTCTTTCTCTTTTTTCTATTGTGTCTCTTTTTTCTTCTTGTCTCTTTATTCTTTTGTGTCTCTTTTTTCTTTTTGTCTCTTTTTTTTTTTTTTTTTTTTTTTTTTTTTTTTTTTTTTTTTTATTAACTTACAATTTTAATTAAAATAAAAACTACGTGCCCCGACGCCTTGTCTCTGACTATTCATAAGAGTAGTGACAAGCAAGGCGCCGGGGCTAACATAAAATCATAAGCATAAAATGTATATAATGTAAATTTAAAAATATCTAAGTGTACAATAAGTTAATACAAAGTAAAAAAAAAAATAAAAGACAGAACTGTTGGACCATTTTTAATCCCGGCCCCCATTTGCTCTAGAGGCCGCGCGCGTTACCCCCAGGGCGAAGGGCAGGAAGATCTCTCGACTTTTAGAGTCGGCCATAAAGGCGGCGAATGCCTCGCACCTCACCGCTGCTCCCAGGAGTATCTCGCAATCGGCCCGTACAGCTCCAAAACGGGGGCACTCCTCCAGCAGGTGCTCCAGCGTTTCGGGAGTCTCGTCATCACAGATGCAGGACGGACTCCCCGCGAGCTTGAACCTGTGGAGGTACGCTCGAAAGCCGCCGTGCCCCGTCAGGAGCTGCGCCTTGGCATTGCACATCGTGAATTTGCCAAGGACTTTATGGGCCGATGCGACGTCCGGGAAGAACAGCGAGGTGACGCGGCCTGTGGCAGACTCGCTGTAGCGGGCCTGCCACTTTGCCACTGTCTCCCGTCTCACCTGCAGTTTTGCATGTGAGACGGGATACAGGTCGTAGGCTGCCGCGTCCTTGCGAGACAACGCCGCCCTCTTGGCCAACTCGTCAGCGCGCTCGTTGCCGGGGATCCCGACGTGGGCCTTGATCCAGAAAAACCGGATCAGGCCCCCGTTATCCTGTATGTCCCCCAGCTGACCGTGAATTTTCACGGCCAGCTGGTGTGTGGGCGAGGGGTTCCTGAGCAACTCCAGAGCAGATCTGGAGTCGCTCAGGACGCTCGCCCTGATGGGACCGGGACCCCCGGCCACGAGGTCGAGAGCCTTGGAGATCGCCACCATCTCCGCTTGGAAGACGGAGGCGAATCCCTCCAGCCTGAAACCCCTGGTGCGGACCTCAACGCCGTCCCTCCACAGAGTGACCGCACCCCCCACCCTGCCCCCGATCTTGCTGCCGTCCGTATAGGCCTGGGCCCAATCGTCGGGCACCTTACTGAGCTCCTCCACGCTGGCCACCTCCTCGAACTCAACTGGAGTCCGTAGAGCGGGGTGTGCCAGCGTGAACGGGCTGCAGCGGCGCTCGACCTCCCGGCCCGGCAGCGGGGCGAAGGGCCTCCCCCTCTTCAACTCATAAAGCCGAAGGGCCTCCTCGGCCCTAAGGTCGAGGGGGAGGATCCTCGCCAAGAGAACGGCGGCAGTGTAGGAGGTGGTGCGATGGGCCTTGGCGATGCGGATCGCGAAGGCCCTGGTCACCCTGTCGAGTAAGGCCCTGACCCCCACTCGCTGCGCGACAGGCGCCCAGACGTTTGCCGCATAGAGGATGGTAGGCTCGATGACGGTAGTGTAGAGCAGCCGGACGATATCGGCATTTAAGCCCCACGTCGCCCTGGCCGCCCTAGACACCATCCCGAACCTAGCCATAGCTTTGCCGCAGACCCTGTTGAGGTGGCTAAGAAAATTGAGGTTCTTGTCGATCGTCAGACCCAACACGGTGATCTCGTCCGAGAACGCGATGTCCTCCCCCCCAAGCTTCAGCTTGGGTGGGTTAACATCGCGCTTCCTGGTGACCACCATGGCTTGGGTCTTCCGAGCGGCGAACCTCATCTTAGCCCCCTCTCCCCACTCGGACACGGCGTCCAGTGCGGCATTGAGGATGTCCTCGAGCTCACCCACAGTCTGCGCCGCGGCGATAATCAAAATATCGTCCGCGAACGCCTGCAGGTGAGCCCGAAGGTCCCCACCGCGCCGGAGCAAAGGGTCGAGTAACAGGTTCCACAGCAAGGGACCGCACGTCGAGCCTTGGATGCAACCTTTCGAAGTAGGTCTGTCTACTTGTGCCCCCGCGTACCTGACTGTGACCTGTCTTTCGCTCAGGTAGCTGCACAGAAGTTGGTAGACAGACTGGTCGCATCCAGTGGCCAGGATCTGGTGTTTTATTCCGGGCCACCACGCATTGTCGAAAGCCCCCTCGATATCGAGGGAGACGACTCCGACAATGCGTTTTTGCCCGACGTGATCTCTTATGAGCTGTACAGCATCATACAAAGCGTCCTCGGTGCTGCGCTGCGGCATAAAGCCATATTGGCGCAGGCTCAGTCCTCCGCCCACCCCGAGCTGCCAGAGAAGCCTCCCGGCCATCATCTTCTCCAGGATCTTCCCCAGGACTGACAGGAGCCCGATTGGCCTGTATGATTTCGGCTGCGAGTAGTCATCTCTGTTGGGCTTAGGCAGGATTTTGACTACCGCAGCCTTCCAGTCCTTAGGGAAGTATCCCAGAGAAAGGCAGGCGTTCATCAGGGCGACAAATACATCATTTCTCGCCCTGATGGCCGCACTGCAGATGTCGGCCGTGAGGCCGTCCCCCCCGGGCGCCTTTTTAGGGTGGATGCCCCTCAAGACGCCCGAGAGCTCGTGCTGGGAGAAGGGAATAAACTCCCGCGGCTTGGACCTGGCTTCATCCTCCATGCGGGCGACTGCCTGCCTGACACGGGCATGAGTCTCCGACTCGGACTGAAGATCGTCAGCCGGGAAGAATGTGTCCGCTATGAGAGCGGTGGAGCCGACGGCATCCAGGGCGCGTCCATCCGCGCCGCTGAGGAGGGTATCTTCCCTCCTACGAGCGGCGCATCTTAGCACCCTATAGATGCCGTCCCACACGCTCTCATGCTGCTGCTTTGTGCAGAATTCCACCCAGCTGGCGGTCTTGGCCGCCTCAATGGCGGCCTTGTAGTCCTCCTTGGCCACCAAATACTCCGCGACCACCCCGTCCCTTCGGCGGCTACTCGCGTGCCGGATTCGACCCCTCATCGTAATGAGTTGACGCTTCTTGAGCTGCAACTCATGGCTCCACCAAACCACCCGTTTGGGTGCCTTTGGTGGAGCCAGAAGAGGGATCGAATCCTCGCACGCGCCGTGAATCGCCGCGGTGTACCTACCAATGGCCTCCTCAAGACCGCCGGGCGTCTCGATAGCCTCGATTTCCTCGACCGTCCAGTCTCCCAGACGGTCGACGAACGAGGCCCGAAAAGTATCCCAGTCGGCCTTCCCGGCGTGGTAACGCCTGGTGGATCCGCAGGCTCTGTCCGGCTCCGTCTCGGGTCCCACCCCCACCTCGAACGTTATCGCCCGATGGTCGGGAGCGGAGGGGATGAGATCCGGACGGACCATCCAGCCCCTCACTCGATGGAAGAGCGCCGACGTGGCGAGGGTTACATCGACGATGCTTGTAAAAAGCCTATCCCCCCGCCAGATGTAGAACGTCGGCGCTCCTCCCTCGTTGAGAACCTGCAGATCCACCTGGGCTGCGAACTCGGAGAACAGGGTTCCTCTCTGGTCCTCGCGCTCGCAGCCCCACCAAAGGCTTTTGGCGTTAATATCCCCGCCGAGAAGGACCGCGCTGGTGCCCATGCGGTCCATGAAGGCCTGGATGTCACGAAGGTAGGGGCTGAGGTCGCGGTCTCCCTCAAGGTACACCGAGACCAGGCCGATCTTCTGCCGATCCCACTCCACCACCACCGCCACGACGTTTTCCGTGATTGTGGTGGCGTCCTGGACGACAGAGAGGGCCGGGTCGAGTACTAGGATGGCCGACTTGACCGGTTTGTCCCTGGTGGCCATCTTTTGTATACAAGTATACCGGGTGTCCACTCGGCCCACCGATCCAGTATAAGGTTCCTGGATCAGTATGGCCGAGTAGCCACCCTCGATGGCCACCTGGACCGCCTCGTGGAACGCGGCGCGGCAACGACCAATGTTGACTTGCATCAACCGGATCGCGCCCCGCCGCGCCCCAGGAGGCCGCCCCGCGGGGTCCCGGTCACTGTCGGCCACCCCAGCACCCGGTGCACCCCGAGACTGTAAGGGTGCCAAGGTGCCCGCATCAGCAGTATTTAATGGCCTGCCGCGCTATGCTGTCCCAGCGAATACGCTCGGGGCAATCCGCGGCGTATGCAGGGTGCGCGGAGTCTGCCCCTGACACTTTGGTGCAGTGGCAGCAGCGCGGGTCTCCAGCTCGCGCTGACGGGGGACAGTCCCTGGTTTGGTGCTCCCCGCTGCACCGGCCACACCTGGCATCGGCACGACAAACGCGTGCCGTATGCCCGTAGCCCATGCAGCGGTAGCACTGCACCAGTGGGGACTGGTCCACCGCCAGCACGACCTGGTACCCCAGCCTGATCCTCGCTCCCTCCATGCGCCGCCAGATCTCGGGGGTCACCTCTAAGACAACGTTGCAATGCGCACCATTCCTACCGTTGGTGCGCCTAAGGACCCGGGCATCGTCCCCGGTAAAGGCGACGCCCGCCATCAAGTCCCTGTTCTGGGACCCGATGGCGGCCATCACCTGTTCGTCGGGGACGTCTCTCGCGACACCGACGAGGCGAATTAGGGGTCGCTTGTCGGCGGGCTCGGTGACTGTAAAGAGGCCACCGGCCCCCGACAGCTTCTTTTTGAACACTTCCCTGCCCTCGTCGGTGTCGCAGGAGAGCAGCACTTTACTGTTTCTCAGCTTCCTCACCGCGCTGACCCCGATCCCAAGGGCGATGACGTCGACCTTCCCCTTTATATCGGCAATAGTAGCCTCTGCGGTCTTACTAGGGTCGGTCGACGTCACCACCACGGAGTGGCGCGGCGAGGAAGCCACCTGAGCGTAGGATCGGAAAGGGACCCGATCTCGTTGTGGCAGCCGCGGGACAGCGGCGGTGGCGGGGCAGTTGTTGGGGCGGGGAGGGCCAACCGAGGGGGCCAGAGCGGGCCCCGCGAGCGGCGCAGGCTGCTGCCTGTCGAGCCGCTCGCGAAGCCCACGGAACTCCCCCCTCACCTCCTCCGCCCACTCCACATCCGGTTTCAAATTAACACCCCCCGCCAAACCGCCGAATTCAGTTTTAATGCCCTCGCACCGCTCCGCCAGCGCTTCAATCCCCCTGGTGAGGGACTGAAGCGCCGCCGGAGTCGGTGCGGCTTCCTTGTCCCGCAGCTCCCCGATCACGTCGAACGAGATCAGGTCCCGTGCCGCCTGGACATCCTTTTTGATGTCTGGTTAGGTTAGGTTAGGTTAGGTTAGGTTAGGTTAGGTTAGGTTAGGTTAGGTTAGGTTAGGTTAGGTTAGGTTAGGTTAGGTTCCCCCCCAATGGGTTCCCGCCTTGTCGTGGCGGGGGGGCTTAGTAGCCAGGTCTCGCCAACCTGGTGAACCAAGAGGAACCCCCCGGTGGGGCCGCCTCTCCGGACTTCCGGGCACAAGTTCGGTCGGAGGTGGCCAGTAGGTCGGCTTGCCGACTGAGGTGGACCGCGGTGTCGCGCTCGTCGCGATGCCGCGGCCGGGCCCATCGTGGCGGGGGCGGCGGCGGGATGGACGGGCGGCAGCCTATCCATCCTGCCAGCGGCCCTAACGGGTGCCGCCAACGTGTTGGCGGAGGCGGTGGGGCTGCAGGGGAGGAGGCGTGTCGGTATTGCGTCGGCCGCTCGCCCTATCCTCTGCAGCCGTAGTAGTAGGCGCGGCTGCGGGGGAAGAGGAGTGTCGGTATTGCGTTGGCCGCTCTCCCTGTCCTCCGCAGCCGTCGTGGCTGGCGCGGGGCCACGTTAATCGACCCGTCGCATTGGGACCAGGGCTGTCGGATACGGGTGCTATCCGACGCCCAGTACTGGACGGTCTCGGGTGGTGGATGACGACGTGTCTGGTGTTCGGCACGTCGTCAATCTGGAGGGAGCGAAAGCTCAGAGGTGGGGTCCTGTTTGGACCAGCGCTGTCGGGGCCGCGGAGGAGTGCGAAAGCGTGCCCGTGGCCCCGACACCAAGCGCAGCGGAGGAACACCCCAGGGGTTTTAGTGGGTATACCGACCAGTGGCGGGAGTCCCACATAACCACCCGCCTGCCCACGAGGTGTGGTGGTATCCATAAAGGATTTCCCCTGGTAAAAAAAAAAAAAAAAAAAAGGTTAGGTTAGGTTAGGTTAGGTTAGGTTAGGTTAGGTTAGGTTAGGTTAGGTTTTTTTTTTTTTTTTTTTTGGTTACGCGGGGGAATGCATTTACGCACTTCGCCGCCCTGCTGTCGGGGGACAACAGGGCGTCTTTGTGTGGGACTCCCAGCCCGAGGGCTGGACTACCCACTAAACCCCCGCGGTGTTCCTCCTCTACTCTACCGGGCCACAGGATAGGCCAGAGGTTAAGTCACTGTGGCCCGGCGAGAGGGTGTCCAGAAGGGACTCTCATAGTGGGGGGGCCAGAAGGGCCCCCCTGCGCTGTGTCGCCGCAGCGTCTCCTGGCCCGCGACGCATCGCCCTACGGGGCTCCTCTGCATTCAGAGGAGGCCGTGAGCGAGCGCGCGGGCACTCTATGTTTTGCTGGAAGGCACCCCGGAACACGTGGGGGCGCCTTCCGGCTCGCCGTGAAAGTGGGCGGCGGGTCCCCCGACCCTCCGCCCACGGCCGCTCTAGTCGGGGGCGCGCGCATACTCCGCGCGGCGGCGCCCCCTAATCGCACGGCGGCGGGGCGGGAGCGTGAGACCAGCACGCTCCCGCTCCCGCAACTCCTCTCTTTTGACCGCCATCACCTCGCCCGCAAACGCGGCGATGGCGGCCCAACTCTCTTGGCTGCCGACCATTTGCGGGATAATGGCCGGCAGCGACAGGTCGGCCCCAACAACGGCCACGAGGGAGGTCCGCTGCGCGCTCCAGGCGGAGCACACGGCCAGCGTGTGCTCTGCCGTATCCTCCGCATTGGACGCGCAGTACCGGCACTCGGGGCCCGACTCTATCCCTACCACCTCCCACAGGTACTTAGCAAAGCAGCCGTGACCTGTGAGGAGTTGGGTCAGGTGATAGGTCGGGGTCCCGTGCGCCCGCTCCACCCATGGCCGCAGGACCGGCCGGACCGCCTCTACGAGTCTCCGACTCGCAGAGGGGTCCCCCAACCTCAGGGCCCACCCGCGGAAGAGACCGTCGCGAGCCTCCTGCCTCCAACGTACGATCTCCGCCGGGGTGGGCCACCCTCCATTGCTCCGCATCAGGGCACTCCGCTCGTAAACCCTCTCGAGGACTCCCGCCTCGAGGTCCCAGGGCAGGCTCGCCGCCAAAAGGCACGCCGCCTCGTAAGAGACGGTGTGGTACGCTCTTGCAGCCCTCTGCGCTATCACCCGTTGCGGGCGACGCAACAGGGCGGTGTTGCTCGCGCAGAGGGCGGCCTTCGCCCATATGGGCGCTCCATATAGAGCCTTGGAGCGCACCACACCGTCGTAGAGGCGGCGACAAGCGCTCCCGGGACCACCGCGGTTAGGCAGCAACTTCGCGAGCCTCCCGGCATACGACACCAACTTTGGCGCCAGCTGCCGGAAGTGCTCGCGGAAACTCCACCGACTGTCGAGGACCAATCCCAGGTACTTCATGGTCTCCCCGACACCGATGGAGGCGCCACCGACGGTGATTTGGGAGTCCCGAGGAGGTCGCATCCGAGGCCCATGAAAATAGATGGCCTCGGACTTCTCCAGAGCGACCGTGAGCCCGAGTGCCCTGATGCGGTGCACGACCTGCGCTACTCCCGCTGTAGCGAGGACCTTCGCGTCCCGAAATGTGGGTCCTTGCGCGGTGACCAGGGTGTCGTCGGCGTAACAGAGTACGCCGACTCCACGAAGGGTTGTACCGCGCAGGACCCAGTCGTACCCGATGTTCCACAGGAGTGGCCCGAGGACTGACCCCTGTGGAACACCGCGAGACATGTCCCTGCGGACCACCTCCGACCGGGACGGGTAACACACGGCCCGGTCAACGAAGTAGTCCGCAAGGACCCGCCTGAGGTACCACGGGACATTGTGGTACCCCAGTGCCTCCATTATCGCCTGCCAGGGGAGGGTGTTGAAGGCGTTGGAGATGTCCAACGAGACAGCCAACAACACCTCCCCCCGGCCCGTCACTCTTACGACGCTGTCTCTGAGACGGGAGATGGCGTCCAACGTCGACCTCCCGCGACGGAAGCCAAATTGGCCGTCGCTGAGGTTGGGCCCCGCCCCCTCCAGGTGGCGGACGAGACGCGCAGCGAGCACTCGCTCAAAGAGCTTGCACGTCTCGTCCAGCAAGACGATGGGCCGGTAGGCCGATGGCGACTCCATCGGCCGCCCGTGCTTCCGGAGCAGCACGAGCCGGCCCTCCTTCCACCGTCGCGGGACCCTTCCCGACGCCAACGACTCCGTCATCAGAGACAGCGTCTCCTCCTCGAACGCCGGCATCACGGCGGCGATGACCCGCCCAGGGACGCCGTCCGGACCCGGGGCGCGGTTCTTAAGTTTCATCTTAAGAACCGCTACCCCTAACTCGGCTTCGGACACGGGCGGGACATCCCCGTCCTCCACCGGTGCCGGCAACGCCGCCATTCGCGGCGGCGCCCACTCCTCCTCCTGTACGGGGAACAGGGTGCGGACTACCAATTCGGCGAAGGCCGGTTCGAGTGACCGGGTGAGGGGGGGCGCCCAAGGCTTCAGCTTTTCGCATACCACCTTATACGGACGCCCCCACGGGTCCCGGTCGAGGCTCTCCAGCCACTCGACCCAGGCCGCCTCCTTGGCAGCCCTGATCCCCGCACCGAGCGCGGCTCGGGCCGCTCGGTAAGCGACGAGGTGCTCCTCCTCCTGGGCGAGGTCTCTGCCCCGCCTCCTGCGGTAGCGGGTGTACGTCCGCTGGGCTGCGTGGCATGCAGTACGCAGCCCCGCAAGGTGGGGTTGCCACCAGTACACCCGCCCTCGCGGGGGAGCAGGACCTCTCCGCCGCATCGCGGCGTCGCAGACGCGAGTGAGCGCCCCCGCCAGGCGGTCCGCCCTCGCGTCCACGTCCGGAGCCTCGTCGCTTGACCCAGCGACCCATCGCTCCACGATGGCCGCCTCCCTGGCCACGTCCCTGTCCAGGGTGGCGAGCCGCCATCGCGGACCCTCCCCCACCAGGGGACGGCTCAGGTCTGCCGGAGCACCGGTGGGGGCCGCAGCGATGCCGAACCACACGTACCTGTGGTCCGACAAGGTCTCGACCCCCTCGGCGACTCTCCAGCCATGCGCGCGGTTTGCCAGAGCGGGACTAGCAAAGGACAGATCCACTATGGATCCGCCCTGGGACCGCACGCATGTCTGCACCGCCCCCCGGTTGAGCAGTACGAGCCCAGTGGACACCGCCCACTCCTCCAACACCTCTCCCCGCGGGTCAGTTGCCGGATTTCCCCACGCCCTGGATTTGGCGTTGAAATCCCCGGCAACGACCACGGGGGTGGGGTGTACATCAGCCAACATTGCCCCGACCTCTACGAGCCATTGCTCGAAGTCGGCGAGGCTTCTGTTGGGTGAAAAGTACACCCCACACACTGCAATGTCTCCCAGCACGACGAGGACACAGCCGTGTCCTCTGAGCACTCTGTTGTGACACAGAGCGCCGCACTGGGAGACAATTGCCACCGAACCGTCGCGATCGCCGGCCCAGTCGTCCCGGGCGCGAACGCAGTACGGTTCAGCGACAACGGCCAGTGTCGCCTGCCACTGCGCTGCGGTCTGGAGCAATAAGTCCTGAGCCGCTGCACAGTGGTTGGCGTTGGCCTGCAGTATTCTGGTGTTGGCCATCTACACTTGGGCGGTGTCCATCTCCTCCAGCACTGGCACTTGCGGTGCCACAGGCGGTGGTGGCCCATTGCCGCCACCCGCCTTCCGTCCACTGCCTCGGCCGCCCCCCTTCTGGGGTCCAGCCGGGCAACCCTTCGCGCCCAGGCGGTGGGCAGCCGCCACCCCCTTCGCCGCGCACGCCGGGCAGTGGGGCTCAGCCGCGCACACCGCGGACTTGTGGCCAGCCTGGCCGCAGCGGAAGCACAGTCCGCTGCGATCCGCAGTGCACGCGCACTTTGCCCCCACATGTCCCGGCTCGAGGCAGCGGAAGCACCGCTGCGGCCTGGGCGCGAGGAGGGTGGCTCGGACCTGGGTCCACCCCACGGTGAGGCGACGGCCATCCGTCACCCTCCGTGCAGCCGCGATGGGACACTTTACCCATACGGCGCCCTCGCGCCCAGGTGGCCGGAAGACCGCCCCCACCTTTACGTTGGTGGCGGCGCAGTCTCCAACCTCCGCCACCATCGCCGCCACCCTTTCAGGCGTGACCGCGTCGCTCAGGCCGGTGATGCGCAACTCCACGCACCTTTCGGGCCTGGCGACGCGTACCCCGTCTCCGAGGGCCTCCCTCAGCCTCTCGGCGAGGGCATCGGCCTTGCGGCCCCTCTCGGGGCCAGCCACCTCCAAGACTTTGCCGCCCGTGGCCGCTGTGCGGAATCGCAGGCCGTCAATCCCGAGGCCCTTTAGGTCTATTGACCTTTCGGCCTCGGTCAGGACGGCCGCGTACGTCGTACCCCTCTCCACCGCCTCACTCTGCAGAGTGAGGACCACGGCAGCGGTGCGGGGGGCGCGGAGCTTCTTCGCACTCTTCTTCTTCCCACGGGCGGCCTGAGGGGTTGCCGGCGTCGCTTTTGGTGGTGCTGGTGTCCTTTTAGGTCGACCAGCCACCACACTCCACGCCTCCGTTTGTCGAGGCTGAGAGGAGGGGGACGAGGCGGTCGGGGGGCACCCTCGCTGGGAGGCTTGCGCCTCCGCCGCCGCAGCGCTCCTCCTCCCTCGCCTCCCTCCCGACCCAACGCTGCCACCGGCGCCGTTGGCGTCAGCCGGGGGCGCGGCGGAGCCGGAGGCAGGAGGGGCCACATTGGGACGAGCGGTCGGGGAGCGGACAGGAGGAGGCCCGCTCGGGCGAACGACGGCTGGGGCGGCCACAGCGGGGGGGCCGGCCGGGCGGACGGAAGGGCCGGCGCGGCGGACGGCGGGGTCGGCGGCGCGGCCGGAGGGGCCGGCGGGGAGGCGGACGGCGGTGCCGCGTGCGTCGGCCGCCAGCGGCGGACGCAGTCGCGGCTCCGGCAGCAGTCGGTCCGCAATTCCGTCCAGGCGAGCGTCCACCATGAAAAGGATCTCATCCCTCGTCATGGCTGGCGCGGCGCTCGCCTGCAGCTTCTTCAGCCCCTCCATCTCCGCCCGCAGAGCCCTTAGCTCGCCCTGGAGTCGGACGACTTCGTCCGACTCAGTGCGAGCCTTGAGTTCTCGCGCGCTCTCCAGGATGGATGTCGCGGCGGTCCTCAGGCTTTGGACGTACTGGCCCTTGAGCCTCGATGATTTCTGGGCGATCGTCCGTATCGTCTCCACGGCCGCCTCGATAGAGTTGGTCAGCTGCTCAGCCCGTAGGTCATGAGCAGCCGACGACGGCACCAACGTCACAGCAGCTGCTGAGGGAAGGGGAGGATCTCGCAAAAAGGAGATTCTCCTCCTCTCCTGTTGCCGGAGCTCCTCGGCCATCTCCTCCTCGGCCTGGAGCTCCAGTTCGCGCTCTTCCGCCTTCTCAAGTTCGGCCTTCGCCTTGGCGAGGCCGACATACCGGCCTGTCGTCGGGGGTCGGCCGCGACCACGTTTACTCGTGGCCGGTCTCCCGCACCGCCCCGCCGAGTCTTCGCTCTCAGCGTCAGACTCGGCGAGACGCTTACGCCAGAACCGGCTGGGTGAGGGTGTGGGGGAGCGCGAGCTCACCTCCATGAGGGTGCCCGTGCTGTCGTCGGATTCCGAGAACTCACGGGCAACCCTCTCCAGGTCGATGCGCGGCAGACGCACCGACACCTCTCTGAGGACCGGAGATGGGCCTCCGGGTCTCACAAAAACATCGTCCGACTTAGCCTGAAGGGCAGAGCCGGACCCACCGTCCGATGTCGCCCCGCGAAGGGCGGCACCAGACCCGTCCGAGGCCGCCCCAACAAGGGCAGCCCCAGACCCGCCCGACGCCGCCCTGACAAGGGCAGCATCAGGCCCGTCCGGAGCCGCCCTGACAAGGGCAGCCCCAGACCCGTCCGGAGCCGCCCTGACAAGGGCAGCCCCAGACCCGCCCGTGGCCGCCCTGACAAGGGCAGCCCCAGACTCGCCCGGGGCCGCCCTGACAAGGGCAGCCCCAGACCCACCCGAAGCCGCCCTGACAAGGGCAGCATCAGGCACGTCCGAAGCCGCCCTGACAAGGGCAGCATCGGACCCACTTCCTCCAAACACGGGGGAAGGAGAAGACATGTTCGCATTCAATCGCATTAATCGCATAAATCGCAAGATCGCCAGTTGCTCCAAGATTCGCAGTCCGAGATTCGGTCACCCAACGTGCCACTCCGTTACGGTGGTCACGTTGGGGTCCAGGGCACACGACGGGGACGTACTCGACTGCTCTTGGGGCGTGCCCCGGTTAGGTTAGGTTAGGTTAGGTTAGGTTAGGTTAGGTTAGGTTAGGTTAGGTTAGGTTAGGTTAGGTTAGGTTAGGTTTTTTTTTTTTTTTTTGTTTTTTTTTTTTTAATAAGGTTCCGCCACCATTAATCACGTGGCGACCTTTTAGTCATTATGTATAATATCGATGGTCCCTATTAAAAATGTCGGATCTGCAAAATCGCGACTTTTCAGGAGAGCGCTTCAAAGCCGGATTATGTAATAAAAAAAAAACTATTAATTTTACGAAGTTCAAATTCACACTGTACATTGTATAAACAGTGTCTTGTAATCTTATATTGGCAATTTAAGAAATTTGTGATTATTTATGGAGATAATGTATTACCGACATTTTTACGAGGAAAGTTTTTCACAAAAATGTTGGTTATGACACATACGACTTTATTTTTGGGGTGTCCAATTAACGTTTTAGTAGGTAGTGGCACATTCAACATTTTTACATGATGATTTTAAAATACTTTTGTCGGTTGTTCGTTTTGAATATAAGAAATAGAAATAAAAAATGAGAAAATTGTATGTCCACATACTTTAATTCAAAAGTAATATTCAATTGAAAAGTAGATATTGAAAATATTTCTTTAAAAACTTTTAGGAAACGTCCAGAGATTATTATTTGAAGTATTTTGAAGTTAGGTAATATCTGAGTTCAATAAAATTCTTTGATTATTAACCACAATATAATGTAACATAATTTTCTCAACATCTCTCATGTAACATAATTTTAGTGCAACAGGTGGGTAATTAACATTTTAGTCTTTTTTCTAAAGGTAATAAAAGGTACAAAAAATAATTTTTATCAGTTTAAAGTGCTTCTAAATAATAAAGTAATACTTATGAAAAATCAACACACGATAAAATTATCAAAATGCTTAAAAATAGTATCACAATCACCGTCACGCACATAATTTGCTTGAGATCATGCATATACGTAATGCTTACTTAAAGGTTTGGCATAACATTACTAATATAAGGATTAGTGTCAACATAAACCATCATATTAATTTAAACTTCAACTAAAGACTAAACATAATAAATTGTAGTAAATTAAAAATCACTGATATGAGATCAACATTTCTTAATTGTCATCATCCTCAGAGTCACTCCTTTGGTGGGTTGCATTTCTTGGCATATGAGGCAAATCTTTATAAAAAATGTGATATTTTTCTGGAATGACACCGGACTTACACAAGTCATTGAGATCTTTATATTTGGCATAAGGAATTGGTATGGGGCCTTTATACGCTTCAGATATTTCAAAGAAATTGTTGCGTTGGGTGTTTCTTTTAGCTGACCTGAGCACCACAAGAGTTCTTGGCTCTTCTGCAAGATCGTACTTGAATTCCATCTTTTCGTAGATACCTGCCTCAACTGTAACTTCTCTGACTTGGGTCCACTTCATTTTTTCGTTGTTGATATCTTTAGTCCAGTTTCTGTCCGACAGCAAGTCTTTGAAGTTATAAAAGTCCCGAACAGTCATCTCCTTGACTGTATATGGCTCTCCATTCAACTTGGCCCAACGTACCAAACAATTCCACTCATCAGGTGTATAAATAATTTTCCGGTCACTTTCTCTTTCGATGAGCGCGTGGACACTGTCTCCTTCGTTTTGCGTATGACCTTTTTCCATGAACCTGTGAATGATTTTGACCCCTAATTCCTTAGCAGCAAGCAAATATAAAGCAAAGACAATACGGTTTCGATTTTGTCCAGCGCAATTATCGGACCAAAATCTGAATTCTTTCACTCCTTTCTCTGCATGGCTCTTAATAAACTCGTACAAGCAGCTTGAAACTTCATTTGCACCTTTTTTAGCAATCCCTTCATGCCACATGTAACACGTTGCAGCTTTTTTAGCTAATTCAAAAACTGTAAAATTGGCAGTATTCAATTTTCTCTTATAGTAAAATATGCTTACCTCGCCATGGGGTGTCTGTAAAACCTTTTGGAAATCAAAAGTGGCTGCAACTATTTCAGTATTTTGAATTGCTTCTTCTTTATCATTTTGTTTGAGTGAACGAGCTTTTTTCTTATGATCTTGATGTTCCAAAAATATCTGCTTTTCTTTTTCGCTGGGAAACTGATTGTTTGCGAAGATATGACACACTTCGCACTGGTCTTTTTTAGGTTGGTAGAAGGCGAGATTAAAATTGGCATTAACAATGTCTCGGTACTGACGTTTATTAGCTTTACTATTATATTTGTCAGGACCGCACCATTCAGAATATAACTTATACATTTGTGATGTACTAGTTATATTGTTTAAATACATCTTTTTTGAGTCTCGGCGTGCATAGTGGGATTCCACGCGATCTAGACAGTTGACATGATCCTTCACACTTTGCACCATTACTTCATCTATAACTCGATGTTGGTGATCGTATTTTCCTCTCTTGTCTTCTTCAACAGCGGCTAAGCCATCATACTTTTTCCAAGCTGTAGTCACTATGCGTTCACCAGAGGATATGGTGCTTAGAAACATCTTTTTGCAGACCCTTCTTTTTTCTTTCTCTTCTGTAGGTAGATAGTAAACGTAAGTGTACTCACGTTTGTGTTTAACAACATCAGTGGTGTTTCTTCCTTTGGGAATCTTTTTTGTGTATTTTATCACAAACTCCCAGTGTTTATTACGATCACCCAGCTCCCAAAATTTTGAAAAAATCGTTTCTCTTTGTTTTAATTCAAAATTTTCCGTACATTTGTACCGACATTTCCTGCCACAGGGATCACCCAATTTTTTTTCTGCAATCAGTTTTCCTTTGTTGTTTGTAAAAGCTTTTCCTTCGTTTTTCTTCCTTTTTCTTTGTACTACTGACCAATTTTCTTTGTGTGATAGTCTTTTCTTTCCAATGTCCATTTTGTACGTCTTCTTTCTAGATCTGTTTGTAGTGGGTGTCACGTTAGTGGAAGTAGCGGTCATCGGGGAAGGTGTTGGAAGATTATCATAGACTTCTTCGTTACTTATAATACAATCTTCAACGCATATGGCACAAAAACGGTCTCCACATGGATCATCATGGTCAGGAACCGGCGATGGTGTTGGTGTTGAATTACCTGGCAATGTTTCAGTCTGCTTTTTGTCAGCCACCTCAGGAACTGGTGATCGTACCGGTGTTGAATTATATGGCAATGTTTCACTCTGCTTCTCGTCTGCCATCTCATCTTCGGCCCTATCTTCAGCCGTCTCTTTTTCATCGAAAGTATCGCCTATCAAATCCTCCAACTGAATTAGCTCTTCCTCAGTGGGCCGGTATTGGGGATGAATCTGGGTCTAAAAAATTTGATAGAATTACCAATTTGGACTAAAATAAGTAAAAACGGTCAATAACTTGAACTGTATAAGTACGGTTTTTTTTAAGTGATATTAATCAACCTAAAAATAAATTAATAAACCAGTTTTTTACATCTTACTGAAGTAGGAATTAATTTCATAGGAAGAAAAAATTACTACGGCACATCTGACGTCAATTTTTTGACATATTTTGTATAAAAATGTCACTTGTGGCATATACGACCAAAATATTTACAGATAATACGGTTAAGAATGTCGAAAGTGACACATCTAGCAAAATTGCTAATTGTATGAACAACTAATAAAGTCGGAATGGTCAGATCCAACAAATTTAACTACTTTGAGTACATTTAAGATTGTCGAAAGTGGTAGGTACGACATTTTTTCTACTCAATGTCCATACAAAATAAGCGTATCTACCGGTACCAACTTTTTTAAACGGAATAAGGTGCTTATACAGAATACAATCCTCTACATCCACAATTAATGTAAGACTTTGATAATAGTAATTACTAAAGATAATACTTAATACTTAGTAACAATAATATTTAATAGTAATAAAAAAAATCTTACCAGTCTCAGTAGGTGTCCTTCGGTTTTGGCAATGTGTTATCTTCTTAGCCTGTTTAAATTCGTGCGGGCTATGAGACACTAGGTCTAAAATGCGTTTCGAACGCCCTGACATATTTTGAACATTGAAATGAAACAAGAAACACTCTGCTAAAAACAAACTAATGTAAGAGGCGACACGCGTGCGCTCCACCCGACAACAAAGTGCGTTCTGTCAGTACCGACGGCGCGTGCGCTCCCCCCGTCCCGCGAACAAAAACGGTTGCGTCACTTCCTACATATTTGCACGGGCACCAGGTTACAACTGTCATTTTTATCTCTGGAAAGTACCCTTGTAGATTTTTTTTTTTATGAAATAAAATATGCATCCTATAAAACATTTTTTTTCAAGTATTTTGGTGTAAAAAAGTGAAAATCACCAAAAACGTATTACCGACATTTTTAATAGGGACCATCGATATTGTCGTTTGTTAAAAGTCAGAATTATAATTATATAGAATAAGATTGTCTTATGATGTACAATTAGTCTAAGGTTTAAAATGTTAAAATTATATAATAAGAATTCCTTTGAATAAGAATGTCACAACTTAAAATAATATTAAAATTATGAACCCCGACGCCTTGTCTCTGACTACTCCTGAGAGTAGTGACAAGCAAGGCGCCGGGGTTGAACATAAAATAAAGTAGAAAAATAAAATTTAAAAGTATATAATATTAGAGACTTAAATGTTAAATATTTTCTCTTTTCTTAGTCTTAGTCTTTTCTTTGTCTTTTTCCTCTCTCTTCCTTCTCTTTTCTTTCTCTTTTCTTTATCTTTTCTTCTCTTTTTTTTTTTTTTTTTTTTTTTTTTTTTTTTTTTTTTTTTTTTTTTTTTTTTTTTTTTTCCATATTACGATTAATTAGGATTTATATAAAAAGGTCAAAATAATAAAATAAGATTGCTATAGGTATAGTCTTAAATGATAAAACTGAGAATGTAATTCTCTGGAGACCCCGACGCCTTGACTCTGACTACTCCTAGGAGTAGTGACAAGCAAGGCGCCGGGTTAAACATAAAACTTAACTTAAGAACATAAAAGGTATACAATATAAAATTTAAAGTGTTAAAATGTAAAATGGAATAATCGTAATATAAATATTAAAACATGAAGCTAAGAGATGAAATTAATCCCGGCCTCCATTGGCCTTTGAGGCCGCGCGCGTCACCCCCAGGGCGAAGGGCAGGAAGATCTCTCGACTTTTAGAGTCGGCCATAAAGGCGGCGAATGCCTCGCACCTCACCGCTGCTCCCAGGAGTATCTCGCAATCGGCCCGTACAGCTCCAAAACGGGGGCACTCCTCCAGCAGGTGCTCCAGCGTTTCGGGAGTCTCGTCATCACAGATGCAGGACGGACTCCCCGCGAGCTTGAACCTGTGGAGGTACGCTCGAAAGCCGCCGTGCCCCGTCAGGAGCTGCGCCTTGGCATTGCACATGGTGAATTTGCCAAGGACTTTATGGGCCGATGCGACGTCCGGGAAGAACAGCGAGGTGACGCGGCCTGTGGCAGACTCGCTGTAGCGGGCCTGCCACTTTGCCACTGTCTCCCGTCTCACCTGCAGTTTTGCATGTGAGACGGGATACAGGTCGTAGGCTGCCGCGTCCTTGCGAGACAACGCCGCCCTCTTGGCCAACTCGTCAGCGCGCTCGTTGCCGGGGATCCCGACGTGGGCCTTGATCCAGAAAAACCGGATCAGGCCCCCGTTATCCTGTATGTCCCCCAGCTGACCGTGAATTTTCACGGCCAGCTGGTGTGTGGGCGAGGGGTTCCTGAGCAACTCCAGAGCAGATCTGGAGTCGCTCAGGACGCTCGCCCTGATGGGACCGGGACCCCCGGCCACGAGGTCGAGAGCCTTGGAGATCGCCACCATCTCCGCTTGGAAGACGGAGGCGAATCCCTCCAGCCTGAAACCCCTGGTGCGGACCTCAACGCCGTCCCTCCACAGAGTGACCGCACCCCCCACCCTGCCCCCGATCTTGCTGCCGTCCGTATAGGCCTGGGCCCAATCGTCGGGCACCTTACTGAGCTCCTCCACGCTGGCCACCTCCTCGAACTCAACTGGAGTCCGTAGAGCGGGGTGTGCCAGCGTGAACGGGCTGCAGCGGCGCTCGACCTCCCGGCCCGGCAGCGGGGCGAAGGGCCTCCCCCTCTTCAACTCATAAAGCCGAAGGGCCTCCTCGGCCCTAAGGTCGAGGGGGAGGATCCTCGCCAAGAGAACGGCGGCAGTGTAGGAGGTGGTGCGATGGGCCTTGGCGATGCGGATCGCGAAGGCCCTGGTCACCCTGTCGAGTAAGGCCCTGACCCCCACTCGCTGCGCGACAGGCGCCCAGACGTTTGCCGCATAGAGGATGGTAGGCTCGATGACGGTAGTGTAGAGCAGCCGGACGATATCGGCATTTAAGCCCCACGTCGCCCTGGCCGCCCTAGACACCATCCCGAACCTAGCCATAGCTTTGCCGCAGACCCTGTTGAGGTGGCTAAGAAAATTGAGGTTCTTGTCGATCGTCAGACCCAACACGGTGATCTCGTCCGAGAACGCGATGTCCTCCCCCCCAAGCTTCAGCTTGGGTGGGTTAACATCGCGCTTCCTGGTGACCACCATGGCTTGGGTCTTCCGAGCGGCGAACCTCATCTTAGCCCCCTCTCCCCACTCGGACACGGCGTCCAGTGCGGCATTGAGGATGTCCTCGAGCTCACCCACAGTCTGCGCCGCGGCGATAATCAAAATATCGTCCGCGAACGCCTGCAGGTGAGCCCGAAGGTCCCCACCGCGCCGGAGCAAAGGGTCGAGTAACAGGTTCCACAGCAAGGGACCGCACGTCGAGCCTTGGATGCAACCTTTCGAAGTAGGTCTGTCTACTTGTGCCCCCGCGTACCTGACTGTGACCTGTCTTTCGCTCAGGTAGCTGCACAGAAGTTGGTAGACAGACTGGTCGCATCCAGTGGCCAGGATCTGGTGTTTTATTCCGGGCCACCACGCATTGTCGAAAGCCCCCTCGATATCGAGGGAGACGACTCCGACAATGCGTTTTTGCCCGACGTGATCTCTTATGAGCTGTACAGCATCATACAAAGCGTCCTCGGTGCTGCGCTGCGGCATAAAGCCATATTGGCGCAGGCTCAGTCCTCCGCCCACCCCGAGCTGCCAGAGAAGCCTCCCGGCCATCATCTTCTCCAGGATCTTCCCCAGGACTGACAGGAGCCCGATTGGCCTGTATGATTTCGGCTGCGAGTAGTCATCTCTGTTGGGCTTAGGCAGGATTTTGACTACCGCAGCCTTCCAGTCCTTAGGGAAGTATCCCAGAGAAAGGCAGGCGTTCATCAGGGCGACAAATACATCATTTCTCGCCCTGATGGCCGCACTGCAGATGTCGGCCGTGAGGCCGTCCCCCCCGGGCGCCTTTTTAGGGTGGATGCCCCTCAAGACGCCCGAGAGCTCGTGCTGGGAGAAGGGAATAAACTCCCGCGGCTTGGACCTGGCTTCATCCTCCATGCGGGCGACTGCCTGCCTGACACGGGCATGAGTCTCCGACTCGGACTGAAGATCGTCAGCCGGGAAGAATGTGTCCGCTATGAGAGCGGTGGAGCCGACGGCATCCAGGGCGCGTCCATCCGCGCCGCTGAGGAGGGTATCTTCCCTCCTACGAGCGGCGCATCTTAGCACCCTATAGATGCCGTCCCACACGCTCTCATGCTGCTGCTTTGTGCAGAATTCCACCCAGCTGGCGGTCTTGGCCGCCTCAATGGCGGCCTTGTAGTCCTCCTTGGCCACCAAATACTCCGCGACCACCCCGTCCCTTCGGCGGCTACTCGCGTGCCGGATTCGACCCCTCATCGTAATGAGTTGACGCTTCTTGAGCTGCAACTCATGGCTCCACCAAACCACCCGTTTGGGTGCCTTTGGTGGAGCCAGAAGAGGGATCGAATCCTCGCACGCGCCGTGAATCGCCGCGGTGTACCTACCAATGGCCTCCTCAAGACCGCCGGGCGTCTCGATAGCCTCGATTTCCTCGACCGTCCAGTCTCCCAGACGGTCGACGAACGAGGCCCGAAAAGTATCCCAGTCGGCCTTCCCGGCGTGGTAACGCCTGGTGGATCCGCAGGCTCTGTCCGGCTCCGTCTCGGGTCCCACCCCCACCTCGAACGTTATCGCCCGATGGTCGGGAGCGGAGGGGATGAGATCCGGACGGACCATCCAGCCCCTCACTCGATGGAAGAGCGCCGACGTGGCGAGGGTTACATCGACGATGCTTGTAAAAAGCCTATCCCCCCGCCAGATGTAGAACGTCGGCGCTCCTCCCTCGTTGAGAACCTGCAGATCCACCTGGGCTGCGAACTCGGAGAACAGGGTTCCTCTCTGGTCCTCGCGCTCGCAGCCCCACCAAAGGCTTTTGGCGTTAATATCCCCGCCGAGAAGGACCGCGCTGGTGCCCATGCGGTCCATGAAGGCCTGGATGTCACGAAGGTAGGGGCTGAGGTCACGGTCTCCCTCAAGGTACACCGAGACCAGGCCGATCTTCTGCCGATCCCACTCCACCACCACCGCCACGACGTTTTCCGTGATTGTGGTGGCGTCCTGGACGACAGAGAGGGCCGGGTCGAGTACTAGGATGGCCGACTTGACCGGTTTGTCCCTGGTGGCCATCTTTTGTATACAAGTATACCGGGTGTCCACTCGGCCCACCGATCCAGTATAAGGTTCCTGGATCAGTATGGCCGAGTAGCCACCCTCGATGGCCACCTGGACCGCCTCGTGGAACGCGGCGCGGCAACGACCAATGTTGACTTGCATCAACCGGATCGCGCCCCGCCGCGCCCCAGGAGGCCGCCCCGCGGGGTCCCGGTCACTGTCGGCCACCCCAGCACCCGGTGCACCCCGAGACTGTAAGGGTGCCAAGGTGCCCGCATCAGCAGTATTTAATGGCCTGCCGCGCTATGCTGTCCCAGCGAATACGCTCGGGGCAATCCGCGGCGTATGCAGGGTGCGCGGAGTCTGCCCCTGACACTTTGGTGCAGTGGCAGCAGCGCGGGTCTCCAGCTCGCGCTGACGGGGGACAGTCCCTGGTTTGGTGCTCCCCGCTGCACCGGCCACACCTGGCATCGGCACGACAAACGCGTGCCGTATGCCCGTAGCCCATGCAGCGGTAGCACTGCACCAGTGGGGACTGGTCCACCGCCAGCACGACCTGGTACCCCAGCCTGATCCTCGCTCCCTCCATGCGCCGCCAGATCTCGGGGGTCACCTCTAAGACAACGTTGCAATGCGCACCATTCCTACCGTTGGTGCGCCTAAGGACCCGGGCATCGTCCCCGGTAAAGGCGACGCCCGCCATCAAGTCCCTGTTCTGGGACCCGATGGCGGCCATCACCTGTTCGTCGGGGACGTCTCTCGCGACACCGACGAGGCGAATTAGGGGTCGCTTGTCGGCGGGCTCGGTGACTGTAAAGAGGCCACCGGCCCCCGACAGCTTCTTCTTAAAAACCTCCCTGCCCTCATCGGTGTCGCAAGAGAGCAGCACTTTGCTATTGCGCAGCTTCCTCACCGCGCTGACCCCGATCCCAAGGGCGATGACGTCGACCTTCCCCTTAATCTCGGCAATAGTAGCCTCGGCGGTCTTGTTGGGGTCGGTCGACGCCACCACCACGGAGTGGCGCGGCGAGGAAGCTACCTGAGCGTATGACCGGAATGGGACCCGATCTCGCTGAGGCAACCGCGGGACTGCGGCTGTGGCGGGGCAGTCGTTAGGGCGGGGAGGGCCCGGGGCTGGGGTCCGAACGGGCCCCGCGAGCGGCACAGGCTGCTGCCTGTCAAGCCGCTCGCGAAGCCCACGGAACTCCCCCCTCACCTCCTCCGCCCACTCCGCGTCGGGTTTTAAATTAGCGCCCCCCGCCACACCGCCTGTCTCCTTCTTTATACTTTCGCACCGCTCCGCCAGCGCTTCCATTCCCTTGGTAAGGGCCTGAAGCGCCGCCGGAGTCGGTGCAGCCTCCTTGTCCCGCAGCTCCCCCAACACGTCAAACGAGATCAGGTCCCGTGCTGCTTGGACATCCTTCTTGATGTCCCCCAGATCCCGTGCTATTGCGGGAAGCACCGACCCCGCGGCCAGCTTTTCCAGGCTGGCCGCGTGGGCCTCCTCCCGCCGGGCCAAGTCCTCGGCGTATCCCGCCCTGGCGGCCTCAATCCTCAGGCAGAGAGTCTGCCTGGACTCGCCCAGCCTGAGCACCATTTGGTATAGCTCGCTGAGCGCGTCCACGACAAACTCCCTGGTCTCCCTTTTCAGGTTACCCGAGGATTCCAACCTCCCTTTCGCCGCCAGCATGACATCATTGGCCATCCTCGGGAGATTGGCCAGTGCTCCGGTCCCTGACCCTCCCAAGGATGGCCTCCCCGTCTGCGGTGAACGGGGGGCCGGAGAGACGCCGCCAGGGGAGGCGGCCTCGGCCCCCGGATCAGCCCTAACATCCGGGGGCGATGCGGATGGTGGCGCGGCGTTGGTGGAAACGGGCCCCGCGGGCCCGGCCCCCAAAGTGGGGGCCTTTTTGGCAGAAACAGCCTTGTTTGGCGGGGTCCCGCGGAGCCCCTTGGTGGGCACCCGCAACAGGGCGCCCCCTGCAGGTGGTCGGCTCCTACCCTCCGCCGTGGCCGTAGACTTGCGCGGCCTGGTGTCCATTTCAAAAAACTTCGAACTTCAGAAACTTCGAATGGGGCCGGTCGATCTCTAGTCAAATCCCAATACAGGCCGGGCGGGGAGGGCGAGTCTAAAACAGAAAAAATTTCAAACTTTAAAATAACAGTAAAAACCGGTAAAAACCGGTGCAACCGGAAAAACCGGAATCTAAGTCAAAGGATAAAACTTACAAACTAGTGCAATAGGGCTATGTCAATTATTAAAACTTAAATCTAGTGCAAGAAGGCAATGTCGGAAGGTTAAAAAGGTCAAAATTTAAAATATAAAATACTTAATCTAACGCAATAGGGCGAGGGATCGGGAGCTCCACGTCAGCTGGCTGTTTAGATGTTTTGCAGCGAGAATCGACTGCCAACAACCGATATCCCGGGATCGGGAAATTATAGTTAGAATAGCCGCGGGAGGTGCGGGGATCAAGGGCACTTCCGCCTGTTCGGCCTCGCCGGTGCGGCTCCCGAAGGCGCAGCGATGGTCACAAAGGTGGTGAAACAATAATCCAGACGCTCACAAACAGGATAATAGCAGGTCGTTGGTTAAAATGCAAGATCAAAACAAATCAAAACAAATGGCCGTTTCACCATAAAACTTCCTAAAAATAGGTCACAGGTCCAGGAGCCTCACTGTCCACACGCCACAGACTGTTGAGGACTTTGTTACGCGTCCAACAGTGCCTCACACTTCATCCGCAGGCTGCGGATTCCCAAAGCACGTGCCACGTGATGTTTGTTTACTTTTCGGCCACTGCCGAAACCGTGGCTAAAAGATGGTGTATGATGGCTCGTTCGATGGGGGAAAATGAGGCGCACCGAGTAATATAAGGAGATTTGAGGGGTAACGCTTATTAGCAGAGTTGTCGGCCAAAAACTGTCACTTTTGTTTGAAAACTGTTTTTTCCACTTTTCGACTTTCTCGAAATCTTGGGGTCCAAACTTTGGTGCACAATGGGTAGCCGTCACTTTTCTGCGCGTTTTGAGGTATAGCACTTGGTTGTAGCTCGAAAAAATCCCACTCAAAATATTTTTTAACTCGGGAGCGAGGCGGGAAGCAGACTCACTGGGCGCCACCTAGTGAGCGACTCTGGTTAGGTTAGGTTAGGTTTTTTTTTTTTTTTTTTTTTTTTTTTTTTTTTTTTTTTTTTTTTTTTTTTTTTTTTTTAAGCCGACCGCCACTATTTATTATGTGGCGACCTTTGTATCTTTTATAAAATCGCAGAAGTTATATAATAAAATCCTTATGTACTAATTTAAAACTAAAGTTATATAATTGAAATGTCAAAGTTAAAATTGTAAAAATTGGAATTATATAAAGTAAATGTCAATAAAAATTTTAAAATTATGTACAGAAATGTCAGTATTAAAACTGTAGAGGTAAAATGATACAATTAGTCGATATTAATAAAATTCTAAAATTCTCCATGCGCCCCGACGCCTCGTCTCTGTCTACTCCTAGGAGTAGTAACAAGCGAGGCGCCGGGGCTGACAGTAAAAATTAAAACATAAAAATAATGATGTCGAAATTAAAATTGTGTACACAAAGTCAAATTAAAATAAAAGTGTTAAAAGTAAAAATTGAAAATTTCCAAGGAAGTCTTTTACTAGTCAGATCGCCCTCCTCACGCCCGGCCTATCTGCAAATATAAAAATATTAAAAATATCCTGGATTGGGATGTCGGTAAAAATTTAATAATAAAAATAAAAAGACCCAGATTAAAAGCAAAATAAAAACAAAGTAAAAACAAAAACAAGATAAAAACAAGTTCAAATCCGACCCCCATTGGCCTTGCAAGCCGCTTTCGTCACTGCCAGGGCGAAGGGCAAGAAGACTTCTCGACTCTTGGAGTCGGCCATAAAGGCGGCGAAAGCCTCGCACCTCACCGCCGCTCCCAGGAGAATTTCGCAATCGGCCCGAGCAGCTCCAAAACGGGGGCACTCCTCCAGCAGGTGCTCCAGCGTTTCGGGAGTCACGTCATCACATATGCAGGACGGACTCCCCGCGAGCTTGAACCTGTGGAGGTACGCTCGAAAGCCACCGTGCCCCGTTAGGAGCTGCGCCTTGGCATTACACATGGTGTATCTGCCAAGGACTTTGTGGGCCGATGCGACGTCCGGGAAGAACAGTGAGGTGACGCGGCCTGTGGCAGACTCGCTATAGCGGGCCTGCCACTTTGCCACCGTCTCCCGTCTCACCTGCAATTTTGCATGTGAGACGGGATACGGGTCATAGGCTGCCGCGTCCTTGCGAGACAACGCCGCCCTCTTGGCCAACTCGTCAGCCCGCTCGTTGCCGGGGATCCCGACGTGGGCCTTGATCCAGTAAAACCGGATCAGGCCCCCGTTTTCCCGGATGTCAGCCAGCTGGCCGTGAATTTTCACGGCCAGCTGGTGTGTGGGTGAGGGGTTCCTGAGCAACTCCAGAGCAGATCTGGAGTCGCTCAGGACGCCCGCCCTGACGGGACCGGGACCCGCGGCAACGAGGTCGAGAGCCTTGGAGATCGCCACCATCTCCGCTTGGAAGACGGAGGCGAATCCCTCCAGCCTGAACCCCTTGGTGCGGACCTCAACGCCATCTCTCCACAGAGTGACCGCTCCGCCCACTTTGCCCCCTATCTTGCTGCCGTCCGTATAGGCCCGGGCCCAATCGTCGGGCACCTTGCTGAGCTCCTCCACGCTGGCCACCTCCTCGAACTCAACTGAAGTTCGTAGAGCGGGGTGTGCCAGCGTGAACGGGCTGCAGCGGCGCTCGACTTCCCGGCCCGGGAGCGTGGCGAAGGGCCTCCCCCTCTTCAATTCATAAAGCTGAAGAGCTTCCTCGGCCCTAAGGTCGAGGGGGAGGATCCTCGCCAAGAGGACGGCAGCTGTGTAGGAGGTGGTGCGGTGGGCCTTCGCGATGCGGATCGCGAAGGCCCTGGTCACCCTGTCGAGCAAGGCTCTGACCCCCGCGCGTTGCGCGACAGGCGCCCAGACGTTGGCCGCGTAGAGGATGGTAGGCTCGATGACGGTAGTGTAGAGCAGCCGGACGATATCGGCATTTAAGCCCCAAGTCGCCCTGGCCGCTCTAGACACCATACCGAACCTAGCCATAGCTTTGCCGCAGACCCTGTTGAGGTGACTAAGAAAGTTGAGGTTCTTGTCGATCGTCAGACCCAGTACGGTGATCTCGTCCGAGAACGCGATGTCCTCCCCTCCAAGCTTCAGCTTGGGTGGGATTACATCGCGCTTCCTGGTGACCACCATAGCTTGGGTCTTCCGAGCGGCGAACCTCATCTTAGCCGCCTCTCCCCACTCGGACACGGCGTCCAGCGCGGCATTGAGGATGCCCTCGAGCTCACCCACAGTCTGCGCCGCGGCGATAATTAAAATATCGTCCGCGAACGCCTGCAGGTGAGCTCGAAGGTCCCCACCGCGCCGGAGCAAAGGGTCCAGTAACAGGTTCCACAGCAAGGGACCGCACGTCGAGCCTTGGATGCAACCTTTCGAAGTAGGTCTGTCTACGTGTGCCCCAGCGTACCTGACTGTGACCTGTCTTTCGCTCAGGTAGCTGCACAGAAGTTGGTAGACAGACTGGTCGCATCCGGTGGCCAAGATCTGGTGTTTTATTCCGGGCCACAACGCATTGTCGAAAGCCCCCTCGATGTCGAGGGAGACGACTCCGACAATGCGTTTCTGCCCGACGTGATCTCTTATGAGCTGTACAGCATCATACAAAGCGTCCTCCGTGCTGCGCTGCGGCATAAAACCATATTGGCGCGGGCTCAGTCCTCCGCCCACCCCGAGCTGCCAGAGAAGCCTCCCGGCCATCATCTTCTCTAGGATCTTCCCCAGGACAGACAGGAGCCCGATTGGCCTGTAGGATTTCGGCTGCGAGTAGTCATCTCTGCTGGGCTTTGGCAGGATTTTGACTACCGCAGCCTTCCAGTCCCTGGGGAAGTATCCCAGAGAGAGGCAGGCGTTCATCAGGGCAACAAATACATCATTTCTTGCCCTGATGGCCGCACTGCAGATGTCAGCCGTGAGGCCGTCCCCCCCGGGCGCCTTTTTAGGGTGGATACCCTTCAAGACGCCCGAGAGCTCGTGCTGGGAGAAGGGAATAAACTCCCGCGGCTTGGCCCTGGCTTCATCCTCCATGCGGGCGACTGCCTGCCTGACACGGGCATGAGTATCAGACTCGGACTGAAGATCGTCAGCTGGGAAGAATGTATCAGCTATGAGAGCTGTGGAACCGACGGCATCCAGGGCGCGTCCATCCGCGCCGCTGAGGAGGGTGTCTTCCCTCCTACGAGCGGCGCATCTTAGCACCCTATAGATGCCGTCCCACACGCTCTCATGCTGCTGCTTGGAGCAGAATTCTACCCAGCTGGCGGTCTTGGCCGCCTCAATGGCGGCCTTGTAGTCCTCCTTGGCCACCAAATATTCCGCAACCACCCCGTCCCTTCGGCGGCTACTCGCGTGCCGGATTCGACCCCTCAGCGTAATGAGTTTTCGCTTTTTAAGCTGTAACTCATGGCTCCACCAAACCACCCGTTTGGGTGCCTTTGGTGGAGCCAGAAGAGGGATCGAATCCTCGCACGCGCCGTGAATTGCCGCTGTGTACCTTCCAATGGCCTCCTCAAGACCGCTAGGCGTCTCGATGGCCTCGATTTCCTCGACCGTCCAGTCTCCCAGACGGTCGACGAACGAGGCCCGAAAAGTATCCCAGTCGGCCTTCCCGGCGTGGTAACGCCTGGTGGATCCGCTGGCTCTGTCCGGCTCCGTCTCGGGCCCCACCCCCACCTCGAACGTAATCGCCCGATGATCGGGAGCGGAGGGGATGAGGTCCGGACGGACCATCCAGCCCCTCACTCGATGGAAGAGCGCCGACGTGGCGAGGGTCACGTCTACAATGCTAGTAAACAGTTTGTCCCCCCGCCAGATGTAAAAGGTCGGCGCTCTTCCCTCGTTGAGAACCTGCAGATCCACCTGGGCTGCGAACTCGGAGAACAGAGTACCTCTCTGGTCTTCGCGCTCGCAGCCCCACCAAAGGCTTTTGGCGTTAATATCCCCGCCGAGAAGGACCGCGCTGGTGCCCATGCGGTCCATGAAGGCCTGGATGTCGCGAAGGTAAGGGGTGAGGTCTTGGTCTCCCTCGAGGTACACCGAGACCAGGCCGATCTTCTGCCGATCCCACTCCACCACCACCGCCACGACGTTCTCCGTGACTGTGGTGGCGTCCTGGACGACAGAGAGGGCCGGGTCGAGTACTAGGATAGCCGACTTGACCGGTTTGTCCCTAGTGGCCATCTTTTGTATACAAGTATACCGGGTGTCCACTCGGCCCACCGATCCAGTGTAAGGTTCCTGGATCAGTACGGCCGAGTAGCCACCCTCGATGGCCACCTGGATAGCCTCGTGGAACGCGGCGCGGCAACGACCAATGTTGATTTGCATCAACCGGATCGCGCCCCGCCGCGCCCCAGGAGGCCCCCCCGCGGGACTCCGGCCACTATCGGCCACCCCAGCACCCAGTGCACCCCGAGACTGTATGGGTGCCAAGGTGCCCGTATCAACAGTACTTTATTGCCTGTCGTGCTATGCTGTCCCAGCGAAGACGCTCGGGACAATCAGCGGCGAATGCAGGGTGCGAGGACTCTGCCCCTGGCACTTTCGCACAGTGGCAGCAGCGCGGGTCGCCAGCCCGCACCGACGGGGGACAGTCCCTGGTCTGGTGCTCCCCGCTGCACCGGCCACACCTGGCATCGGCACGACAGACTCGTGCCGTGTGCCCGTAGCCCATGCAGCGGTAGCACTGTACCAGTGGGGACTGGTCCACCGCCAGCACCACCTGGTACCCGAGCCTTACCCGCGCACCCTCCATGCGCCGCCAGATATCAGGGGTCACCTCTAGGATGACGTTGCAGTGCGCATCGTTTCTCCCGTTGGTGCGCCTCAGGACCCGGGCGTCGTCCCTGGTGAGGGTGACGCCCGCCATCAGTTCCCTATTCTGGGACTCGATGGCGGCCACCACCTGCTCGTCAGGGACGTCTCTTGCGACACCGACGAGGCGAATCAGGGGTCGCTTGTCGGCGGGCTCGGTGACTGTAAAGAGGCCACCGGCCCCCGACAGCTTCTTCTTAAAAACCTCCCTGCCCTCATCGGTGTCGCAAGAGAGCAGCACTTTGCTATTGCGCAGCTTCCTCACCGCGCTGACCCCGATCCCAAGGGCGATGACGTCGACCTTCCCCTTAATCTCGGCAATTGTAGCCTCGGCGGTCTTGTTGGGGTCGGTCGACGCCACCACCACGGAGTGGCGCGGCGAGGAAGCTACCTGAGCGTATGACCGGAATGGGACCCGATCTCGCTGAGGCAACCGCGGGACTGCGGCTGTGGCGGGGCAGTCGTTAGGGCGGGGAGGGCCCGGGGCTGGGGTCCGAACGGGCCCCGCGAGCGGCACAGGCTGCTGCCTGTCAAGCCGCTCGCGAAGCCCACGGAACTCCCCCCTCACCTCCTCCGCCCACTCCGCGTCGGGTTTTAAATTAACGCCCCCCGCCACGCCGCCTGTCTCCTTCTTTGTGCTTTCGCACCGCTCCGCCAGCGCCTCCATTCCCTTGGTAAGGGCCTGAAGCGCCGCCGGAGTCGGTGCAGCCTCCTTGTCCCGCAGCTCCCCCAACACGTCGAACGAGATCAGGTCCCGTGCTGCTTGGACATCCTTCTTGATGTCCCCCAGATCCCTTGCTATTGCGGGAAGCACCGACCCCGCGGCCAGCTTTTCCAGGCTGGCCGCGTGGGCCTCCTCCCGCCGGGCCAAGTCCTCGGCGTATCCCGCCCTGGCGGCCTCAATCCTCAGGCAGAGAGTCTGCCTGGACTCGCCCAGCCTGAGCACCATCTGGTATAGCTCGCTGAGCGCGTCCACGACAAACTCCCTGGTCTCCCTTTTCAGGTTACCCGAGGATTCCAACCTCCCCTTCGCCGCCAGCATGACATCATTGGCCATCCTCGGGAGATTGGCCAGTGCTCCGGTCCCTGACCCCCCCAAGGATGGCCTCCCCGTCTGCGGCGAACGGGGGGCCGGAGAGACGCCGCCAGGGGAGGCGGCCTCGGCCCCCGGATCAGCCCTAACATCCGGGGGCGATGCGGATGGTGGCGCGGCGTTGGTGGAAACGGGCCCCGCGGGCCCGGCCCCCAAAGTGGGGGCCTTTTTGGAAGAAACAGCCTTGTTTGGCGGGGTCCCGCGGAGCCCCTTGGTGGGCACCCGCAACAGGGCGCCCCCTGCAGGTGGTCGGCTCCTGCCCTCCGCCGTGGCCGTAGACTTGCGCGGCCTGGTGTCCATCTAAAGTTTCTTCAAATGGGGGCTGGTCGGTCTCTGATCTGATACCCCACTCCGGGCCGGGCTGGGAAGGCGAGTCTAGAACAGACAGAAAGTTCAAAATTTTAATACTAACCGGTAAAAAACCGGTAAAACCGTTAAAACCGGTGAAGCCGGTAAAACCGGTAGAACCGGTATGTCGATAGTATAGATAAAACTTAGGAACTAGTGCAATAAGGCAGATTAAGAGATAAAAACTTAAATCTAGTGCAATACGGCAATGTCAAAAGGTCAAATGTAAAATGTAAAAACTTAGACTAATGCAAAAAGGCTTAATTCTAGCGCAAAAAGGCGATGATCGGGGCTCCCCACGTCAGCAGTCTTCGTTGTTGTTAAAATATGGTGGCCGTCCGGCGGGAAAATACAAAAAAGTAGAATTCGGACGGCGGTTAATGGTTTAAATTTTAAAAATTTTTTTGATTGATAACCCCTTCGGTGCGGCTCCGGAGGGCAGCCTAGCCTAGGCTATGGTGGTCGCAAAGGTACGTGGGGTGTGGCGACCCAAAAAACCCCTCCGCTCACTTAGGAGAAGGCACTTCCTCAGATGTAAACAAACACACAACAAAAACGGTTTCGCCCACTAAAACTCTCCGGAAGTCCGGGGGGAGGAGCGGGTGGTGTGCGGACGGTTTAGGCAGCGTGCACCGCTCGGTGGTTCACTGGCAGCACCGCCGCTGCTCCTTTTCTTCGGCAAAAACACGCCGCGTGGTTATCTTCCTGCCCCGACTTCTCGTGAACCCTTGATCCAAGGTCGATGTGGAGCACCTCGTTGGATGCGGCTCGCCAAGACGCAGAGAAAGGCCACAAAAGATCGGTGGGGTCTCGCGAAGATAACGAGACAGTCGCAAAAAACCGTAGGCACTTCCTCGCGAATGGTTTTCACGCCACAACTCGTCGGGTTCTGGTCTCCGGTTGATGGGATTATCACCACTGTATAGAGGGCACTTAGGCGCGTATTTTAACGTGTAACGCGTCGCACTTGCACGATCCTTTCGCAGGATATACGCACAGAACCGTTCGTCCTTTTGCAAAACAGGTTAGGTTAGGTTAGGTTAGGTTAGGTTAGGTTAGGTTAGGTTAGGTTAGGTTAGGTTAGGTTAGGTTAGGTTAGGTTAGGTTAGGTTAGGTTAGGTTAGGTTAGGTTAGGTTAGGTTAGGTTAGGTTAGGTTCCCCCCCAATGGGTTCCCGCCTTGTCGTGGCGGGGGGGCTTAGTAGCCAGGTCTCGCCAACCTGGTGAACCAAGAGGAACCCCCCGGTGGGGCCGCCTCTCCGGACTTCCGGGCACAAGTTCGGTCGGAGGTGGCCAGTAGGTCGGCTTGCCGACTGAGGTGGACTGCGGTGTCGCGCTTGTCGCGATGCCGCGGCCGGGCCCATCGTGGCGGGGGCGGCGGCGGGATGGACGGGCGGCAGCCTATCCATCCTGCCAGCGGCCCTAACGGGTGCCGCCAACGTGTTGGCGGAGGCGGTGGGGCTGCAGGGGAGGAGGCGTGTCGGTATTGCGTCGGCCGCTCGCCCTATCCTCTGCAGCCGTAGTGGTAGGCGCGGCTGCGGAGGAAGAGGAGTGTCGGTATTGCGTTCGCCGCTCTCCTGTCCTCCGCAGCCGTCGTGGCAGGCGCGGGGCCACGTTAATCGACCCGTCGCACTGGGACCAGGGCTGTCGGATACGGGTGCTGTCCGACGCCCAGTGCTGGATGGTCTCGGGTGGTGGATGACGACGTGTCTGGTGTTCGGCACGTCGTCAATCTGGAGGGAGCGCAAGCTCCGAGGTGGGGTCCGGTTTGGACCGGCGCTGTCGGGGCCGCGGAGGAGTGCGAAAGCGTGCCCGTGGCTCCGACACCAAGCGCAGCGGAGGAACACCCCAGGGGTTTTAGTGGGTATACCGACCAGTGGCGGGAGTCCCACATAACCACCCGCCTGCCCACGAGGTGTGGTGGTATCCATAAAGGATTTCCCCTGGTAAAAAAAAAAAAAAAAAAAAAAAAAAAAAAAAAAAAAAAAAAAAAAAAAAAAGGTTAGGTTAGGTTAGGTTAGGTTAGGTTAGGTTAGGTTAGGTTAGGTTAGGTTAGGTTTTTTTTTTTTTCTCTTGTACTCTGTTAGCAGAGTCATTGTTATTCTTTTGAGAGAGTGGTTTACATTTATATAGTTTTCTTGTTTGGGTTGTCAGGTGGTTGATTTAGTGCGACTTTGCTATTTGATACAAAGCGCGTTTTACATAAGAATTTGTTGGTAGGTAGTTTGTGAAATAAGTCAGTGATTAGTTAGAAGTTGGAGTGGTAAGTGAAAAAGAAGTTAAGTTAGTTAGAGAAATTTAGGTTATGAAGAGAGAATGAGTGTAGATATATGTACATTATTAATTAATTTTTTTTTTTTTTTTTTTTTTTTTTTTTTTTTTTTTTTTTTTTTTTTTTTTTTTTTTTTTTTTTTTTCTTATTTATTATATTCTTTGAGGTTATTTACAATTATTGTTATTAAATGTTCAAAGGATAGAATTGCTCCTTCTTTGGCAAGAAGGGCTGAGATTGTGTAGGGTTCACTTATATTTAAATAAGCGCAGGTTTGCTCGTGTCTGAGCCTCTCTGCACAGAACCGGGGGCACTCACGCAGCAAGTGGTCCATCGTTTGGACAGTGTGCGCGTCGCAGTTGCACTTGTCGGTCGCAGATATCTTAAACCGATGAAGGTAATGTCGGTGATATCCGTGACCGGTGAGCACCTGTGTTAGTTGGAAGGAGTGCCCCACGGCTTTATATAGCTCTTGAATGTGAGATAAGTCTGGGAGCCAACCTCGCGTGTAGGCCCCCTTGGATGAGTTAATATATCTTTCATTGTGTATATGTCTGTTTAGATCTTTAGTGTTCTTTTTGACGTAGCTGATAGGGAACTTTGTATAGATTGGAGCTCGATGTGAGGAGGCAGCACTCTTAGCGGCCTCGTCCGCTGCTTCATTTCCAGCAAGGCCAGCATGTGCCTTCACCCACACGAACTCCACAGAACCAGAGTGTAGCCGCAAATGGTTGTGTATATTGGTGACAAACGAGTTGGTGGATTCTTTGTTCTCAAGCTCCTGTAAGGCCGAGTGACTGTCTGATAGGATGGTGACAGCAGGTATCTCGTTGTCGTATACCCACATGACGGCCCGTTCGATGGCAAGCAGCTCCGCCTGAAAGACGGTGCAGCTGTCATGTAGTTTCAGTTTCCGGATGATAGGTGAACTGTTGTGGTTTTGAATGACATAAGCTGCACCGACCTTTCCGCTGTCCAGCTTACTGCCATCGGTGTAGATGCGGATCCGTTCAGGCGGGCACAAGTCGTCAATATCTTGTTCAGTGTACACCTTGCTGAACTCTATTGCTGTCCATTCAGCCGGATGTGGTAGATCTTGGGGGGGTGTTGGTCGCTGCAGTTCGATATCTGAAGGAAGGTATGGGCAGTGTCCCGAAAGCTTAGTACGCTCAGTAACACACACCTCCTTGACCTTCAGATCCAAGGGCGTGAACTGAGCCAGAGCGATTGCTGCGTTGGTGGAGATGGTGCGAAAGCCTTTTATAGTTTTAATAGCGAAGCCGCGTTGTAGGGAAAGCAATTTGTTTTGAACTTTTTTAAACTTTACGGCATCACCCCATATGCCAGCTGCGTAAGTAACTATTGGCTGTATGACTTGATTGTAGATGGTGGAGATGTTTTCACTGTGAACGCCCCAAGTGGGGCGTACAAATTTGCAAAGGGTCCGGTAGATCTTGAGTGCTTTACAGGTGACGTATTCTGCATGTTTAACAAAAGTTAGATTTTGATCCAGTATTAAGCCGAGGAGTTTAATTTCAGGTACGAATGTTAAAAGTTGACCGCGGTGAATGATTTTAGCTTTGCGTGCACTTGGGGTAAATCCGATGAGCTGCGTTTTGGAAGGTCCAAACGCCAGCTTAGCGTCCTCCCCCCAGGATGTTATAGTTTCTAGGGCGCTATTCGCAACACTCTCCAGCTCTGGTATAGTATCTGCAGTGCACACGAGGAGGACGTCATCCGCGTATGCCTGCAGTCGGCAGCTGGGTGGAAGATCCGCCTCGAAGAGTTCGTCGAGAATGATGTTCCATAAGCTCGGTCCGCAGACTGAGCCCTGGACACATCCTCGGGTCGTAATTTTAGATGAGGTTGCGTCTCCATAGTTTAAAGTGACCTGTCTATTTTCCAGATAGTTTCGGATGAGGCAGTACAGATTTTTGGGGCAGTTCACAGCCTGGAGTCGCTGAAGGAGTTTTGGCCACCATGCGTTATCAAACGCCCCTTTGATGTCCAAAGACACTGCAACTACAAGCTTCCTGTCATCACGGGCGGCTTTTACGGTCGATACTGCGTGGTTCAGGGCGTCAACTGTAGAAGTCTGTGCTTTGAAGCCGTACTGATTGGGATTATGGTGTCCGGTAACGTTTAAGTGGTGGGTTAATCTCCTAGTGACCAGTTTCTCCATTAGTTTCCCGAACACACTGATTAGTCCAATAGGTCGGTAGGCTGACGCATCCGTGTAGGAATCCTTGTTTGGCTTGGGGACCGTTATTGCCTGAGCCATTTTCCAGCAAGTCGGAAAGAATGCCAAAACTAAGCAACGATTTATGAGTCGGGTAATGAGTTCCGAGTAGGTGGAGCAAAACTGTGAGATAATGTCCGCGGTAAGATGGTCTGGTCCGGGTGCCTTATTTGGGTTCATACTCTGAGCACAGGATATTATTTCTGTCGCTACAAATGGTGTATCGTCCGGGGTGTCAGGGGTAAGTTTACTAAGCTCTCTGGTTATTCTATGGGATTCTGTGATGTCAGGTGTGTCGTCGTTGAAAAATTTTTGGAGAAGGCGTTCTGCTGTGTCTACACTGTCAGTACTATGTACACCGTCGAAGGTCAATGTAGTCGATGGTTTGGGTGGAGGTGCACTGCTAAGGAGTCTATTTGTAAGCGACCATACATTCTCCTTGTGCTGAAGAGAGCAGAACTCGCGGAAGTTTGTGGTTGAGGCCTTTTTGATGGCTTCCGCATAGGCAGCTTTTGCTTCGGCTCTTTCTTGTAGAATGGTGTCTAGCGGTTGGCCACTGCGCGCCATTCTTTGAATGCGATGATGAAGGCGGATGACTGTCTGCTTTAATTCCTCAAGCTCCTCACTCCACCATGGGTTGTATTTTTCTCTATTAAGTTTCCTTGGTAGGACTTTGTTGCAGGTTTTCTGTATAGTGTTTGTTAGGGTTTTTACAAAATTATCTATGTTATCCGGATTTAACGATTCTATGTCGGCCTGTAACAGGTTGGTGTGTTCGATGTTATGTTGAAGTTTCTCAGTGAAAAGTTCCCAGTTAGCGTTTTTGGTGGAGTAGAGGAATGTCGATTTCTTTTTAGCCTTTGTGACCTCTGACTGGTCATAAAGCAGCGTGAACTCAATAGCGCGATGGTCCGATGATGGGCATGCGTCAAGCTTGACCTGCCAGTCGTCAATCAGGGGAACCAGAGAGTCGGATACCATAGTGAGGTCGATGATTGAGGTCCTTCTAACGCCATGTGTGACAGTTTCGAATGTAGGAATCGTACCCGAGTTGCACAAGACTAAGCCGTTCGAGGTGATTAAATTGACAATAGCGTTGCCCCTGCGGCTCGCGGATGGCGACCCCCATAGAGGATGCCAGCCATTAAAATCACCTCCAACAACGACGTCAGTGTCATAGTGGCTCTGCAGAAGAAGGTCAAGCTTTGAAATTGTGTTTGATTCGTCTGAGTCTGGCTCAACGTAAACGGAAGCAATTATTATTTTACGCTGTCTAATGTTTAATTGAATAACGCTTAAGTTGGAGGTAGAATGTTCTGTCAGGCCTAGAGCGGCTCCGAGACCAGCCTTGACCACTATGCAAGCTTTGACACGGGCTCCATTCGAAACTTGGAAGACTTCGTAGCCTGGGATGTTACGGACTGTATTGTTGTCTTTATTGGTATAGGGCTCGGTGATGAGGGCGATTGGATAGTCGTGCTTGACAAAAAACTGTATGAATTCATGGTGCCACGCGTAAGAACGGCCCACGTTACACTGGAGAAATTTAATGTTGTTTGGGTTGGAGGTAGATGGAACTGGTGCGAAGTTACTCCCCATAGTCTGTGCGTGAACGGACAGCATTGTTCATGCTGATGAATCGGGGGCACGTAACAGACGTGGCGCTGTGGGCAGTATCTTTGCCGGAGACGTTTCGTTTTTCGTGGTGGGCATTGCAGTTGAAGCAGGAGAGTTTGGAGGGGTCGTCCTTAACCGGGCATTCCTTATATGCGTGTTGAGTTGAGGAGCAGTGGGAGCAAGTGGAGGCGGTCTCCTTACACCATTTCTTTGTATGACCGTATTGTAGACACCGATAACACTGCAGAACCGGGACGTAGTTCTCAACGTGGACCCTCTGGTGGTCCACATTGAGCTTACCAGCATCAATGATGGACCGCCAGAGAGCAGGGCTGGCGGTGTAAGCAGCGTTGTAGAGCTTTGGGTTCCTGTTTCCGCGCTTGAACTTCAGCTGGAGGTCCTCAGGTGTGTTATTCTTAACACAGTCATTTTGAGTACGGAGGATGGTGGTGAGGGTCTCAGGTGTGATATCTCCATTTACTCCCTTTATCATGATCATTGGTTGAAGTTTTTTAGAGGGTTCTGCTTCAATCTCCGATGAGGGGCTTATCTTGTCAAGGGTTACCTGCATGTGTTCCGGTTTGTTGAACTCTACTCTAAGTTTATTGTGGGAAACTGGTTTGACATTGAGGGGGGCAAAATTGGTGTCACGGAAGGTAATGCTCTTCTGCCATGCAGAGATAGTTTCGGAGCTGTTAGTGGCATGCTTAGCAGACACGATGATAGACGGCTTGTAGGGAGGCGGGCGGAGTTGGACCGACGACACCGAGGGAGTCGAGGCGACCTTGGCGTATGATGGCTGACCTGTAGCAGCAGCAGTGGGCGGCGGAGGTGCTTGGATGATCGGCGTGGGCAACTTAATTGCCTTGATTTCCTCCCTGATGCACTCTCTAATGGTCGCCTTGATTTCCTCGGCGTTAGTAGGGGTGGCAGATTGTATTGGGGAAAGAGTCACGATCCGCTCGATTTTCTCAACGCTCGCGAGGATTTCAGTCTTGATTTCCTTCTTGAGGTTCCCCGAGCGGCCAACAGCATCCCGGATAACCCCAAGAAGGGCACCGATCTCCCCTCCCGAGTCCCTATTGGCTTGTAGCACCGGGGCGGTCGTTGCAAAAGCGGGCATTATAGCGGAGACAAGGTCTTGGGAGCCATATCTAAGCGGGGGCATTGAACCAGAGGAGTCCATATCATCGCTCGTCCTCAGACAGGATGTCGAGCCAAGCGGCGACCTCAGCATTCTGATAAAACGGCGTCAACAGCTAAAAATGTAGTTTTTACCTCTCCAGAAAAGACCTCAAGCTAAAGGTATCGACCAAGGGTCGGTGGGGCGGGGCGGCGGGGTGGGTGGCGGGCAAAAATCGGGGGTGTCCCGCTATGTCAGCGGTGGTGTTTTATATGAGAACGGGTGAGTTTCGGAAAAGTTAAAGGGAAAAAATGTAGAAAAATGTGGAAAAATGAAGAAAATGATGTGTTTTTATTTAATTACTCGAAAAATACTGAATCTAATCTTATTCTGTTTTCAGGGGCGGATAGCTGGGAGTGAGACGCTTACAAAAAGGTGCGGCACGAGCAGGTAAGTGAAATTTTCAGAATTAGTTTTTCGGTGGTTAGGTTAGGTTAGGTTAGGTTAGGTTAGGTTAGGTTAGGTTAGGTTAGGTTAGGTTTTTTTTTTTTTTTTTTTTTTTTAATAATACACCATTTTTCCACAGACGCGGGGTCCGTGCCTTTGTTTTACGTTTTTCTCTTTGTTGTCCCTTTTTTATTCTCCTTATGCTCCACATATAAAGCTTACTTATAATATAATTTGGTACAGGTGTTGTGTACCACACACGTTTCTTATCTAGTTCTTACAGCTAAATACTTAAATGTAGTTGTTTTTTTTTTTTTTTTTTTTTTTTTTTTTTTTTTTTTTTTTTTTTTTTTTTCTCCGTAATTTTAGTCTTATAATAATACGCTGTTTGTTATTTACAATATGTTTTTTTTTTTTTTTTTTTTTTTTTTTTTTTTTTTTTTTTTTTTTTTTTTTTTTTTTTTTTTTTTTTTTTTTTCGTAGTTGCTGTTTTTATCCCTTATTTATGGTTTTATTGCCTAGTTTCTGTTATTGGTACTGTTTGTCGGCCTCGGATTCCGCGTTTTACCTTTCTTTCGTGAAAGCCACGGTTTGGACTGCCACCTCAGAATCGCGTTTTCGCATTGCCATCCTTAGGTTGTGCTCCGCCATTGCTTTGCTTGTGACAGCCGTTGCCCTTCTCACGAATCTGCCGATCGCGTCGTCGCCGCCGTCCGAGTAGTATATGCAACTGGTCGTGTGTCGCGATACGGCCACCACCGCGTGTGGGACGCTGTCATATATTTTCAGTGCCCTTTCGTTTGCCCGTATGACGATGACCGACTCGTAGGTTAAACCCTGTGCCTCGTGTATGGTAAGGGCGCGCGAACCCGTGCCCGACCCGAATCCCTGGTTGATGAGGGATTTTTTCTCCTCCTGGGTGTGTACCAGGAATAGAGTGTTCGGCAGGTTGTGGGGTATTTGCGCGCCAACGAACCTCTTAAGCTCGAGCGAACGTACTCGACGTGCTGACGAGTACATTCCAGGGTAAACCTCTCTTAGGGCGTACGCTACATCCATCGGGTTCCGGTGTGTGCATGACCACTGCTCGCTGATGTTCGCTAGCAGGTTCGGGCGGCTGTACCTCAGCTGGAAGAGGTTCTGTCGGTCAATAAACGGCAGCTGGTTTACATCTCCGATGAGGACAATTTCGCTGGCACCTAGCAACTGAGTCGCCATCACTATGGCCCCAAAATGGTTCATTAGAGCTTCGTCAACCAATAAACGGTTACAACCTCCGGGCTCTTTTGAACCATTTGCTAGAATTGAGGCCATAGTGCGCACCTTGATTTTCGATGCGTTCCCTATGCGACGACCTAGCCTTTCTTTCAGGTCGTTGGCGGCTTCGGTTGTGCTGGTGACTACTACGTCGTTCTCCCCATCGAAGTTGCTCACCACCCATGTCGTTTTTCCACATCCCGGAACTCCGTTGATCCATCGCAACTTTGGTGCCGACCATGTGTCCGATGCTGTTCTGGGACCGAGCGTTTCTGTAACTATGTCGGCCATGTTCAGGATCTTATCGTCCAGCATTATCCTTGTACATCGGGCGGTAACCACTATGGGATCGTTTTGTGGTGTAGCGTACTTTGCTTTGCCAGTCCGCCGCGTCTCCCCGTCGTCAAGAGCCACGAAGCCACTTGTTGCACTGTATGCTGCCATATACCGACCTGACATGGTTCCCCTTATGACCTGGGAGGTGTCGTTATTGTATATGGCTGCGTCAGCCTCCTCGAGTCTCACCTTCAACAGCCCTTCGTTCCCCCGCTGGAAGGTCTGCAAGATCTCATCGCATGTGGCTAGATTGACTTCTCTGGAAGCTCTTATTACTGCCTGAAACTCGAGGAAAGCGTTCGTTGCGTGGTCTACGGGCTTCTCTGCTGGTTTGAGACTAGGCGGGCTGACTTGTCCCTTGTCGGCTCTCGTTCTGTGTTCATACGGCGGCTTTGGGTCTGTGTTTTCCTTCAAGAACTCCTTCACCGCCTCTTCTTGGCGCTCCGCGGCTTTGGAGGTTCTTGGTTGCGTGGCTCGCGTAGCTGAGCCGAGGGCGTTCATAAATGCTTTTATCAACCCCCTCGCCCCAGCTGTCTCCTCTGGACTTCCACGTTCCTTGGCTGCTGCATTTTCGGCGGCCACCCTTTGCTGTAAGCGGTCCGATCCGCTTTGGGTGCTTGGGTTGGGAATGGGGTTCCCCCAACTGTCGGCGGATGTAGTCGCTTGGTCGTGTTTCGGCTCTTTGAGAAAACTTAAGTTTTCTCCTCTGTCCTCGTACACTACCACCTCGTGATTTTCTGAGGCTTTCAGACAACCCATAAGGTCTGCGACTTCTCCTTTTTCGATTTGAAGCACCATTGCGTCTACGCTTATTTTTCGGGAGCCGTAGCATGTGTTGCGTCCAAGTTTCGTTAGCACGGAGCATGCCTGCGCGAATGGTGTTTCCTCTCCCCAGTCGAATAGTGCTATTGTTTTGTTTTTGTGTTGCACTAGGCGGAACCGGTGGTCGGCTACTTGCGACTGGGGTAGCGCGTTGAAAACTTGGAGTTTCATGCTGGTCTTGGACGTGCTCCCTTTCAGCAGGGTAGCCAGGCCGGGTGGTATTGCAACACTCTTTCTGCCAAGACGACAAAAGCTTATACCGAGTGTTTCGGTGTCGTTGTCCATGAAGAGAGCCACGCTTCTTACCCTTATTTTCGGCACGCCGCGCTCTCCGCACTCCAAGAGATTTCGAGCGCGACTCTGCGTGATGTCCGTGGCCTGATTTGTAACGGTTGTTGTTCTTATGCTAAAGGTTGTATTTCCGGTAGTGGAGGTGTTTGTGATGACGGTGGGGGCACTTGTGGTGGGGGGGATTGTGTCACCGGCGGCAGCAGATGTGCTGTTTCTCTTTACGGCTATTCTGGCGGCTTTGCTCGCAAACTCCAAGAAAGGTGTTCTGATGGCCGGGTCCTCCATGATGGTGGGCAGAGTGGACTGGTCCAGTTTGGTCTGGATTTGTAGTTCCAGCTCCATCCTTTCCCGGCCAAATCTTGGACACTCCAGAAGCACGTGCCATATCGTTTCGTCGCGTTCGGGATCGCAGATACAAGAGGGACTGTCTTTGACGTGGAAGCGGTGGAGATACGCCGCGAATCCTCCGTGGCCGGTCAGGATCTGGACATGCATGGGTGTTAGTTCCATGTCCTTCAGTGCTCGTCTTGCCATTTGGACGGTGGGTAGAAATACCTTTGTGACCGAGCCCGTGCTGGAAGATTCGTAGCGCATCTGCCACTTTTTCACTGTTTCCTCTCGTATCTGTTTCCTGACGAAGGATATGGGAACCTTGTCATAGTCTGGAGCTGTCTTCTTGGTGAGTGCAGCTTTTTTGGCCAGTTCATCCGCTCTTTCGTTCCCCGGCGTTCCCACGTGGGCTCTCAGCCAGAAGAGCCTCACTGTTCTGTCTTGTTCCCGGATTTCTCGGATGTATCTCTTTATCTCGAGAGCCAGAGGGTGAGTTACCGATGGGCACCTGAGTAAGTCCAGCGAAGATCTCGAGTCGCTGAGGATGTTAACCGTGCCCATCTTGGAGTCTCTAACCATTTTTACGGCTCTGTAGAGAGCATACATTTCCGATTGGAAGACAGTGTTGTGAGGCTCTAGACGAAAGGTGGAGTACTTGGATTCCCTGCCGTTAACCCACATTGTAAGGGCAGCACCGACTTTCCCTTCTATTTTGCTGCCGTCGGTGTACACTTGTGCACCTACCACATTTAGGTTGTTCAGGGTTTCGGGGTCCATGTCGTCGAGGCGCTCATACTCGGTTGTTGTGAGTAGAGCCGGGTGGGGATTTTGCGTCGGTCCTACCCTGCGTTCTACCTCTCTGCCTGGTGGTATAAAGTCCTCGGAGTGTCCCTTTTTTATTTCGTACAGTTTTCCCGCTTCAAGGATCCTGAGGTCTAGGGGTAGTTGGCCTGACAAGACTAATGCCGATGTCAGAGACACCGTGCGGTATGCTTTGGTGATCTTCTGCGCGAAGCCTCTCTGCAGCGAGTCCAACTGATTCCTTACCATCAGTTTCTCTGCAGCTGAATGCCATGCGCCTGCAGCATACAGCACGATTGGCTCTATCACCGACACGTATATAGTCCTTATGATTTCTCCGTTCAGTCCCCAGGTCACCTTTGCCGCGCACGCAAGCTGTTTATAGATGTCCGCGGCTTTTTTGCAAATGGCGGTTACGTGCGCGTTAAAAGTGAGCTTGCAGTCGATTATAAGACCCAGCAGCTTGATCTCCTTGACAAGCTCTATCCTGCTGCCTGACATGTGGATGATGGGGGTGTCGTATTTAAGTTTCTTTGTAATCACCATCGCGTTTGTCTTGTGCGCGGCGAATTTCAACTTGTTTTCAACACCCCATTCCGCTACGGCCTTAAGAGTCTTGTCGGCTGCTTGCTGAAGGGTACTGACTGAGTGAGCGGAGAAAACCAGGACCACATCGTCTGCGAAAGCTTGGCAGTGTACCCCTTTACTAGCCATTTTTTGTAGGAGTGGGTCTAGGATTAGGTTCCAGAATGTCGGTCCCGCAATGCTACCCTGGACACAACCTTTTGTGGTTTCCTTTTCACTAGACGCTCTGGCGTAGTTGACCCTGATCTTGCGGTCCCTTAAGTATGATACCACCAAGGCGTAGAGGTTCTTTGGACAGTTCTTCGTGATCATTCGTTGTTTTAGCGCGGGCCACCATGCGTTGTCGAAGGCTCCCTCTATGTCCAGCGATACCAGAAGCACAACCTTTTTAGATTTCACTTCTGTCCGTATGTGGGCTAATAGGTCATAGAGGGTGTCCTCGGTTCCGCGTTGTGGCATGAAACCGTACTGGGTCGCGTTCAGAGTCGGGAGGAAGTGCCACTGAAGTCGGCACACGAGAAGTTTCTCGACGATTTTACCAAGGACCGATAGAAGGCCAATTGGCCTGTAGGACTTGGGGTGCGTGTAGTCCTCCTTACCCGGCTTACGCAGGATGCACACGTGAGCGATTTTCCACTGCCTTGGGAAGTGCGACAGCGATAGGCATTTATTTGCCAGTGCCAGGAACACTTCTGCATTGCAGCGGATGGCGGCTGTGCATATGTCGGCAGTCAGTCCATCCGGCCCGGGAGCTTTTTTCGGGTTCGCGCCCCTGAGGACCATGTCCAGCTCCGCGGGTGTGAAGGGGGGATCGTCTGCCGACAGTCCTTGTATTTTCGCCGGGTTGCACTCGACTGTTTGTCCTCTGAGCATGGTGTGGTATTCGGTGTCGGTTTCCACAGAGTCATCGGGATAAAACGTTCTCGCCAGGAGTTCCGCAGACTGTTCCGGGCTCAGCGTTTCCCCGGCCGCGCTTCTCAGAAGCATGTCGTCTGATCTCCTGGCGGTCTTCCTTATGACTCTGTAGATACCGTCCCACATGCTCTCACGGTCCTGGGTCGAGCAAAACTCCTTCCAACTTTGTGTGGCGGCTTCTGTGGCTCTCCGTACGTACTCCTCTTTTACCAGCAGGTATTCGTCCACGGTTTGTTGCCTGCGGCATGGGGCTGCGTTACGAATTCTTCGTTTTTTCCTCAGAACGTCCTTTTTTAAGTTGTCCAGGGCAGGCGACCACCACGGGGGTCCCGCGTCACCTTTCCATGCGCCTAGCTTGGGTATTGCTTTTTCGCAAGCTTTACGGATGGTCTCTGTGTAGGATGTTAGTATTTCTTCCAGACCCTCCAGGTCTCGCACTTCCGACACCCTGGTCACGGTGATGCTGTTTTCGGCTAATCCAGAGGTGAAGTGTGTATTGAAGTCGGACCATTTTGCCTTCTTGGTGTTGTAGATGCGTGTAGAGATTGGCCTTAGGGGTTCCAGGCCCTTCTCTAGTCCCAGACTGAAGGTAATTGCGTTGTGGTCTGATGTTGTGAGACTTCTATTCACACTCCACTCCTCGATTTTGCCCAGCAAGGACAGGCTGCAAGCAGTTACATCTACTATGCTTGTGCAGAGCCTGTCTCCCCTGTAGGTCTCAAAAGTGGGAACTTGACCTGTGTTGAGGATTTGGAAGTCCATCTCGTTTAGGAAGGTGTTGTACGCCGCCCCGCGGTGGTCCTCCGAGTTGCTTCCCCACCAGTGGCTCCAGGCGTTTACGTCTCCCGCCACTATGATGTTTTCCGTGCCCAACTTTCCGGAGAGCCTTTTTGTTTCCGAGATGTACGGGTCTATGTCTTGGTCGCCCTCGTAATAGACGGATATCACTCCAAGCTTTAGCTGGCCAGCTTTTATGAGAACGGCGGCGACGTTTTCGGTTACCAGTTGGGGGTCGTGGATGACCTCCAGGCTGCCCCCGAACACGACGATTGCCGCTTTCACTGGCTTTTGGCGATCCAGGGTGCACTGAATGACTTGCGTGCCGGGGCTTTGTTTCATAGTGCCAGTTCTTCCAACGTAGGGCTCCTGAACTAGCGCTATTGAAATTCCCTTTTCCTGGGCCGCCTGGAAGAGTTCAGCTGTTGCGAGCTTGGAGCGCTGCAGGTTTGCCTGGATGATCTTGAGCTTCCTTTTTGATCCGTCTGATGTTCCTGGGCTCTGCGAGTTGACCGACCCGTTTTCTGCCTGGTCGCCCTTAGCAATAGGAAACACGAGACCTCGCTATGTGGTCCCATTTTTGGCGTTCTTGACACACGTCACTGAAAGCGGTGTGCGCCCGGTCGCTGTCCTCTCTTTGAGCTTTTGTGCAGTTTGTGCACACCGGAGGTTTGCCAGCCGCTCTCGAGGGGCAGTTCCCACTCCCGTGTGCGTCGCTGCAAAAGCAGCAAGCTGCATGCTCGGCCTTGCACATGGACTTGGAGTGGCCGTACGCCAAGCATTTTGTGCACTGCACCAGTGGAGACTGATCCTCGACTCGGCATCGCTGGATTCCGATGTGTACTTTTTCCGCCTCAATAAATCGCTTCCAGACTTCTGGAGAGAGCTCTACGACCGGGTGGCACTCGTGTGGGTTCCGCGCGCGTTTCCTATACCGCATCTTTATGGTTGGTTCTTCGACACCGACGTCGCGCAGAAGATGTCGGTTCTGCGCTTTTAGGAGATCTACAATCTCCTCGTCGGTGTTGTTGGAGAGCACTCCTTTGATGCAGGCTAAGGGGTTTGCCGGCTTTGCCTCGGAAATTTTCAGGCTTCCGTTTCCCTGGACTTTTTCTCTGACGATTTGCAAGTCCTCCTTGCTCGCGCAACTTAGGACCACCTTTTGGTTCCGAGCTTTCCGAACCTTGTCGACCTTAGCCCCGGTGTTTTTTAAGTCCAGGGCTGCCGTAATTTTGTCTATCACGTTTTGGCCCGTATGTTTTGGGTCCTTCGATGACACGATTAACGTGTGGTTCGGATGTTTTGGCGGTTGTGGTTTCGCCGCCGCCTGGGCAAACGTCATTGGTCCCAACGGCGGCTTTTCTGACGTATGAAGCTCGGAAACTCCTTTCTTTATCGTGGCCAAAGTTTGCTTGACCTCCGCCATCGCGAGTTCTGCCTCTAGGTTTGGCGCTGGGGGCGCGGGGACCTCGGGTTTTTTGTCTCGCAGTTCGCGGAGGTCTGAAGAGACCATTTGGAGCCGCTCCGTTAGTGGCTCAAGGTGTGCAGCCAAGTCCAGGGTGGGCTCAGGTGGGGCGGGAGAGTTTGCGGGTCTGTTCAGAAGGTGTTGGACGGATTCCTTCAGCGTCTCTATCTCTGACGTGAATTTGGTGATGGTGCTTTGCAGTTCGGGAGTTTCGGGTTGTGAGGGCGGTGTTTTGGGAGTAGCCGGTGCCGCTGCGAGACTTTCCACCGTTCGCCGGAGGGTGTCGAGTTGATTAGACACGCAGCCGATGTTATTGCCGAGTTTCGTGACACTCGCCTCGATGGTGTGCCATTTTGGCTCCCCTGAGGCGGGTTTTATGTCATCAGTTTTCTTGTCTCCCTCCTGGTGGATCTTTTTTCCCAGCGACGTCACTTCTTTTTGTATTTCGGCGATTTGGCGGAATGGCTCGTCCATCTCGTGCCCAAGCCAGTTTCTTATGGCCTTTGCCTCGACCAAGGTCTCCGAGATGTCCTTTCGAGCTTGGCACATTTCTTTTGTCAGGCTTTGACGCATTTCGGCTAACTCCTTTATATGACTTCTTTGAACGTATACTAGTTCCTTGGCGTGGCTGGAGTTCTCTTTCTCGAGGTTGTATTTGTGTCTAGCCCTAGAGTCTGACAGGGACAGCACTGTCTCGTACAGGCCCTGCAGGCAGTCGAGAGCGGTAGCTTTGCACTCCCGCTTCATATTGCCCGCAGCTTCCAGTGCGTCCTTCCCTTTTTGCAGCAGGTCGTTCGCCACCCTTGTCGCCGTGTCCATTAGCACCCCGGTTCCTCTCCTCGGCGTCGAGTAGAGGATGCTGACGCGTTTGTTGGCCGCCGCTGTTGTAGCCGATGACTCAATCGATGAGGCGACCGAGATTTCTTCGTCCGATACTACGGGACGAGGAGGAGAAATCCCGCATTGCTCCCAGTCGATCACCTTATCGATTGCGACGTCGGCTGACGCAGGTTCTGGTGTCAGCGGTGTTTGGGCAGAGCCTTCGCTGGCTGGCACCCCACTCTCCCCCGCGGCGATCCGCGAGGCCGGAGCGTTAGCTTCGGCCGCGCAGCTCTCCGAGGGGGAGGTTTCGGGCTGCGGCGGAGTTTGGCCTTTGCCAGCTTGCTTCCTCCTCCGCGGCGGTTTTGGCGCTTCCGGCATCTTCGTTTGCGCGGGCGGCTGCCTCAGCTTTTCTGAGGTGGACGATCTTGCCACTGCGGCCTTGGTTAGGACCTTTTCCCGCAGTGAGCGCGTTGGTCTTGGGGCGGTTTCCGAGGCAGACTTGTGTGAGCTCTCAGCACTTGAGCTAGACATTTTTTTTTTTTTTTTTTTTTTTTTTTTGTTGTTATATCTTATTTACCTAACTTGTTTATTAATGCTAATTTTTTCTACAGCAAATTATTATTCTAAGTTGTTTGTTTAAAGCCCGGGCTACGCGTTGATGTCTTTTGCCCGCTTCCTACCGTTCTGGTGAACCCCGCTTTGCAGTGTTCGCGTTGGAATGCGAGTTCACCGCGACCGACACCAGGGACACACGTGCGCACGGCCAGCGAGCGATAACTAGGTCAAACTGATTTTATTGTCTTGCGATCGGGCGTGGAGTTACTGGTGACCTCCACCCGCGTTTGGTGGCTACAGAGTTTTCACCGACCGCAAGATACGTTGACCTGTTTATGGTGGCCTTGGGCTCAGCTGGTTATGGTGGAAATGTGTGGACTCTTATAGGACTTAATGGAGGACTTATTGGCGCGATCGACTAAGTCGGCGGGGTTCACCTGAACTGCAGTTCTGGCGTTTCGCAATTGACAGATTTCTCGTCTAACGGGCTGTGGGGAGATATTCTGAGGGAACGGGGGCTAGGGCTGTGTTGGCTATTTCTACTACTTGGGGGGAACAAGAGACGGCGTAGAATTGACTTTTTCTACGGTATACCTACCTACTTAGCTATCCTTAACTAACTTATATTAACTTAAACTAAGACTAATTTAATACGTGTGTTGGATGTTACGTAAGCTGCTCGCTGGTGGACTGCGTTGCTGTAGTGGAGTACAAGCGCCTTCGAGCCTTTTGCTGTTAAAGGCCCTGGGTGGTAGTGTTAAGTGAGGGGAAGGGGGACGGTGTCGAACGGAGGGGGCCCGGATTTGTGTTGATGCGGATCCTCAGGTTTTGGACTTTGGATGGAGCGTGCCTGCTGTGTTTCCGGAGACTCTTCGGACGTGAGATAACTTCAAAACAAGCCTGGCTTGGCCTGCCTCTTAGTTTGCTCGGCGCACGTCCGCACTAGGTCACACTTGCTTCCGTATGAAGTGCACCAGATGTTGGAGTTCTGGTGAGCCCTGCTTCGTAGCGTTCGCCTTTATCGTGGAGCGCACCGCTTTAGGCACCTGAAACCGCTGAGCGCGCGCGTTCGCTCGCCGTTCTCGAAACTAGGTCAGTCTATTTATAGCTGCTGCGGTCGACCGTCGAGCGTCTGGTGACCTCTCGTTTCGCTCAATGACTATGGAAATCGGGTAGACCGTTAATAGCACTGACCTTTGTTTGGCAGCCGTTTCTCAGGACTTTGGGTGGCTGTATCCTGGCTCAGGGTGGTCCGATTGGGCTGCGGTTTTCGGCGTTGGGTTCGTTGGTGTCCGTTGCGTGTGGTGGTGTTGATTTCGACGGCGCGCTCCAAACGGGTCACCCCGAAAACTGGGACGGGGTGATTTTTTGGCTGTGGGGGGTGACTGGGTGCTCCGATCGGGATGGGGTTTCCTCTTCCGTGTTATGGGGGCTCGCTTTGACGACACTAGGTACTCGCGGTCGTCGCGTTCACCGGTTCACTGCGCGAAAAACTGGTGGTCGGTTTCACTGCACTGCGATCCGGGAACCCGATGGGATAGGGAACCACCTCCAATGTCACTTGTTCCTTGCACTTGGATGTTCACTTTTTTAACACTTTTAGGCGCGCAGCTCCTTTTTTGCGGGACTTGTGATTTTTTTTCCGCGGAGCGATTTGGTTTTCTGCGTCTGTTGACTTTGTACTGGGTTAGGTTAGGTTAGGTTAGGTTAGGTTAGGTTAGGTTAGGTTAGGTTAGGTTAGGTTAGGTTAGGTTAGGTTAGGTTAGGTTAGGTTAGGTTAGGTTAGGTTGGGGTGCTAGGCCAGATAACCTCCACGTGTACCCTTCCGCTTCCGTTCCCTCTGATTCAATCTGAACCAGATGGAAGGGCAAGTGGCAAGGGTCGGTGCACCCTGGGCGTTAGTTAGCAACTTCTCTTTATGGGATCTTGCTGGCTAGCGGCGAATAATCTGGCAGTAGACGTCGCCTGGGTCCTGTTTCACACTGGGCTCGGGTGGGGCATGCCTTCTGTGCATGCGTGAGCAGATCGGAATCCCAACGCACTGGGACCGAGGGCCTTGCCGTTAGCGGTCGGGCTGCGAGGAGTTAACCTCTATAAAAAATCTGTACGGACTGGAGAGTCCATAAAAACTCCTGGAAGTGGTATGTGCGCGGCGCTTTCAGTACTGGGCTTAAGCCGATAAGGCCGACGTGGAGCCGAAAGGGTTAAGCCTGGGTAGCGCCTATCTGGATCATCCAGGCAGGTGTACCGCAAACGATATCGTAGATATATCGAGATTTGATGAACAATGGAAGCAGCACAATTTAAAAAGAAACTACCCCAGGAGGGTACCGGCACCTCCGGTGTCGGAGAATCCCTCTCCGAGCTTCTTAGCTCGGGCTGTCCCACGTATTCTGGGGGGGACAAAATTATGCTGGACGTTGATAGGGAGATTGAGAAGGAGACGGAAAAGGAGAAGGAGAAGGACGAGTTAGGGAGGGAGAGAGATGAGGAGAAGGAAAAGGAGAAAGAGAAACAGCGCCTCATTGCGAGCTGTTTCGCCGTTCCTGCAGTTGTTGAGCTGGAGAGGATGTCAGAGGCCAACTACGAGTCTGACTGCTCGCAGTCCTCACAGTGGTCGACCGGTTCTGCAAGAAAGAGGAAGCGTGACAACGCAGTGCCTGCCAGCGGCGGTGCGAAGAGGGCCAAGGGCAAGCGGCCGCCACTCGACGAAAGTGCTGACTTGACACAGCCTCCCCCAGTCACACGAACGTCCTTGAGTCTTCCTACACAGGACGACCTCGCTGAGCACATGAGGCAACAGCCCACAGCTGATCTGGGTGCCCAAGTCAGCGAAAAGATGACGGTGGTGGAGTCGATTGCGGCCAAGTCGACGAATCTTAAGGGTTTTTTCGTGCGGGAGCTACGCGTTGCGGCGAGAACCGCCAGGGCCGCCATGGAGGAGATGTTGCAGCGGTCATCGGGTTCGGAAAGAGTTCAGCAACTGGAGAGCGAAAATGCCTCTTTGCGTTCCCAACTGACTGCCCTCGAGACACAGATGTCTGCTCTAGCTGCTGAGGTGAAGAGCATGCGGAGGCAAGACGCTGGTGGGACTAACACTCCTGCTGTCCCACCCCGTATCGCTCAGGCCAATCAACCCCAGGGCTCCGTTTTGGAGCAGGTCGGGGCAATGATTGAGGCCAAGCTCGCATCATTTAAAGCGGAGCTGTTCCCGGACAGGGCCACTCGACCCGCACTGGTGCGAAAGCAGGCCGTACCAGTCAAAGCTGCTGACAGCTCGCTGGTGGCGACAGGAGCTGGCCCTGCGTCTAGTGCTAAGGGGAAAGCGGCGAAAAAGCAGAGGAAAAAGAAGGCTAGCAAGGCACCCCTCCCAGTGGAGCCCCTGCCCCCAGTAACTGCGGTCCCTGCTGCACCGGCGGAAAGGCCAGGCCCGGCATCGTGGTCCGAAGTTGCAGCCAAAAAGGCAAAACCTGGCAAGGGAGGGGGAAAGAAGCCAGCACCAAAGCCCCCTAAGCAGAAGGCAAACCAGAAGCCGAAACCTCCACGGCCACCAAAGTCGGCAGCTGTTATGCTTACGATTGCGGAGGGCTCGGAGACCACGTACGCGCAAGTGATGGCCACTGCCAAGGCCAAGGTAAAGCTCAGCGAATGTGGCATCGCTGATGTACGGCAAAGAAAGGGCCGAAACGGGGGTATCCTGCTGGAGGTGACCGGTCCCGATAGCGTTGACAATGCTGATAGGCTAGCAGGGCGCCTCAGAGAGGCCCTCGCAGACCTGCCAGTCAAGATAGCGCGCCCCGTAAAAACGGGCGAAATCAGAGTCATGGACCTCGATGACTCGGTCACCCCAACAGACGTGGCAGCCGCGGTCGCAGTTGCAGGTGGCTGCAGTGCCAATGAAGTCAAGGTAGGCACGATTCGAAGAAGCGGACGCCAACTGGGCACGGTGTGGGTCCGTTGTCCCCTCACAGCAGTGAAAATAGTGACGGCAGAACGCAGACTTCGGATTGGTGACTGGATGGCTGCCCGGGTAAGGTATTTGCCCGAGAAGCCGGCTCGGTGCTATAGATGCCTAGAGACTGGACACGTGAGGGATGAGTGCAAGAGTACAGTGGATCGAAGCAATATCTGCTTCAAATGTGGAGAACCAGACCACAAAGCCGCGATATGCTCAAAACCTCCCAATTGCCCTATCTGCTCAGACCGCGGGTTGCGTTCCGACCACGAGATGGGACAAAAGTGCGCTGCCCCCGAGAAGGGGAAAAAGAAGAGGGGTAAGCAGGCCCCTCCAGTCGCCAGAGATGCAGAGGGAGTCTCGCCATCGCCGAGTCAGCCGGGCCCTAGCTCGCAGCAGGAGGTAACGAGGCATCACATTCCAGGCCCACCTTAAAATCCTCCAGGGCAATCTAAACCACTGCCGCAGGGCGCAGGACCTGCTACTGCAGACCCTTGCGGAACATAAGATTGCCCTGGCTGTTGTTGCGGAGCCTTACCGGGTAGCTGCTCATCCCCGCTGGTTCGGTGATGACAGCAACTCTGTAGCTGTGTACTGGGGAGGTACAGAGGGAACTCCACCGTGTTCACTACTGGAGAGGGGGCCAGGATTTGTGGCAGTTCTATGGGGCTCAGTCGCTGTAGTTGGCTGCTACGTGTCACCCAATGTCAGCCTAGCGGCGTTCGAGGGTTATATGGACGAGCTTGCGGCCTGCGTCCGCCGTTGTCAGCCGCGGCCGGTGCTAATCCTCGGAGATTTCAACGCCCACGCATGTGCATGGGGCGGGCCCCGGGACGAACCCAAGGGGGAGGCTGTCTTGGAATGGGCGGCGTGCCTAAACCTTGGGCTCCTAAACCAAGGGTCAGTCAACACCTGCGTGCGGTGGCAGGGGGAGTCCATCGTGGACTTGTCCTGGGCGTCCCCATCAGCAAGCGCTCTGGTGTCTGGCTGGCGAGTGGCGGAGGAGCTGATCACCCTATCAGACCACCAGTACATCTTCATGGAGGTGGCGGTGCGCACCGGACACGAGATGCAGCGGGGCGTAAATCGACCAAAGAGATGGGCCCTGAGGAAACTCGACCGGGACCTGCTCGTTGCGGCTGCCAGTGTCACGGCGTGGGTGGAGCCGCCTCCTATGTCGGATCCAGATACGGAGGCAGCATGGTTCCGGGAGAGAATGACTCAGGCATGCGACACTGCCATGCCCCGTGCAAGACCGATCGAGCGCACCGCCACCTACTGGTGGTCCAACGACTTGGCAGACATGCGTGCTACGTGCATCACTGCCAGAAGGACCTACTTGCGGGCGCGCAGACGGCGCCAAGCTTCCACTGGGGAGAGAACGGCAGCATATGCCGTGTATCGGGAGGCTATAAAGGTTTTCCAAGCGGCTGTCGCAGACGCCAAGGAGAGGGCCTACCGCGAGCTTGTCGACAGCCTCAACGAGGACCCATGGGGGCGTCCATACAAGATGGTCATGGATAAGCTCAGACCGTGGGTCCCTCCGTTGACTGAGACACTGGAGCCCGGCCTCACGACGAGAGTGGTGGACACTCTCTTCCCGCGAGCTGTAGACAGCCCGCCGAGCGTACCGTGCACGACAACACTGCAGACACCCCCACAGATGGACGACGTGGGAAAGGAGGAGCTGGAGCGAGCCGTCAGACGCCTAGCAGCGCGCAACACTGCCCCAGGACCTGACGGAATCCCGGGTCGGGCCTGGGTGCTAGCTCTAGGCGTGCTGGGTGAAAGGTTCCAGCTCCTCTTGAGTGACTGTCTGGCTGCGGGGCGCTTCCCCACGGAGTGGAAGCGGGCGCGACTCGTGCTACTCAAGAAGGAGGGCAGGCCGGCGGACTCACCGTCTGCGTACAGGCCCATCTGCTTACTTGACGAGGCGGGCAAATTATTTGAGCGAGTGCTGGCGGAACGTATTAATCTCCACCTGTGGAGCGCCGGACCGGATTTATCGGACTACCAATTCGGTTTTCGGCACGGGCGCTCCACAGTGGACGCTATTCTGCGTGTCCGCTCTATCGCTCAGGAGGCAGTGTCTGAGGGCAAGGTAGTGCTCGCGGTCAGCCTCGACATAGTGAACGCGTTTAACTCCTTGCCCTGGAAGGCTATCAAGGAGGCGCTCGTCCACCACCAAATGCCTGGCTACCTGTGCAGCGTCGTTGGCGACTACTTAAATGATAGGTACATAGAGTACGTTGGCCAGGACGGAGCTCTGCACGAGAGAGAGATGTTCTGCGGGGTTCCTCAGGGGTCGGTGCTGGGGCCACTCCTGTGGAACCTCGCATACGATGTGGTACTGCGCATTTCTCTCCCCGCTGGTGCTAGCGTGGTGTGTTACGCCGATGACACGCTGGTGATGGCGGAAGGCGACAACTTCGAGCGAGCAACCTGTGTCGCTGAGCATGCGGTCGCGTGCGTAGTCCGAAAGATCCAAGGCCTGGGCTTGCAAGTCGCTCCGCACAAGACCGAGGCACTGTGGTTCCACGACCTTCCCAAGGGCGTGGAGCCACCCACCTCTACTGTCCGCGTTGGTGGCGCCGTCGTCCAGGTGGGGAAGTATATGAAATACCTAGGAGTCATCTTAGACGGCCGCTGGGAGTTCGTCGAGCACTTCAACCGTCTAGTCCCCCGGATCGAGAAGGTAGCGGGTGCCCTGCACCGAATCCTGCCTAATCTCGGGGGGCCGCGGGAGAGTGTTCGGCGGCTCTACTCGGGGGTCGTGCGGTCCATGGCCCTGTATGGAGCGCCACTCTGGGCGGAAAAACTGGCCAGAAACCGCGTACAAAAAGCAAGACTGCTGGGTGTACAGCGGCGGATGGCCATAAGGGTGGCGCGTGGATACCGCACGATCTCCCACGAAGCGGCAGGTCTCCTGGCTAGGTTTCCCCCCCTGGACATCTTGGCGTCAATGGACGAAACCGTTTACGGTAAACTACGTCACATGCGTGATGACGGGCAGGACATGCCCCCCAGGGCCGTAACTCTGATGCGGCAGGAGGCTCACGAGGACGCTCTCGAAGAGTGGAAGGCACGCCTGCAGGAGCCGGCGAAATGCCGCCAAAGGGCTGTGGGGGCAATTCTGCCTGTCTTTGAGGAGTGGATGAACCGTACGGGTGGTCAGGTCAGCTACCGGCTGACCCAGGTGCTCACCGGACACGGGTGCTTCGGTGAGTACCTGCACAGAATCGGCAGGGAGAACTCCGAAGCCTGCCACCACTGTAGCTCCGCAAACGATGATGCCCAGCACACCTTAGAGGTCTGCCCAGCGTGGCAATCGCCACGACAAGATCTCATCGCCGCGATCGGGGGAGACCTCCGACTGCCCTCTGTGGTGGCGGCAATGGTGCAGGGCAAACCCCAGTGGGATGCGGTGGCCTCCTTCTGTGAGACAGTAATGTCACTGAAGGAGGAGGCCGAGCGAGAGAGGGAGAGAGCCGACCCCGCAAGGAGGCGGAGGCGCAGAGGCGGTGCTAGCCAGCCCCGCCCTGGCACCAATGCCCTGTAGTCATGGGCTTAGAATAAGACTACGGTATCCCCTGCCTGTCGTAGGAGCCGACTAAAAGGGGACCCAGCCCTGTAGCACCGGGCTTAGAATAGGGCTACGGTATCTCCTGCCTGTCGTAAGAGGCGACTAAAAGGAGACACCGGGGTCGTGGGTGGCGAGAGTGGGGGCTCGAACCACCGATTACAAACGACCCCGTGGAGGCGGCGGTGTGTGGTGGCCGCACACTGCCGTTCAACGAGGGTGTCCAGGCGCAAGCCTGCAGTGAAGCTGGGTGCTTCAGTGCACAGCGCGCGGGGGTTCCGGAGTGTTCAGTGAGATCCCGGAGCCCCCACTCCAAATCGCGCGGAGAGGGCCACCGGGGGGGTTTTAGTGGGTAAAAATCCCACATAACCCGGCTTTCCCCCCAGAAAGTCGGGTATCTTTTGAAGATTTCCCCCTCGACAACAAAAAAAAAAAAAAAAAAAAAAAAAGGTTAGGTTAGGTTAGGTTAGGTTTTGCTCCACAAGGGTCAGGGCATCGTGGCAGTCCAGTGGGGTTCTTTGGCGGTCGTTGGCACCTACGTGTCGCCTAACACCAGCCTGGCCCAGTATGAGGTGCATCTGGAGGAGCTCGCGGCGTGCGTCCGCCGGTGCCGGCCTCGCCCGGTAATTGTCGCCGGGGACTTCAACGCTCACGCGCGCGCGTGGGGTGGGCCGCGGGATGACGCCCGGGGCGAGACAGTCCTTGAGTGGGCGGCTGGTCTCGACCTCGGTCTCCTAAACCGAGGGTCCACCAGCACCTGTGTGCGATGGCAGGGGGAGTCCATCGTCGACCTAACCTGGGCGAGTGCCGCAGCCGTGTCACTGGTGTCCAGCTGGCGTGTGGCGGAAGAGCTGGTGACCCTATCGGACCATCGCCACATCCTCTTAGAGGTGACGCTGGGGCCTGCTGACGGTGCTCGGAGACAAAGCGCTGGGCCTCCGAAGCGCTGGGCCTTACACCGCATGGACCGGGACATACTCGTTGCCGCGGCCAACACGGCGGCCTGGTCGGAGGTGCCGGACGAAGCGGAGCCGGAGGCCGAAGCAGCCTGGTTTGGGGAGCGCATGACGGACATATGCGACGCCGCAATGCCCCGAGCCAGACGCTCAACCCGGAAAGCCGTGCACTGGTGGTCGGAGGAGCTGGCGTACCTGCGGGAGGCATGCCTGCGCGCTCGGCGCGCTTTTACCAGGGTCCGGAGACGACGCCTAGCCACGGCCGAGGAGAAGGCCGCAGCATACACTCCGTACCGGGACGCCGTAAAGGCTTTCCAGGTCGCGGTTGCAAACGCCAAGGCCAGGGCCTGGGAAGAGCTTCTCGAAACGCTCAACGGAGACCCATGGGGGCGCCCGTACAAAATTGTACTGGGCAAGCTCAGACCGTGGGTCCCTCCCTTGACGGAGACGCTCGACCCAGAACTAGTGGCGGAAGTGGTGGATACCCTCTTTCCCCGGATCGAGGATACCCCACAGGAAGCGGCCGCGACAAGAGCAGAACCCTCTCGGTGGACCGACGACCTGGGCGTCACCCAGGATGAGCTGGACCGGGCCGTGAGACGCCTGGCAGCGCGCAACACCGCCCCTGGCCCGGACGGTATTCCGGGCCGCGCCTGGGTTTTGGCCCTAGGCGCTGTGGGGGACCGGTTTAGGGTGCTGCTCGGCAACTGCCTTCGCACAGGGACTTTTCCCTCCGGTTGGAAGCGGGCGAGACTTGTCCTCCTGAGGAAGGAGAACAGGGCCGCGGATTCTCCCTCTGCGTACCGGCCCATATGCCTCCTGGACGAAGCGGGTAAGCTCTTCGAGCGGGTGGTGGCTGAGCGCATCACGTTCCACCTGTGGCAGGTCGGCCCGGATCTATCGGACTTCCAGTTCGGCTTCCGGCATGGCCGCTCCACGGTGGACGCTATCTTCCGGGTGCGCTCAGTCGCCGAGCAGGCGGTGTCCCGGGGCAGGGTAGTATTGGCTGTGAGCCTTGACATTGTCAATGCCTTCAACTCCCTGCCCTGGAGGGCAATCAGGGCGGCACTGGCTTACCACCGACTGCCCCCGTACCTACGGTCCATTGTGGGAGCTTACCTGCGGGACAGGAGTTTTGAGTACCTGGGTCGGGATGGAACTGTCCACCGGAGGGAGGTCTTCTGCGGTGTTCCTCAGGGGTCCGTCCTGGGGCCCCTTTTGTGGAACCTGGCGTATGACGTGGTCCTCAGAATCCTCCTCCCCAACGACGTGCATGTGGTCTGCTATGCGGATGACACGCTGGTGTTGGCGGAGGGGGTCGACTTCGGGGAGACCACTCGGCTGGCCGAGCTCGGAGTGGCATGCGTCGTGCGCAGGATCACGGAGCTTGGGCTCGAGGTGGCCCCGCACAAGACCGAGGCTATGTGGTTCCACAACCTCCCGCGGGGAGTGGAGCCACCGAGTTCGTCGGTGAGCGTGGGCGGTGCGAGGGTACAGGTCGGTCGGTACCTGAAGTACCTGGGCGTCGTCCTCGATGGCCGGTGGGAATTCGTGGAGCACTTCGACCGCCTGGTTCCTCGGATCGATGGGGTAGCGGGTGCTCTGCACCGTATCCTGCCCAATCTCGGGGGGCCAAAAGAGAGCGTTCGCCGCCTCTACGCGGGAGTCGTGCGATCCATAGCCCTTTATGGAGCACCTCTGTGGGCAGATAGGCTGTCTGGCGACCCACGCTGCAGAGGCAAGCTAAAAAGCGTGCAGCGTCGCATGGCCATAAGGGTTGCACGCGGGTATCGCACGATATCCTTCGAGGCGGCGACGGTCTTGGCGCGGTTTCCGCCCCTTGACCTACTGGCGAGTATGGACGCGAGGGTGTATCACCGTCTCCGCGACATCCGCCAAGAGGGTGGAAATCCGCTCCCTAGGGCGGTCGGGATGCTCCGGTTGGAGGAACACCAACGGGCCCAGCGCGAGTGGCAAGAGCGGCTCCGAGAGCCCAGGAGCGCTCGTCAGAGGGTGGTCGGGGCAATACTGCCTAACTTCGACGGATGGCTGAACCGGGGGTATGGTGCCGTGTCGTTCGGACTTACTCAGGTGCTCACTGGACATGGTTGTTTCAGTGAGTACCTGAATAGGATTGGACGTGAGGAGTCGACACGGTGCCATCACTGTGGTGGCGACTGCGATGACGCGCAGCATACCCTCGAGGTCTGCCCGGCGTGGCAGGCCGAGCGAGGCGAGCTCACCGGTAGCATCGGGCGAAACCTCTCTCTGTCTAGCGTGGTTAGCGCCATGGTACAGGGAGAGGAACAATGGAAGGCAGTGACCACCTTCTGCGAGAAGGTGATGACGCAGAAGGAGGTAGCAGAGCGGGAGCGGGAGAGGGCAGACCCCGCTCGGAGAGGGAGCCGAAGGGGCGGCGTTCGCGGTGGACGCCGCCGTCCAGGCCCATAAGCCCGAAGGCGTCGGGCTGCCACAACCCTGTAGTTTCGGGTTCAGAATAGGACTACGGTATCCCCTGCCTGTCGTAAGAGGCGACTAAATGGGGACCTTGGAGCCGCGGACGGTGAGAGCGGGGACTCGATCCGTCCGTCCACGCGGCTCTGGGAAGACGGCGACGCAGGGTGGCCCTGCGACGCCGTGGGTGCAGCAGCACCCGTGGAGGGCTATGGCTGTGCCAGGGTGAGGTGCACAATGCACCAAGTGCCAGGGGGGCTTCGGATGAGTTCGTCAGAGTGCCCGGAGCTCCCCCACCATGCACGATGAAGGCCACCGGGGGGGTTTTAGTAGGTGGAAATCCTACATAACCCGGCTCTGTCCCCGAGGAGTCGGGTATCTTTGAAAGATTTCCCCCCCGTCAACAAAAAAAAAAAAAAAAAGGTTAGGTTAGGTTAGGTTCACTCCGCCCGCCGGCTGGGGACGGTATGGGTTCGGTGCCCGCTCGCGGCTGTCCGCAAGGTGACGACCTCACACCGGATACGGATTGGGGACTGGATCTCGGCACATGTGGAAGCCTTGGCACCTAGGCCTTTGCAATGTTTCCGTTGCCTGGAAACTGGGCATGTTCGAGGCCAGTGCCCAAACGCTGAAGATCGCAGCACTCGATGCTACGCATGTGGTGAGCCAGGACACAGAGCCAGCGCCTGCACCGCCGGGGTCCTTAAGTGCCCGCTGTGTGCTGACCTTGGCCGCCCCTCGGACCACAGGCTGGGCGGCAAACAGTGCGCTCCCCCCAAGAAGGGCAAAGGTAGGAAGAGAGGAATGCAGGATCCTCTCCCGCTAGGACCCAAAGAGACAGGGCCGGCCGTGCTGAGCCAACCGGGCAATAGCCCGCCGGAGGCCATGGAGGCCTTGCCTTTAAGCCCCTAAAGATACTTCAGGGCAATCTGAATCACTGCCGCGGGGCGCAGGACCTGCTACTGCAGACCCTTGCGGAGTGGCAGATTGCTCTGGCAGTAGTCGCAGAGCCCTATAGCGTTCCAAATCATCCTCGATGGTTTGGTGACGACGGGGGCTCTGTGGCAGTCTATTGGGGAGGGGGAGCGGCAACTCCACCGTGCTCTCTTTTGGAGAAAGGACAGGGCGTCGTAGCGGTTCAATGGGGGCCTTTGGCCGTCATTGGCTGCTATGTCTCGCCCAACATTAGTCTGGCCCTCTTCGAGGCTTATTTGGATGAGCTCGCAGTGTTCGTCCGCCGCTACCAGACCCGTCCGGTTTTAGTCGTTGGCGATTTCAACGCCCATGCTCGGGCATGGGGTGAGCTTCGGGACGACGCAAGGGGAGAGTCGGTCCTTGAGTGGGCGGCTGCTCTTGACCTGGGACTTCTGAACCGGGGCTCCGTCAGCACCTGTGTGAGGCTGCAGGGGGAGTCCATCGTCGATTTGTCGTGGGCAAACGCTGCAGCCTCCGGCATGGTGACGGGCTGGCGGGTGGCGGAAGAGCTGGTCACTCTTTCTGACCATCGCTACATCCTGCTGGACATCGAACTGCAGCCAACCAATGTCCGACGGAGAACCAGCGACGGCCCTCCTAGGCGCTGGGCTCTGAAAAAGCTGGACCGGGACCTGCTCCTTGCAGCCGCTAGTACGGCGGCTTGGTCGGAGGCGCCTAACCCGATGGATCCGGAGACTGAAGCAGCCTGGTTTGGGGAGGCCATGACGTCGATCTGTGACGCTGCGATGCCTCGTGCCAGGCGTGCGGAACATCGATCGGCGTACTGGTGGTCGGAGGAGCTGGCGCAGCTGCGTGAGAGGTGTCTGCGTGCTAGGCGCCAATTCACCAGGGCCCGGAGACGACGCCGAGCCACGCCCGAGGAAAGGTCTGCGGCTTACTTGCCGTACCGGGAGGCGGTGAAGGCGTTTCAAATCGCGGTCGCAAACGCCAAGGTCCGGGCCTGGAAGGAGCTCCTGGACACACTCAACGGGGATCCATGGGGGCGCCCGTACAAAACAGTACTGGGCAAGCTCAGACCGTGGGTCCCTCCGTTGACGGAGACTCTCGACCAGGACCTCGTGACTAGGGTAGTAGACACCCTTTTCCCGAGGAATGCGGAGTTGCCTCAAAACGTGACAACAGCGACGTCAGATCCGCTGGCCTGGACCGAGGACCTCGAAGTGGAAAGGGGTGAGCTGGACCGCGCTGTGAAGCGCCTAGCGGCGCGTAACACCGCTCCGGGTCCTGACGGTGTACCGGGTCGCGCCTGGGTGCTGGCGTTGGGCGCCCTAGGGGACCGACTAAGGCAGCTCTTCAGCAGCTGCCTCCGAACCGGGACCTTCCCCTCGGACTGGAAGCGGGCGCGACTCGTTCTCCTGAAAAAGGAGGGCAGGGAGGCCGAATCGCCCTCGGCGTACCGGCCGATATGTCTCTTGGACGAGGCCGGGAAGCTGTTTGAGCGAGTGGTAGCTGAGCGCCTCACACTCCACCTGTGGCGCGTGGGTCCAGACCTGTCGGACTGCCAATATGGCTTTCGGCACGGGCGCTCCACGGTGGACGCCATATTTCGAGTGCGCTCAGTTGCTGAGCAGGCAGTTTCCCAGGGCAGAGTAGTACTAGCGGTGAGCCTGGACATCGTAAACGCTTTTAACTCCCTGCCCTGGAGCGCGATTGGGGCGGCCCTGGTGCGCCACCAGATGCCTCAGTACTTGCGGGATATTGTGAGGGACTACCTACGCGACCGGAGCATAGAATATCTGGGTCGGGACGAATCGCTTCACCGGAGGGAAGTATTCTGCGGAGTTCCTCAGGGGTCGGTTCTGGGCCCCCTGCTGTGGAATCTTGCCTACGATGTGGTCCTGCGAGTCGCTCTTCCTAACGACGTTTATGTCGTCTGCTATGCAGACGACACTCTGGTCCTGGCGGAGGGGGAGGACTTCGAGAGGACCACCCGGCTTGCCGAGACTGGGGTGGCATGCGTCGTGCGCAAGATCCGCGAGCTGGGCCTGGAGGTGGCCCCTCACAAAACCGAGGCTCTGTGGTTCCACGACCTCCCGAGGGGCGAGGAGCCGCCGAGCTCATCGGTACGCGTGGGCGACGCCGTAATACAGGTGAGCCGGTACATGAAGTACCTGGGGGTCATCCTGGACGGGCGATGGAAGTTTACGGAGCATTTCGACCGCCTGGTCCCCCGGATCGAAAAGGTGGCGGGTGCCTTGCATCGTATCCTACCAAATCTCGGGGGACCAAAGGAGAGTGTTCGCCGACTGTACGCGGGGGTCGTGCGATCTATAGCACTATACGGGGCACCCCTATGGGCTGAACGGCTATCCGGGAATCCACACAGCAAGAGGAAGCTGAAGGGTGTGCAGCGCCGGATGGCCATTAGGGTGGCACGTGGTTACCGCACGATTTCCTTCGACGCGGCAACGGTCCTGGCTCGGTTTCCACCCCTGGATATACTGGCTGACATGGACGCGAGGGTGTATCACCGACTCCGCGAAATTCGCCAAGGGGGGGAAACCCTGCTGCCTCGGGCGGTCGGAAGGCTCCGACAGGATGCGCACCGGCAAGCACGGCGCGAGTGGCGGGAGCGGCTTCGAGAGCCGCGGAGCGCACGCCAACGGGCGGTCAGTGCGATCCTGCCGAACTTTGGCAGATGGTACCACAGAGAGCACGGGAGCGTCTCTTTTCGGCTCACACAGGTGCTCACTGGGCATGGCTGCTTCAGTGAGTACCTGAATAGAATTGGGCGCGAGCAATCGCCGAGGTGTCACCACTGCGCTGCGGAATGCGATGACGCGCAGCACACGCTCGAGGTGTGTCCAGCGTGGCAGTCCGAGCGCAGTGATCTGGTGGCCCAGATCGGAGGAGACCTCTCCCTGCCCTCTGTGGTGGCAGCCATGGTGGAGGGAGAGACCCAGTGGGAGGCCGTGACCTCCTTCTGCGAGGTCGTAATATCGCGGAAGGAGGCGGCTGAGCGGGAGCGGGAAAGAGCCGACCCCGCTCGGAGACGGGGCCGAAGAGGCAACGGCAACAGGCGCCGTTAGCCAGGCCCAAGCCCTGTAGTCTCGGGCGAAGAATAGAACTACGGTATCCTCTGCCTGTCGTAAGAGGCGACTAAAAGGGGACCTTGGAGTCGTGGCCGGTGAGAGTGGGGGCTCGATCCGTCCGTCAGCGACTCCGGGAAGACGGCAACCAGGCGTGGCTCCTCGTTGCCGTGGTGATGGCACTAGGGATGGCCACAGCCAACCCAGAGCAGGGTGCGCACACGCACGGTGCAAAGGGAGCACCGGAAGTGTTCTCGCCAGTACCCGGCGCTCCCCACAAAGCACGGATGAATGCCACCGGGGGGGTTTTAGTTGGTAAAAATCCAACATAACCCGGCTTTCCCCCCAGAAAGTCGGGTATCTTTTTAGAAGATTTCCCCCCCGTCAACAAAAAAAAAAAAAAAAAAAAAAAGGTTAGGTTAGGTTTTTTTTTTTTTTTTTTTTTTGTTTTTTTTTTTGGTTACGCGGGGGAATGCATTTACGCACTTCGCCGCCCTGCTGTCGGGGGACAACAGGGCGCCTTTGTGTGGGACTCCCAGCCCGAGGGCTGGACTACCCACTAAACCCCCGCGGTGTTCCTCCTCTACTCTACCGGGCCACAGGATAGGCCAGAGGTTAAGTCACTGTGGCCCGGCGAGAGGATGTCCCAGAGGGACTCTCATAGTGGGGGGGGCCAGACGGGCCCCCCTGCGCTGTGTCGCTACAGCGTCTACTGGCCCGCGACGCATCGCCCTACGGGGCTCCTCTGCATTCAGAGGAGGCCGTGAGCGAGCGCGCGGGCACTCTATGTTTTGCTGGAAGGCACCCCGGAACACGTGGGGGCGCCTTCCGGCTCGCCGTGAAAGTGGGCGGCGGGTCCCCCGACCCTCCGCCCACGGCCGCTCTAGTCGGGGGCGCGCGCGTACTCCGCGCGGCGGCGCCCCCTAATCGCACGGCGGCGGGGGGGGAGCGTGAGACCAGCACGCTCCCGCTCCCGCAACTCCTCTCTTTTGGCCGCCATCACCTCGCCCGCAAACGCGGCGATGGCGGCCCAACTCTCTTGGCTGCCGACCATTTGCGGGATAATGGCCGGCAGCGACAGGTCGGCCCCAACAACGGCCACGAGGGAGGTCCGCTGCGCGCTCCAGGCGGAGCACACGGCCAGCGTGTGCTCCGCCGTGTCCTCCGCATTGGACGCGCAGTACCGGCACTCGGGGCCCGACTCTATCCCTACCACCTCCCACAGGTACTTGGCAAAACAGCCGTGACCTGTGAGGAGTTGGGTCAGGTGATAGGTCGGGGTCCCGTGCGCCCGCTCCACCCATGGCCGCAGGACCGGCCGGACCGCCTCTACGAGTCTCCGACTCGCAGAGGGGTCCTCCAACCTCAGGGCCCACCTACGGAAGAGATCGTCGCGAGCCTCCTGCCTCCAACGTACGATCTCCGCCGGGGTGGGCCACCCTCCATTGCTCCGCATCAGGGCACTCCGCTCATACACCGCCTCGAGGACTCCCGCCTCGAGGTCCCAGGGCAGGCTCGCCGCCAATAGGCACGCCGCCTCGTAAGAGACGGTGTGGTACGCTCTTGCAGCCCTCTGCGCTATCACCCGTTGCGGGCGACGCAACAAGGCGGTGTTGCTAGCGCAGAGGGCGGCTTTCGCCCATATGGGCGCTCCATACAAAGCCTTGGAGCGCACCACACCGTCGTAGAGGCGGCGACAAGCGCTCCCGGGACCACCGCGGTTAGGCAGCAACTTCGCGAGCCTCCCGGCATACGACACCAACTTTGGCGCCAGCTGCCGGAAGTGCTCGCGGAAACTCCATCGACTGTCGAGGACCAATCCCAGGTACTTCATGGTCTCCCCGACATCGATGGAGGCGCCACCGACGGTGATTTGGGAGTCCCGAGGAGGTCGCATCCGAGGCCCATGGAAGTAAATGGCCGTGAGCAGGTTAGGTTAGGTTAGGTTAGGTTAGGTTAGGTTAGGTTAGGTTAGGTTAGGTTAGGTTAGGTTAGGTTAGGTTAGGTTAGGTTAGGTTAGGTTAGGTTAGGTTAGGTTAGGTTAGGTTAGGTTAGGTTAGGTTAGGTTAGGTTAGGTTAGGTTAGGTTAGGTTAGGTTAGGTTAGGTTAGGTTAGGTTAGGTTAGGTTAGGTTAGGTTAGGTTAGGTTAGGTTAGGTTAGGTTAGGTTAGGTTAGGTTAGGTTAGGTTAGGTTAGGTTAGGTTAGGTTAGGTTAGGTTAGGTTAGGTTAGGTTAGGTTAGGTTAGGTTAGGTTAGGTTAGGTTAGGTTAGGTTAGGTT